>OZ026846.1:31648075-32011993 GCA_964023205.1 Lutraria lutraria | reverse complement strand
CTTTATACAGAAAAAGATTGACAGTAAAATATTTTATAATATAAAAGTTGTTATGAATTCTTAACAACCATGCTATAATAAACTTGTTTAATATGACCCTACGTAACAATAATTTGAATTAGATAAACAAGTATGTATGAAAATTGGAGGGAAAGAAATGATTTTTTTTCATTAATTTATCAGTTTTTCTGTTATTTTGTTTTTTAGCCCTTTTTGTACAATTTTGCTGTAAACCAGAAAGTAACAGCCAACATTACCACAAGAATCTCTCCAATCACTGATGGAGGACATACGGCTACAGACATAATGCCTTAAGCTAAACTGTCACATAGAATGTGTGCTACCCTGCAGGGTTCAAACTCGATCATGAATTATCAATAGAGAGGTCTGTAGACCTTATGCTCTATCTTGCCAGCTTAAACTACTAAGTTAAAAGAGGACGTGCCCAATAATAAAATAATGTAACAAACAGACAATGTAATTCTTGCCTACCTAATAATGGACATTCGCAATAACAAGAAGGTAATGAAAACCACAACTAAACTTCGGCCCTAAAATTTCACAGTAGCCACTAACCAATTAAATTCTATACTTAACAACACAAACAAACACCATACAATTACAACAATAGTTTTAACCTTTAGAAACCATTTAAAACTGAACATCTTAAGTAAGTTTTTATGTTTGATATCTATGATAGTCACAAATTAAAGTCAGCCCTGACAGTGGGTCATTATGTCATATTTATACAAAGAGAAGACCTTTATATAATGGCGACTGGATAACCGGGCTAGACAAAAATCTAGTAGTTCTCATCTTTGTTGATGATTTTTTTTCAGGTAAATATTCAGCCCATATAATTATCCTACAGATTTGGAAATGAAGTAATTTTCTTTATAAATAGCAATTACTTCCCTAAGGTTTAATCTTGATAAAATATTTCGCTATGATGAGATGATGACTATATGGTAGATATATAGGGCCTTCCATAAAAATACTTTGTTTGGGGTAACGCTAACTACTCACCAAAAACGGCCCAACCTAACTTGATTTGGTCTCTGGGAAGGGTTACCCCCCCCCCAAAAAAAATCTTTTAAGGATGGCCTAGACTACTTAATTTATGCTTAACATAATTCTGTATAAAATTTTGTATAAATATTTACTGTGTATCATGATTGGTGAGAATCTTACTACAAACAAACTACTTCCTCCAGGATATGCACATTAATGTAAAACATATTTCAAGAACTTCCTCCATCTTAATAACCCAGTTTCATAATAAATATGTTCAGTCAAACAGGCCTTAATAATCAAGAGGGAATAAATGCCCCCATAATGAACAATGCCCACTCCTAAGCAGGTATTTACTGACATAATTTACTATATAAACCTCTAAATAGAGACCACTTGTTTGTAATGACAGAAATTGAGAATCTCTCTCCACTCCTTTGGTAGCCTTTGTTCTCAGGTGTGACTGTAGACTAGGGGCCTCTGTGTGATTAATTTATGGTCTCATTTTAGATACTTTGACTGTAACAGACATTAAAGAACATTTTACAGGTCACTATTGCAAATATTTTTACCAATAAATAAATTCAACTGAAGGGAATTCTTGACAATTTTAGGGAATGATAAACACCGTTCAGGCGCAGATTTCAGCCCACAACCAACTAAGTTATTCAAGGTATAGCAATGTCTCAAAATATTATTATTAAACTAGACACCTGAAGGGATTTACACTGTCATGTCAGCCAATGACCCAGACCTTCAAGCTATGGACAATGTTATTGTTTTTATTTAAACTTCTATGGTGGTGATTCACATTGTTATCAGACTATGGTCTTTATATTTCAATTATATACAGCAACATAAATCATTTAATATGATTCACTAATTAATAATGTCTGGGTCAGATTCTGCTCTCTGACATTTTAACTTCAATAAATTTCAAAGAACAATAGCTTTGATCACCAATAATGTTCCTGACATTTACAGACGCTGCTGGTCATTATGAGAACTGCTATAATTAAATGTCTTTAGTTTGATAATAATCATGCAAGTAAGTTAGAAGGTTTATATATAGTAGTTATTCGAATTAAAAGATACTAGGAAATGATGTGCATTGTTTGTTTGTTTATTTGAGTTTTACGCCCCTTTTCAACAGTCAGTCACATGAGGCGGACAGTTCATCTAACCATCATTCCTGGGAAGAACCAGTACTGGACTCCTATACCCCATAAGCAACTGCCTACTTTCTCACATAAAGAGACATGGTCAGTAGCTGGGCTCGAACCCATGACCCTCTACCAGTGAGAGGTAATAGTGATTTGAAGTCAGCGACCTCAACCACTCGATCACAGAGGCGGGTTGAAATGATGTGCAATGTTCATTTTGTACATTCTACATATGCTCTAATCTGGTAACAAGGATTCTTTGTCAATTTTTATTCAAATACAGTGAAACCTGTAAACAAAGGCCATCCTTGGGAAAGACTAAAAATGGCCTTTATTGACATGTGGCATTTATTCAGAGGTCATTTTGGTCTAAATAATCAATGACAATTTTTTCAAAGAATGGCCTTTATTTGGAGGTGGTTGCTTACACAGATTTGACAGCATATGAAATAATCTTACCTCATTATTCATCGAAAAAAATGTGACCACTAAAAATTATATTGAATTTTAACCAATCAACTGTGTGTTCAATATAATAGAAGATGTATAAACTATCTTGTTATTTATCAATCATGAATACTATGAAAAGGAATGTCAATGTAACATAGTAATATATATCCTAAGGGGCAGTTGAAAATAATTACTGTAAATCATATAGATGAAAGTGAAGGCTTGTTAATTATCTTTAAGTTTAACTGGCATAAGCTGTTAACATATCACAAAGCACTTTAATTCTAAGAATAACAATTAAGTAGAAAATCTCAGTATCAGGTTTTGAAAACATGAAATATTCATAACTTTTCATGTTTCTAGCACTTCTTTTGAAAACGTACAAACATTAACTTCCATTTCCAGGAACACTTAAGTCATGATCAACTCACAAATCATGCTCATAAGTGAAAGAGCATTAACCTTGTAGACTAAAACATAATTATATTTAACAAACTAAATAAACAGTATAGCATGTTCATCAAAACCTAAACCAGGCTATTGTCCATGCTAAGAGTAAAACACTAAAATCACAGGGAAACAAACTATCAACATACAACCACATGGCCAATAATTAGTAAGAATGTCTTATAGTCTAATGATGAAAAGAACAACATTTCCAAGATGAGGGAAAGACCTTATATTAAACCAGAAGCAAATTGGAGAAGACGTTTTTTTTGCTTCTCCCAAAGGGTGTTGCTTTGTAAAGGTTGCACTGTACATGTAATAAACCAAACACACAGAAAAGAACACCACGAAAATTAGGTACCAATGTACCAACAGCTTCTATAGACCATACTCTACAGATAGTGTAGAAAGTCTGGGTCAGATTGGATCTAATTAGCTAACCCAATAAACATCACAATTCCTGTATCGCATACAGTAATTTCCCGACATCAAAGCTGGTATTTCCAAGTTTATGTCAGAATCATTACTGGACACTACAGACTTTTCCGAACAAGTTTTAATCAGAAAACTGACCTTGTTAAAAGCACAGGAATGGCTGGACTGAGTGTTGAAATGAACCAAATGAAAAATGCAACAATAGATCTGGTAAACAACGCAATTTTGCATTCTGAACAAAAGCATAACATAAAATTATTTTCTTGACATCCATATATTATAAAATCAGTGTGATAAAAAGCAGGTAACTTGATACAGAGATACATAAAACATGTATTTCTAGGAAATTACCATCAGTCATTGTTCTTCTATACTGACAGTTAACATGCAACTTTACACATCTATTGTGAATGCATCTATGTGGCAACCTAGATTTTAACATCCTTATAGCAGTCAATTGTAAGATGTGCCTTTCCCACAAGCCTAAATTGAGAGATAAAGCTTGTGTGACAATTCACCACAAGTCTGTTATTAAAGATTGGTTTAATGCTTCACCAATTAAACACTATAATGTCTAACATCATATTCAGGTATTTATTTAATACACAGCAACCACAAAAGAGGAAAATATCCAAGTTTCACAAACTAATAATAATGTAACAGGTAAAAAGAACTTTGTTTGTGAAACATGGATACCCCCTTAAGGCAAACTGGATAGTGAGACCTTGACTGTTGACCTATTGAGCTTAAAATCAATAGAAGTCACATAAATGCAATGACCAACCTTCAAACCAATCTGAGGATTGTTCTATAGTCATTGGTAGGACAAGGTTTTTGTTGAAGGTCACTGCGACTGTGACCTTGACCTCAAAATCGATAGGGTTCATGTACATGTGATGACTGATGACCAACCTCCCAACAAAATCTGAGGAGCTCTGTCCATATTGTTCTCTAGTTATTGGTCGACAAAAGCAATATACTCGAAAGGGGGCATAAATATATAAACGAATGCAGTAAATTCTTACCTGATCGTATTCTGAGGAACCAGGGTATAGGGGCCATCCAAGGAACAGTTCAGCTATCACACATCCAAGGGACCACATGTCTATAGACTCACAGAATGGTAGACCAAGAAGTATTTCTGGTGCTCTGAAATAGACATCAATGTCTCATCAACACAAGTAAGGTGACAATTAAAAATGTGAGATGAACATTCATCCTAAATTCTTGACCATTCCATAAACCACAGAAATTAGACATTTCTAGAATTGTAAGTTTAAAGTAACATAAGTTCAGAGTTATGGGAAATTCATCAGCCCAAAAATCAGCTAAGAAGAAAGCATAATTATGCTCTTTGCCAAACATAAAATATAATAATATTACATTACCATACGCTACAATTAAGTTTAGCACAATCTATCACAAGTAAAAGAAGAAAGACTGAATTATTCTTTTCTGACTCTACACAAAATACCTTACTACCGCTATAAAAATTGAGTTCACAACTCCAAAGTTACAATCATTTTGAGCATATTCCTTTACCAATGGTTTTACATGTTTATGGTTATATAACTTATAATCATAGGAATAATAAGTCTTATGGATTCAAACAGACTATAAAGCATAGAATAAATCCCTTCAGTTCTTTGATTTGGAATATTTAATACACCATGCACAGGTGGTGTAAAACTGCAAACCTTCAATACACTCCCAGTAATGTAGTAACCTTCATTTAAATTTAACAAACAACTGATATCATGCCAAGAAATGAACACTGAAGATTTGTATAACTACACATTACAAAAGCAAAAAGTCTTCACACAGGAATTAATAGCAAATTATCTAGGCTGTATATTTTCCCTTCTAGAAAAGTAGAATGATTATTTTTAAGAATATTGTTATAATCTGGAGCCAAGCACACACAACCCTGCAGGCTAATCTGTATATTTCACATTAAATTGTTGCAAAGACAAAACTTGGTTTGTACTGAATAAAACCTGCTTGTAGCATTTTATAAATACATGTACATGTATGTTAAGCTAAGCCTTCTTAAAACGAAATTTCATTTCCATTAAGATCGAGTGTATCACAGTTTTGTCATTATTTTTTTACTATTAACACTTCACTATACATTATACATGCAACCCCCCTCCCCAAAATACTAATGACATTTTCATTTTTTCATATGAAGTCATAGAAATCTATGGATGCTTCACCGATAACATTGAAGACAAATATATAATATAAATTAATGATTATGCATAATTTTAAGTTCTCAGTTTTTATTTGAAATCTGCAATTATAGGGATTTTACCCGGTAAAATACTGAAAACTAAACTGGTGTATTCGATCCAATATATGTAGTACATACTACATGTATGTCACCCAGTTAAGAATAAGTACATGTAAACAAGTCTCCGGTCTTCTACCAGACATCAGTTACATAAAGCTTACAGTAGGTTCATGAACTTCATCACAAAATGGAGAAAGCCAATCATTTAGCTGACTTAATTATGCATATATCGTTTATACTAAAAGAAATTAATTATCCCACTATATATTGCCCTCAGGCTGGAAATACTGAGTAAAATGCAATTCCAGGAAGGTACAAAATGTACAGGGTTTTCATTAAGTTTCCCTGTAAGAGGCCAAACCTTGGTTGAAGGAGGCTTTCCATGCTCATTTCCTACATCATAAATGATATATTTGAGATTTCTAGGCAGTCAATTTTCGTTTCTAAGCAATTTGGTCTCAGGCCGTCTCTTATTGAAAACTCTGAAGGAATACCAAAAAGGCCAAACAATGAAAACCTTGGTATAATCTTTGCCCAGATACACCATCATGGCATACAAATGTACATGTAGATATCTAGTGATAACTACAGACAACACAAAATATGACCAGGAGATAGAAATTAGAATACCATCCTAAATTCAATGTATTCCTCTTTTGCATATATACACATTAATCTTTTTGACCTGTCAAAACTAGAAACTGGTGATTGGTTATTTATCAAAGCTGTCAACTAACTGACATCAACTTTGAACTTGTTTGATCACGGTCAATCCATGTTTACCACTGTCTGACTGGAGGACTAACCCAGAAATCAAAAGGTGAACACTTAGTTGAAATCAGACAATCAATCAATGATAGCCAGTCCATCTTAGAGTACTACATTGTATATGAGCTGGTATTATGGTAGAATTTGATTTTACTTTCTGTTTGTTTTTCTACAACTGTTTATTTGTGAAAGGTGAGTTAGATGATCAAGATCTGTTTGTTTAAGGTTCAATTCAGAATTTTGATTAACTTGAAAACATAAAAGTTCGTTTAAATGTATTTTCAGCCTAAAGGAGGATTGACTTAGAAAAGGAAAACTTGTCTGTATTACCGATATTAAAATACTCATTACTTGCATTCAGCCATTAATTCATCATTACCGGTATGTACAAAAGTACATCACTACATGACACAAATCGGATACGTAAAACTTTGTTGATTTCTGTGGTTCATCAACAATATATTTCAGATACAAACAGCAGAATATCACATAACTAACTTCTTAACCACAAAGTAGAAAATGCTTACTGCTCCACTTATTGCACATAAATAAGACTTTCCTGCTGTTGTTTTCTCCTGTGTCAGGACTTAATGTTTGATCAGTTCTCTGATGTTGGGTCAGTGTAGAGCACTTCTAAATGAAACTATTTTTCTCTGCTAACTTAATATTTCTCAGCAGCTGAGCTAGCTACTGTGAGTTATATTTAAGTTATAAGGCAGTGCCTTTTTTCCTTCTATAATAGAGGCAGACATTAGGTGACTTCCCAATTGCAATTTGGTAAAGAATTCCTAAAAAATAATAATGATGTCCTGTTTCATTGTTAAAAAATTTTGTTTTCAATTATATAACTGATGCAACTTTCTATTTCCTTAGCATCAGTGATTTTCAGTATTATGGTGCTTGAATTCCCAAAATGAAAGACTAAGGCCCATTCCCAACTTGTGGAAAAAAGTCCAGTAAGGTAACTTCTCTTTATGATGCATGAATCAGAGGTGGATGAGAGTCATTAATTGTAAACTGTGTACCGTGTATCATGCAAACAGACATGTAGTCATGTATCGACACTGAATTATCAAAGTGAACTGCTGTATTTTGATACCATTTAAGGACTGTTGATATCAAAATGTCTCAAGCATCATAGTATACAAATCACAATCACTGCATCATATAAATAAACAACAATGGGACCATATATGGAACATGACCATTAATGGTAGCATTAAAGTCCAGCTGACACGTCTGTCTGCTATCAGAAGTCTTGACTAACCCCAAGGTTACTATATTACACGCAAGGAAAAGATGTAGGGTTGTTAATTAGAAAAGATACATATACACAGGATCTATTAAACATACTGTAAATTAGTGTAATCCTTGACAATTACATTATAATTCACAGAAACAGTCGATTTCAGAAAGATTTGGAAACTGGCTTTACTGATTGTATTGTTTCTGTTTTATAACTAACGCAGTAAAATCAAGGACATCACCATGATTAACTCCGGTTTAAGTAGCCTTTCAGAGAGAGGTACTTCAATGAGCAGACAAATTACACCATCAAAATGGAAATAACATCGTAGCATTGTAATACACAAAAGGAATTGGTGGGAAAGTAATAAAAATCTATACAACAAGGTTGCACTTCACTTAATTCAGCTACCCGTACATGAGGAAATTTAAAGCATTCAATTTCAGAATGAGTCATTCAGCTAAATATAACTGTGTTTTAAACTATTACAAATATTTTCAAAACTTTCACACTTTTTGAGGTTCAACATACGGAAAATAAGCTATATCCCCCCCCCCAAATGTATTTTCCGTATTTGCATTGCAAATATTCCCCAAATTTACCCATTGTCACTTTGTGTGACCCCCTCCCTTTACAATTACCCATCTGGTTCCCCCTTTTCTAATAAAAACAACACACAAACAAGAGGGCCAAGATGGCCCTATATCGCTCTCATGACAATCACTGTTCACTCATTAAAACATTGTTTTGAACCGGTGACCTAGTTTTTGACCCCAGACGACCTATGTTCGAATTTGTCTTACATATCATTAAGACAAACAGTCTGACTAGGTTTGGTGAAGATATGATCAAAATTTGACATCTACAGTGTTAATAAGGTTTTCCTAAGATTTGACCTTGTAACCTGGTTTTTGACCCTAGGTGACCCATATTTGAACTTGTCCTTAATATCATTAAGACAAACAATCTCACAAGGTTTGGCCAAGATCCAATCAAAACCATGACATTTAGAGCTTTTACAAGATTTTTACCTAAGATTTGACCTTGTGACCCAGTTTTTGAACCCGGCTGACCCAAGTTCATCCTTGACCCACATATCATTGAGGCAAACATTTTGACAAGGTTTGGTGAAGATCCAATTAAAACTGTGACATCTACAGTGTTAACAAAGTTTTCCTAAGATTTGACCTGGTGACCTAGTTATTGACCCCAGATGACCCATATTTATACTTGACCGTTATATCATTAAAACAAACGATTTGACAAAGTTTGGTGAAGATCCAATAATAACTGTGAAATCTACAGTGTTAACATGGTTTTTCATAGGGCTGTCCCGATACAGATCTCAGCCGATACGATACGTATTGCGATACGGTACAAGCGATATGCGATATCTACGATACGATATAAAAGTATTTCAAAGTAATGAAAAACGTTGTAATATTAGTTTTTTTTAACTCTGTTCACTTGTTTGGTGCTAGAAAGTCCTAGTTAACCGTTGAAATTTATTAACTGCTATTATTGTTAAGCCCCAAAACTCACATCGGAACTTGAATTAAATCATGGTCAAATTATATTTCGTTTTTTTTTAAATTTTCACCCATTACTCGCAATGCCATAAAACACGGTCAGTACCAGAAAATTGGATTGATACAAAATTCCTATACCGTAAATCATGAGAAACTAGGCATAATAATTGTTAAATTTACTCGACTTACAGCGAGATAAAGTTGTTTAAAGAATCAGATCAGATCATTGGTTAACAATACTGAATTGATGATTTGAAACTTTCAACTTGGATGTTATGATGACTTCAAACTTTTATTTTACTCAATTCATGTTGTTACATGACAATAAGAGCAATATAGAACATAATATTAACAACGTGTAACGAGGTATAAATGTACGAAATCGTTAGTTAATTTAATGTTGTAAATAATAAAATACAGTAAGGTGATGACGAGACATATGTATGTTCTAACGTTGCCAGTCCCACCACTACACTTGGTGACACTTCTTACAGATAGCTATGTGCTTTTTTGTTTCATCAATTGGCAAACCAAAATGTTGTCATAATTTTTATGTAAAATTACTTTGTTGCGTTTTGAAGTTACTTGGTGCCTCTGCCATTTTTCAATAGATTGTTACTGCAGACGACGACAATGTTTACAAATGTAAATGTGTTTGAAAATTTTAATGTCGGATCTATTTTTCGGAAAATTAGAAAAAATATTCCCTATTTGTTAAATAAAAAAATCTAAAATATCGTTTAATAAATTAATGAAATTTATAAGTCAATATCAACTTGACAAAATCTGAATACGTGGTCTAGCTTTACCTCACGCTGCAGCCTGCTTACGATGGAATTCCGAAGCTTTATCAACGATTAATTGAGAGTAAATTTATAAATCTAGTTCATTTGTTCAAAATTCTAGGAGTGTTTAATGTAAAAGCAAACAAACCGCGATACGGCCGATACGGGACCTTCCGATACGATACGCATATTGTTCAGTACTGTACCGGTACGTACCGGTACACGAGCATATCGGGACAGCCCTAGTTTTTCATAAGATTTGACCTAGCAACCTAGTTTTTGACCAAAGATGACCCATGTTCGAACTTGTCCAAGATATTATGAAGACAAACATTCTGACAAGGTTTCATGATCATCCAATCAAAACAGTGACTTCTAGAGTGTTCACAAGGTTTTCCAGCAATTTGCCCTAGTGACCTAATTTTACTACAGAAATGACCCATTATCAAACTTGACCTACATATTATTAAAATAAACATTCTGACAAAGTTTCATGAAGATAAAGTCAAAACAGTGATTTCTAAAGTGTTCACAAGGTTTTCCCTTATTTGGCCATGGTGACCTAGTTTTTGACCCCAAATGGCCCAATATCGAACTTGTCCGAGATTTTGTTGATATTAACGTTCTGACCCAGTTTTGCTAAAATTGAGCCAAAAATGTGGCCCCTAGTGTGGTCACAACAAAAAGTTTGACGATGCACGACGCCGGACGGAGAGTGATCCTAATAGCTCACTTTGTCACTTTGTGACATGTGAGCTAACAAAAGTGCCAGGTCACAAAATATGCCAGTCAAGGGCATAAGTCACAGGTACCTGGACCGATAGGGCTGGTTATCGAACTTGACTTGAGATTTTCAAACGGGCATATAAAAATGCAATATTTTTGAACTCTCAGTAACAAAAACAATAAGACTCTACATGAAGATTTCTGATTCCCATCAGTACACAAGTTACATAAACACATTAGCATTCATGAGAAAAACGATAATTACATCTTAAAAGTCTTTCAAAGCCTCATAAAATTTTAATTAACTTCGACTTCTATTCTTCCTCTTCACAAATGATCACACACCAAAAACTATTTCAGAAAGAATAAGATATTTTCCAAATCAATAAGGACTGAATGTGAATCTATATAAATCCCTTATGGTATGACAGTATGGTATAATTCCATTCTTGATAAACTATATCATCCAAAAAAGCTTAAGAAAAATGAAGTATAATTAAATATAATACATTTTTATTTTATAAATGATTTACTTTTGGATTAATTTACCATACAAAACATCAACATATTTTGAACAATATGCTAGCACAACATACATGTGATGTACCAATCGATACTGTCAATTTCTGATTCAGAAAATAGTACATACATACATGTAGCTGCGTTTTTGGGACTGGTTTGGGGACAAAATTCAGCTCATAAGTATGTTTTCCCCTAAATTCATAAAAAATTCTCTTGAAAAAATTTTGGATGAAAAAGATAATCATAAAATTTAGGTGTAGGAGAGCTCTACAACTGTGATTCTATAAGGGTATAATCTATAAGTATTAAAATGTAAGGAACATAATGTATGCTTTGTCATGTTATTGTTCCCCTTTTCCCCTCAAGACACTATTTTCCCCTTCCTAAGGGCCCCAACACCTTTCCCTAAGGTTGGAAAAAAATGCATGGACAATTGTGCAAGATCTTATGTTAACATTCATCATCTTAATTTCCTTTATACATAGTTATGAGTTTAAGGTTTGCCGACAATCTTTCGACCTAGCTGGTGATACAAGGTTTTCAAACCATAAGAATGATAATATCCAGTATCTGGTGAAAAAAAGACAGGTGAAAATTGTTGAATAATTGAGGACACCCCTCCAAGCACAAACAAAGTTTAATAACACAAAGTAAAAGATAAGCTCAATACTTATTGTTAATCTTAAAGCAGGCAGTGTAAAATCATACTGTGAAACAAGATCAGATAAATCTTATTTTAGGAAATATTGACCAATTATGCCACTAAATGTCATTCAACAGTTGAACCTTGACCTAAGGTCACAGTAAGTTATTCACCAGCAAGCACTGAGAAAAACAAACTGTCTGAGGTAAGACATAAACAAACTGTCATGTTTTCAGAACTACTAAGTTCTTTTAGTTTCTTATCATCTCATGTATTGTAATAATGTAAAAACAAGTATTAACCAGTAACTGTTGAGTTACATTTCATTTTTAGATATTGAATTATCTGAACAGGGGGCCACACATAAATAACTGAGTTGCAGTTTATGGAGACAAACCAATTTATATGTAATTGGTTTTCACTGAGTAAATATTAAGTCAGTCTGGTAAGTGTTAACATAACAAAGGAATTTAAAATATTAACCTTTCAGCAGGCTTTTAAAATCAATAATCTGAACTAACTGAAGCACACCTTAAAAATGATTGCTTTTACATAAACATACTGGATAATACGGATATATATACTCAACAGTCAACTTTTGTTTAATGATGAAAATTGGTTTAATTACATCAATTTATAAGACTTAGACCTAGCTTTGGAGACGGACAGTGTAATGGACACAGGCAATTTGCAAACTGATTAATTTGGACCAAGAAAGGCTATTAATGAATTACAGAATAATCAACATGTCATGACTGAAAATTGATATTTTTACACAGTCTGAGTTCTCTTTGTAGTCAAGTGTTTTACAATGCATGGAAGTCTACATAGAATCATGTGACCACTAAACTGTTAGAGTAAACAATGTAAATGTAACAAGTGAAATTAATATACCGCTTGATATAACATGTAACTAAGTGGAATATTACGATTAAAGGAATCAATGTTATGATTTTATGGAGGGGACATGGTCATATTTGATATTAAAGCCCCATATTATGGTCAAATTTTACAGTTTGAGATAAAGTTATACACATCAAATGATTTTATAACACTTGAAGTTGAACATGTGTGTCCTTTGAAAATAAATGCTAATAAATTCCTTCTTCAATTTATGTTAAGAGCTTGGTACAACACAGTATTATCAGTCCGTCCAATGATTAATTGGTCACAATCTACAAGTCATGTTATTAAATGGATGTTAATCATTAATAATACCATTCTTCACAACTTCATGAAAATTTTCACCCACAACAGTAACAAAGCCAAATTCCAGTCAAGGGATGGAAAATTTCAAAATCAAGAATACAATATGAATTACAATTAAGAAATCTTCTAAAGAACTCGTATCTTTGTAACACAAAACAGGCTTATACTAGGATGAAATCTACCTCCTGTAAAGGTTTGAATTGATAATCATTAAATACTTTTGATACTATGAAAAATACAGCTCATTAATGATTGCTTACTGAAAGAATCGACAGGAACACAAAATAGGAACATATAAACCCTTCTGTATGCACTCAAGACATAAAAAATTAGATCAGATAAATTTGCAGTCCATGGTTAATATGAAGAAAGCTTACCGATAATATCTTGATTGTAGATATGTTGAGCAAACAGCTTTTGAGACATGGCTTGCTGATCCAAAGTCTATGACCTTGACCCGATATGGAAACCGCACTGGATCAACCAACATGATGTTTTCTGGTTTAAGATCTGCATGAATTAATCCAAGATTTTTCAATTTTAGTAAAGCTGTTAAAACTTGTTGAGTGATCGGACGGATGTATTTTAACGGTAATGGTTGGAATTTGTTGTGTTTTAAGAAATCATACAAGTTCTGTTCCAGCATTTCAAAGACAAGGCATGTATGACTTTTATGCTGAAAACACTCATGAGCCCGAACAAAGTTAAACTCGTCAGCATTTTCCTGACTTAATCGTGATAGAATATTAACTTCAATTTGACCTTGCCGTGCATATGAAGGGTGATTTTTCAGAATTTTTATTGCCACGATTTCATTGGTTCCCTTTTTCCAACATTTGACAACTTGCCCGAACGTCCCGCGCCCAAGAAACTCCAACACTTCATACGCATTTGTCATCGAATACAAGACCTCATGTTGAACGAGAGTGTAATCTCCCTCGTTGTTCGAGGAACTTGTGTTCTTAGAAGTAGTTGTAGTCGTGTTGCCATTGTCGTCATCGCTGGAGATCGCTGTCGCCTCCGTCAATGTTAACTGCATCTGTAGATCTAGATTGTTTATATCACCTCGTTTTCGTTTAATCCCACAACGTTTATATGCACTTGCCACGTTTGACGAGTTCCCTGCGTTGTCCAACAAAAGATTGAGGTTTGACGCTGACAAGTAATTGGCGTTATGTGCGTGTTTATGAAATTCCCCCGACTCATTACGGGTTTGAGGGAAGATATATGTATTTTTCTGTCCGTCTGCAAAAAAGGAAGGACTGGTCCGGCGCTGGCTGACTACATAGTCAGGAATAGGTTCTATTTTCACCTTTTTGAAATTACTAAATGCACTTAGTTTAGACGTTAGGTAGAGATCCTCTTGCATTGATCTGGCCAGTCTGAAAATAAAGTAAATAAAAACACTGAGTATTTGTATCATACAACAACTTGCATTAATTAGCTTATATTTCAATGCAAAAAAATAAGTACTAATGTAATTTTGAGTTACCACTTTAAGCAACATCCATGATCCTCTGTTTTACCCATTATGTTGTTCAAAGTAGACTGGTGCCCCTAAAACCTGAAGTAACTACAACAACAACAAAACAGCAACAAGTAAGTCAATGAATAAAACATGCAAACAGACTATGATGTAAGTACAATAATTACAAGTACTATACATGCTATACTGTTTACAGAACATACGTGCTCAAGTCTGGTTCATAGTTCAAAGTATTGGTTGTCAACTATGAATGACATTGATGGATATTACAAATAAATTATGAACACATGGTACATCAGCACTACATGTTGAATGATCAGAGATACTGCTATGTTCAATATTGAGCAATTTGATATATATATACATGTACAATTATTTACTGAAATTACATGTATCCTGCCTAGTAGATAATGTATCCATACACAAATGAAAAATTATTATTTATAAAATAATCAATCAGATAAACTGACCATTAATAGGGGAATTACAGAGCAGATATGGTAGAGTTTGATCATCCATTCATCAGACAAATAAAATCATTAATATCAAAGTCCAGAAATTTTATGAGAAACAAAAATATCTTTCCTGCCTGGTAAAGGGATTTTAACAAACATTTTCAAAGATATACAGACTGGACATAGCTTGGAATTACATGTACCATGATAGCAACAGCAAAAGAAGAAACATAAAACTTTGGAATGGATAAGATTCAAAGGAAGGTAGTGTGATATACATGTGCAGCAATCTAATAGTAATACAAGAAGCTGATGAAATATATCTGTCTTGCTAAATCAGCATAGAGATAACAGAGACCTAGAGAGGAGCAAATATCATTTCTTCAAATGATTGTACATACACAGGTATAATTATAGGGCTTATGTATTGAGCAAATGTAACCAACTAGCTATTTCATGAGTTATACTTATAGATATATCAGGAATAATACATCCAACTAAGACAACAGTAATGAGAAGCAGGAGGTAAGTTCAGGAAATCTGGTGCCAAGATACGATAGTTTGGATACAGACACCTGTACATGTATGAACAATGTGTGCACAGGTACAGTAAACAGAACATGGCATTAAAATCTATAAAATCAGAAACCTGGACACACATTACATAGGTTCATATATAAACACACTAATGATACAACATGCTTGTAACAATGAAGTAATTAGACATTCTGCTAGAGCTACAGGATAATATGTTTCTCTTCATCAAACCACCACTTCCTCTAATGTTCACGATATTCACTGCAGTACAGGTAAATGCAGATAGAAATAATCACTGAGTTATAACACTGATAAAATACTAACATTCAAACATGTTCACAAGATCTAACCTTTGATTACATGACTTCAAGTATACCGTATAGCAGGAGTTTGATTTTTACTGCATTATCATCTCCTAAACATTTTCTGTGTTAATCAGTTATAAACTGATTTTTTATACTGATTAGGGAAAGCATTACTAATACAATAATATAGTACAATGAACTGAATAACTTCAACTCAATAACTTCTTCCACAGATTAACAAGTTCCGACTTGGTGAATGTAAGAACTAAGAAAGAACTTGCAAGAATGCTGGATCAAGCAATAAATATTAATAAACCATCCATAGACCACATGTATGAACTGTTAATAGGACATCTATAATGAAGAATTGTAAAGACAAATTCAGATTTTTTTTTCTATCTCATATGAATTGAGGTCACATGATAGATAAAATGGATGTAATTGAATGAACTTATGTTTCAACAACTAGAACAGTCAATAAGCAAACAAAACAAACAGAAATTTTAAGCTTCATTACTTCTAGATCAATTCAAATGAGAGACAAAAACAAATACTAAACACTGTACGCAGACTAAAGATCTAATGATTTGGTACACAATGCAAAAACTAAGAGTAAGATGGTCAAAGCAGATAAGCAGTACAATTGTGTGTAATGACACAGATACTGATACCACATAAATAGGTAAATATAGAAGTTGCAAACAAAGACACTATCCACTTATGTGACTTAAGTTAAAGCTTCAATAAATGCATATAATAGCAGTCAACTTTAGCGACTAAGACTCACGTTGCAAGACAAGAAATTGTATCATACTGTATTTATAAAAATCTTGACACTCCTAAATGCAATAATGGACAACAACAAAACAAACTAAATTAACCCCAAGGTTGTCTTAAAATGAATAATCAGTTCTGTCTTTTAGAAACAAATTTGTTCCACAGGTTAAATTTCAAACAGCTAATTCCTATTAACAGTTATAAATACCAGCCAAGCTGAACGAAAAAATCCATAAAACAATCCCCTAGGACCTGATAATTAAAATAATCTAACAAACAACCAAACATCATGTTTTTTCAAGTGTGAAGTTATGATCTTGATGATCTTTTTTGTTTCTGAGATTTGAAGATTTGCTACACTACATTGTAAATAGAGCACACAGACTATTATAGATGAGCAGATCACATTTGACCATTAACTTAGAAAATTGACACCAAATATTGATCACTTATTCATTTCATCCAAGCACCGAGTCAGAACTCTTATTCAAGCTTTATAACAAGTTAAATGTTTGTACAGCGCAAAATCGCATCCGGCAATTCAATACTAGAATGTGGCCTATGTAGCATTTTTTATCAGGATGTGCGAAGTTTCAGATCAAACGAATTTGTTATTTTGACTTAACTGATCCCGAAACTAAAGTGATCATCTACTCCATCAAAAATACAAGCTGTTGATGTTTCATGAATCTCATGAATCTGGTCATATGGTTCTACAGTTCACGAGGTACATTGTACTCTATATGTAGTCCATGTTTCCACCCTAAAATTAAAATCAGGGGAAACTATCACCTCGATGTATCAGACGTTGCAATATCTGCTGGAATGCATATAAAATATTTAAATAAAGGCTCCAAAAATAATATACTCTGTTGTCTGAGGGTACGTTGTCGTAAAAACCTGGTATAACGGTCCCAAACATAGATTTTCAACTGCAAAGTGACCATCTATATCGAACCATAAAGTGACCGTCTATGTCGAACCAATTAAGTCATCATTTCTCACCTGATCGGACATTTTTTGTATTGAGCTCCAAAATCGATATTTAATTAACGACAACAAGTCAGTGTCCACGCTCGCGATTATAAAATTAGTCTGTGTGAATATGTTTATAATGTTTTGTTTATTTACATGTTGCTAAAATAAATACATCGAAACGTATAAATACCGTGTGTATTATCTTATAACACGATTAAATGATTATTACAAGTCAATACAACACACCAATAATAACCACAGCGAATTTCTCTAATAATTTATACATCGAAGTTCATTTAGATCGAACAATTTTTCCTAATTCCTTTGATATAAAGAGTTTCGGCTGCATTTATTGACAGATGGGCAGATATCGAGCTCGCTCCATTCTTAGACTATAAATAGCGACTGCGTCATCAAGCTAACACTAGTTGGTGTGAGTAACACGTGACCTTGCTCTATTTCTGTTTTGTTTATATCACGTGATGACCATTGCGGATATTTCGGGCACTGTCACTAATCTGCTTCGCGCAAGAAGTTGCAATTTTGCATTGCCACTTAAAAATAAGCATTCCAGAGAGTATGGCGGCCAAAGGCCGCCATACAATAAAAAGGTATCTTCAGCCAAATTGACTATTCAAGATATTGATAGCATTATGTTAACAGGTAAAATGTACCAATAAAACCCAGTGTCGCTCAATTTCATAGTAGGAATGATTCACACACATCCAAGTTAGTACAAATGAGACTACGTTGTCTTTGAAAAAGTTATCAATTGCCAATGGGTGCTGTGACTAGAAACTCAGGGGTGTCAAAAGAGCCAAATTAAAAACCCTGAGAATTATATGCAGCCAACCGCTTTTGCCAAAAGAGGGGGCCTTCAATCACATTGTTTCCATATCTAACTCAGTTTGTATCAAAGAAAATTCTTCACAGCAGATTAAATTGACCATAACTTTGCCATTTCTTGAGATATTTTCATCAAAAATCTTTTATTCTGCCCAGAAAACATAGCTCCTTCAGGACAGATAAATTCTGGAAACTCAACTGTACAGGCCTAAATCATGGATCGCAATGATTCGGTGTGATCCATGATTTAGGCCTGTACAGTGGATTTAATCCAAAATTTTACTCCATGTGGATCAAGCATAATTTAAATTAATTTATCTTTCTTCCATATGGCTGAATAAATATATATAGATTTGCACCAGTTTGACGATCACAATCACCTTATTAGATGCGAAACTAACAATGCTACAAACCTTACCCTAAAATATTCGCTTGAATATATCGGCAGTGGCAAGGGAATCTAAAGTGAGGGGACCTGAGCTCAACCTTACCAATGTTGCAAAGGGTCTTTTTATTCAGAGGTAAGCACTGGTAGAACTAAAACATGTATACATATGTAAATTCTAAACTTGTAGACATAAACTGATCCATCAGTCTCTCATCTCTCCAATAAGACCCTTCTTTCCTGATTGTATTTTTTGTAAATGTTTCATCCAAACGTCTGTTCATACAATAACAGCTATTTTACTAATATATAATGAATATAAATGATATATAATGTCTATTTAAATATAATTGTATATTTTTACATATATAATCATATTCATATAATCATAATACAGTATAATATGCATCCTGAATAACAAACAGGTGCTTGAGCAAAACATCGATAGTGTTGTCATTCCTTTAGAATTGGAAATAATGATCCCATGAAAAAAGCTTTCACTTTACAGCATGATATTTTTAATAGTATTCTTGTCATAAATACATATTAGGTGATGCTCAATCTGATAATAACAGGAGTTCTTAATACATTATGTATCTATACTGTATTTGACTTTTGAGTAGGTCTTCCTATCTGCAACATTACTTGAGTTGGTTTAATTTTGTGTTGCAAAACAAGGATGTATGACAAAAAAACACACATTTATGTAGAATGTATAAATTATTAGTAATATCTTTCACATTGGTTTAGTACTACTGAAATGAGAAACATTGTTATACATAAAAATATCAAAACAATAACAAAACCTTTCTTAGACAAGAACACATTTAAGACGCTATTTACATCACTAGTACGAACTCATCTAGAATATACAAATCAAGTATGGAGTCCATACCTTGCGAAACACATTGAAATGATTGAAAATGTCCAAAGAAGAGCAACCAAACAGGTACCTGGTCTTAATCATTTTACACACGAAGAGAGACTATGTATACTAGAAATGCCATCTTTAACATATAGAAGAATCAGGGGAGACTTGATAGAAACATATAAAATATTAAGGGAGAAATACGACTCGGACGTATCTGAAATATTTTATTTGAGTGAAAACCAAGCTACTAGGGGCCATAAAATGATAAATACAAGTTGTATAAAAAAAGATCAAGGCTAAATATAAGGAAACATTCTTCTGTCATAGAGTTATTGATGTATTGAATAGTCTACCGATGGATATAGTGGAAGCAAATACAGTTTATAGTGCTGAAAAAAAATAGACAAATTACCCATGTTATATGACTTTAAAATGCCAATACAAATGGCCGGATGTGTCAATTAATGTAAGAAAAAATAATGAAAATGAAGAGCTGACATCACAGGCTGATAGCAGCCTACTGTCAGAAGAGGATCTGTATCTGTGAGTAAAACCAAGCGAAAATTTGGGAAAATGTCACTTTTTAATGTGTACTCAACAAACAAGGTCAACTAACCAGTGTATTTTCTAGATATCTAAACAAACATCCATGCGACTTTGATGCCAATTGACCACGTCTGTTACTCTATACTTATAATATAAACGACAAAATGAGTAGCTACATAAATACAAATATCCGAGGCGACACACGATTTAGTATGCAATAAACATTGACCCACTTGCGGAAAATTAATTCGACGGCGTTTACACTTCAAAACAAGAGAACTAGACATGCATGTTTCAATTCAAATCGCATGTAACATTCATATAAATATAATGAATACAAAATGAACAACAAACTGACTCGTGTAAATTACCTAAACACTTTGGTCGATCCTCGGACGCTTGTTTAAGCCTCTAACACAAATGTTCAACACAACTTGTTTACCAAAATCTGAACAACATGCTTGGTAAAATATGGCTAAGTTTTGACAGAGATATTGAGGCGAACACAGCTAGATCTTGTCAATTATTATTTTCTGATTATTCCATTAGATATTATCACTTATAAAATCACATTATTTACAAGTTTATTTCGCGAAATAAGGCTTCCAGAGCCATTATTTTTCTCATCTGTTTTTACACTCTTCCCTTATTCAAGATCATAGAAAGTTCAGGTTGGTTTATCGAAAGGATTTCGGTAAATGATATCGTAAAAAGGTTGGAACGAAATGATATTGTTTCAATTCACATTTGTTTTGATTACTTGGAATTTATCAGTTTTGTGAATTGGTTGTAATAAGTATGTTTAAACAAATATTCTGTTTATATATTTATTTGACGTGTAATATTTAATTCGGAAATGAACACACATAAACCACCATAATAATGGCAGACGTCACGTGACGTCATGGATACCTGTCTTAAAATAGAAACCAATAACCTGATCGAAAAATGCAAATTAATGGCCAAATAAGACGATATAACTTCAGATAGGATTTTTGGACATTATTGTTTGTAGGAAAACACGACTTTGTAGTTGCTTTCCCTTTGCTATTATTTGTGTTTTATTTTTTACACTGTTTCTTTTTATTTAGAATCAACAGGAAACTGGTTCTCGTTCCATGTTGCAGTGCACCAATCGTACAGCGAGAGTCGACAGGAACCAGTTTAAAGCAACAGTTATCACGATTTATTTCCCTTTACCGAATTTCCCGCGGTTAATTTTCTTTGTTAGCCAGCTGTGCAGGGGCGTAGTACAAACAAACTTATATAATCTTAAAACGAGAGTATTCTCAATGAACGAACTCAATCTATTCTCAGTGAAGACAATGATGTCAGTTGAAAAAAAAATCATTTATATTAAGTCAGCTCCGTACCTTTTTTTAATGGATCCAGTACAGTAGCTGTGACAGGAACAGTATATATATATCTACTTCCGACTAAGTGTCCCTGATTGTGAATAGACATACGCAAGCCCGTATATAGCAATTTTAGATGGGGTAGATAGTATGACATAAACATGAACTTCATCGACCTGACAATATGGGTTTTCATCTGTTGTCACCAGTTCCGACCGCTGTCCAGAGGGGGGGGGGGGGGGGGGGGGAGGACATACAGAAGAACCGGGCATTTGTATCCCTACATTCCTGATTCTTTATCGTGCGAGGCATCGATACACGCATCGGCCGTTTCTTGTGATTTTCTCAATACCGTACTTAGAACTACATGTACTTAATCACAGGTGCTTGACACAAAATCAAATTTGGTCAAGGACTTATGTATATAAGTCCTTGATTTGGTCGATTTTCATATCAAAACTCAGTAGGTCTACATTTTTTTGTAGCTGAATGCAATGCAAACAGTGCTTACTTCAATATATAGACATGTTTTCTTGCTTCAAAATTTGGCGTGTGTGTTTGTGGATTTTCGTCAAATAAAAACGGTTGTGACGCATAGATAAAACCTTCCTGCTGTCAACCACGCGAAGAAAACAATTATCTGGTCGATTTTTTTATTGCAATGAAGAATGATATTGTTTCGCATGCCTGTTGAATTAATGTTGTGTACCTTCCCTTATTATATTATAGGTACTTGTATTTATAAGTAGCCTATGTAGTTAAAATTTGGTTTGTGTCAAGTGCCTGTTCTATTAACGTACAACCTTGACACTTGAAAACCAGTGGGTCTAGACGTTCCTCGTTCTAAATGAACAGTCAAGGCTTGGATCGTGTGTGGGGGGAGAGGGGGTAGGGTAGGTCGGATAGCCAGAAACAAACACATTTTCACGCCTTATCCTGTGTTCTCATTAGACGAATATGACTATAACGACTGATTATAATTTAATTCAGCCAAAATAGCAAATTGATCCATTGAGAATCAGAAGCCTTATTTTACTCATTTCGAGACGGTCGAATTACCATTTTTATTGTCAAATGAAGCCCTGCCTTATCCATCTGAATTTGTGCAGAATCTTTATTTGAAAAATAAACCCTTGAACAAGATTGCTATTTAAATACATATAATTTAATAATCATTGAAATTAATCGAAGGGGAACAACTGTGAATTATTGATTTATAAATGTATTACAATTGCCTCCCTTGTAATAAGATTGCGCGTGCATCACATTCTTTCCATTCTTTGCTTCACGGTTTATTAATATCCGTGTTTGTTCAGTATTGGAATTTTGTTTATTATATCAGATCTCATTTAAGCACATCATTAAAATTATTTATTAAATAACTATTTATCATCAGCCTTGTAACTTGTTTACTGCCTGGCGTTATAATGCAGTGGCATTTTCAATAAGCGGGCCAATATCTATATCACTTTCCGGATTGGCCCGCATTTTAAGCAATTTGATTGGCTGCTAGAGCAGGGCCAAAACGTGAAATAGATTTTAGCTGAAATGGCGCCCATCTTGTATAAGTAATTTGCTATTCATGTGGTTTCAAAATATTCAAAATTAAACTGATTCAGATAATAAAGTTATTTAAAAAAATTGTCAATAAATAAGTGATTTGATATAGGCCCTGTTATTTGGCCCACAGCCGACTGTCCTCTGACAAATAACAAGGCCTATATATCAAATCACTGATTTATTAACATATAATACTTTTCTTGATAGACTTAAAGACGCAACTTCCGATCAGACTACCGGATGCAAATTAACTCTCTCTCCAAATGAACTCTCTCTCAACATTGTTTTATCAGTGACAGACACACAGTGAATGCTGACTTACTGTACTGAATCTATAAATAGCTGAAGCAGACGATGGGTTTAAACCATATAAACTCCTCCCACTAATTCAAATTTGAATTTCTGTTATAGATTGTTTTGAAAATATAAGAACCTAAATCTTCATACATTTTGAAGTTTCTTATCTGGACTGATATAAGAATCATTTGACTTCATTCTGAATATTTTTCAGTGATAAAAAACACCATTTGATATCAGTTTAAAAAAAATCTCCCTGACCTGAAAACAGTTTAAAAATCAAGGGAAACCACCCACCAGCCATCATACCTGCCTTTTATACCACTGTTGGGGTTTAAGGGATCGAATGACCGAAGATAAGGGCCCCTCGAAGGATTGTGGATGATTCTCCTTGTGGAGTGACACAACTACAAATAAATTATTACATTAAAACAAATACATGTTTTACAGCAAATACAAAATACATAAATGTAACACCATCTATTCCTTTACCGACAAACTGCGATTTGAATACCCGGTATATCTTTGATGAAATCTTCAAATGCCTTGTCGACAAGCTAGTATACCTCCCCATCTACAACTACTGACTGATTGGACCTTTTTAACATGACCATCACTGGTTAATTCATGTACACGGTAATGTTGATTGTTCCACCTATAAGGAACACTGTCTGGTACGTGAAACGGTGCAGATTTTCCGTGTTACGGTGCTTCCATCCAAGATGGCGGAGTGAGAAACGACAAGGAGGTACGTGTCATTTTATACCGATGTATTTATATAAGTACGCTATTTAGAAGGAGAAGAACAGTTGCATCTAATTTTCAAATAAATTCACTGTAAGATCAATATATTCACCATGTCTGTTGCATAGGATTTATATGAATTATTTGCTTAAAACTTTGAGGAATAAACCACACAAAATTCGAACCGAGAGAAGTGGTAAATATTATAGCCAATCTCCGTACAAAAGCCACTATTCTTGGAGTGAATACGCTTGTTTGTTAGCGTATGTGTATAGAATCATTCATAGAAATACTACATCTTCTCAATCACTTTCTTGTGCCTAAATTTGCCTATTTTCTGTTTCGTCAACACGACGGTGCAGACACCTAACAACGGTGCAGATTTTCCGTAAGAAATGAGACGGTGTTGCCATAAATGAGGCAACGGTGCATACATCTACAACAAAAAGTATACGGTTCAGACACTAGATGAATGTAATGAAACCATAGATCTGCTGTTACATTTTAAGAGATTTGCTTAAATACTTAGTTTTAGTTGTTGCGTGTACATTAATCACTAGTTATGCAACTTCTACTGCGAGTAAAAATGTGACATCGATATGAAAAGTCTTTGTTTATAGATAAATAAAATATTTAATAGGTTAATTACAAATATTCTTGTACTAGTTTAATGCTCACATTCAGTAAAAGCTGTATTCATCGATGTTTTGAGTCACTAAGTATGACTTAATGAGTAAGAATTTTATTTAAACAAGTGAGTTGACAAGAAAATATATAGTGTGTCTTTGAGAAAAATATCACCAACTCAAAAAACAATTAAGATGATATACCATTTTGCCATGTCCGTGTATCTATTAATTGCCATTTTTATTTTGCAGGGATCATATGTTTGACACAAGCCGAATATGCAGAGGAAAGAGAAAATGTAAATTAGGGAATACGATGTATTTCTAAACTGGAAGAGCCAATAAGACGCCCTACCACTGTGAGAGAATATCATTGGTCTCACGAATAAAAAATGTGTATTGCCACATGTTCGACGTGGATAAAATCTTGAAACCTAAAGAACCTAAAGAATAGAGATACTAAATTGAAATAGAAACGATACTTGTGATGGACATACATCTACACTTCTGAGTTTTAAAAGGCTTGAAATAACATTCATATTGTCCTGACTCCGGATGGTGGTAGTGCTATATTTAAATTGTACTTTGTGCTCGTCTTACACTTTTGTATTGCAAATTAATTATTTCATTTACATAACTACCATTACAGTGAAACAAATAACATCATTTCATGCCCAGGAAGGTAGCTTAGTCTGTTGAAATACAGTCAAACCTACTTTAAAGTTGACTGCCAACTTATAATACCTGTTGTTTCTCTCTAATCATCAATTTGTGGTGTAGATTAATTTGTAATGAGAGATCGCCTGTCAACTCTGTCAAGTATCTGTCATTATCGAGCATGCTTTTCACATAAGATTTACCTAATTTTAACAGTGTTAGAAAAGCTTTGTTCTAGCGTTGAAAGTATTCTGAGTATTGTTATTTGGCCATATTTTTAAATACAACATGTTAAAAATATAATAAATAAATAATACCATAAAAACAAGTTTTATTTACATTCATTTGTGATCATTTGAACATGTATACTGAAAGGAAATCACTATGAATCAGAAATAAATCACAGTAAGAATCACAGTACATATAATACCTGAAAAAAACAACAATATATACATTTATTAAAAATGAATATATACTTTAGTTCAGTATATATCAAATATTGCTTACACACTGTTTCAACCGTGAATTTAATATTTATTGAATACTAAAGTACATTGATATTTCTATTCTAAATTTGGAGCAATCTATAGGCAACCCTCTTTTAACTTAAAATGATTTGAACCACACTTACAACTAAAAACCGAGTCTTAACAAGTAAATATTGCGACATACCAACATTTATCATAAAAAAGCAATTAGTCGCACGGTTTATAGAAACAGTAGTAGCACCTTTTCATAAGTATAGATATGAAACTGACTAGAAAATAGTACTCATTTTTTCAAGATTTTGCTTTAAAATACATGTATACAGTTAGCTCATAAGGATACACGATTTCAAAAAAAAAATGAAAATCGTATATCTGAAAACTGATCGAAATGTCATATTTTCATAATAAATGTCCGTTCAAACTCGTCCTCCTGGTATACTCCTTGAAACACGCAGGGCTAGTGAACCCTTTTTCATGCACTCCTTTAATGTGATCAATAAGTTCATATCTCTCCTAAAGGAATGCTGTTGGCATATGTTGCTTGTAAATTCCTTACTCTCAGCTTTTTTATGGCTACTTAGATATGTATCTTGAGAGATTTTCTTGTAAATGTCTTCTTGCATTTTCACATTCAAGTTTCCTTTTATAATGCTGTGCTCTCTGGTGGGCTTCAAGGGACCAGCACTCGACATAAGATTTCCCACAACACTGTACTATATGGCTGAGATTCTATGGATATGAAAGAAAGATGTTTAAACTTAAAAAATATTAAAAAAATTAACAAATAAGTACAAATGAAGAAAATAATGTATTTGAAAATTATATGCTTCATTTCTTTTAATTTAGTGTCTGAACCGTATACTTTTTGTTGTAGATGTATGCACCGTTGCCTCATTTGTGGCAACACCGTCTCATTTCTAACGTAAAATCTGCACCGTTGTTAGGTGTCTGCACCGTCGTGTTGACGAAACAGAAAATAGACAAATTTAAGCACAACAAAGTGATTGAGAAGATGTAGTATTTCTATGAATGATTCTATACACATACGCTAACAAACAAGCGTATTCACTCCAAGAATAGTGGATTTTGTACGGAGATTGACTATAATATTTACCACTTCTCTCGGTTCGAATTTTGCGTGGTTTATTCCTCAAAGTTTTTAGCAAATAATTCATATAAATCCTATGCAACAGACATGGTGAATATATTGATCTTACAGTGAATTTATTTGAAAATTAGATGCAACTGTTCTTCTCCTTCTAAATAGCGTATTTGTATAAATACATCGGTATAAAATGACACGTACCTCCTTGTCGTTTCTCGCTCCGCCATCTTGGATGGAAGCACCGTAACACGGAAAATCTGCACCGTTTCACGTACCAGACAGTGAGGAAAGGAAACTGAGAAACACGTGTATGAAATTATGAATATTTTACTTCCTGTTATAAAATTTCATAATGGCAAGCCCTGATTATTATTTGTAAAACCGACATTGGATAAAACAGAAGCAAAACACACAGACATTCAATTATCTATATTATAAGTCTAGGGTCGCGGGGAAAATAAGGGTAGGTCTAACAATGTTTTACCCTTACTAGTAAGTTTTTTGATAAACAGTATGTAGTAACATAATTAAAGGTCTTAGATCCACTGTCCGTGTTTACATCTTTTTTTTATCTGATGCTTACTGTTCGATGAACAATAATAAAGTGGAGTTTGCCGTAAGATTACATAGGGGCATACATTGTACAAAGGGAATTAACTCTGTCTGTATGTTAAAGTCTCATCAATGAGTTACTGCACACGCTTCTATAACTTTTAGTAATTACAATCACTGAATTTACCGGCAATGAAAAACATATTCCTTTGAATTACAACAAGCAGACGATTTCCACCTTTAAACTTATAAACATACACTAACTTGATTTTTAGAAAGGGATGTGGGGATGAGTCGGGTAACATGAACCACGACCATTTATTTCTACCGTACCCTTATACATACAGTCAAACCTATGTTAGTGGTCATCTCCGAATAAAGACCACCATGTGAATAAAGCCAATTCCTTTAAAAAAAACGTCATTGATTATTTAGAAGAAAACGACCTCCGAATAAAGGCCACCTGTCAATAAAGATCTCATTTCAGTATAAAAGGTAAAGGTAAAGTTTTTGTTTATTATAGTGTCACCCCTATTGAAAGGGCCAGCCAAGTTGGCTTATGAGACACCTATCCTATGTTCGCACAGTACCTCCCGAATCCCATCTCCTTTTTGCCGAGTGCCTGGCTGAGATGGGTCTACGGTTACCATTATTTAACTAGCTGGCGGCTCACCAACCGACCGCATCAATTCTAACCCAGTCTCCACTGGGGTTCGAACCTTCAATCTCCCATGGATGACATTTTGTTTACAGGTTTAGCTGTATATTCACTTGCAACTAAAATTATTTTTGGTACAACAAGGATACAGCACAGAACTTACGTAAACAATACATTCACTCTAGAACCCACATGGGCTGACGGTGGCCTGAATCATAATAAATAGTTGTATTGTAAATGAACCGACCCAAACACTAAACGTCTCATTTGCATAGTTGTTGAATCTCAGAGTCAACAAAAATACACCAACGAACACCCTATCATTTGAATGAACGTATAACAGCATGAAAGACGTACGTGTTGTCAATAAAACTAAACTTTAAATATAATAATACGTGAATCATATGTCGATCTGTGCTCGATAAAAAGGTATAAATAGTTCTTTGATTGACAGATCACGTACACATAGAGGCTCAAGGAATCACTAAATGAATGTACCTTTTCAACATTCCTTTCAACTAGGAAATTCACACCCCACACACACGCGCACGCACGCATACAGTCTTGTCTTACATTACTATCAAACCGAGGTTTTCCATTATAAAATGTACCTCACTTTGTATGCCATTTACTTAGAAATCAAACCTAGATATACCTCGGTATGTAGCTCAGGTCCCCTAAAGTTCCCTTAATCTCCCTTGGGGGGATTGACTGACAAAGACTTACACACAACTAATGTAGATCTAACCCTAACCATAAAACCTTGTAAATGTTACCCTTAGAATAAACCCTCACATATTTTCACGACCAAAAATTTACCTTGTCATGATAGCTACACACCCCACACACACCCACACCCATACTTAGAATTGTCAATACATTGCCACGAATTACTAGTATTGAAAAAATGGAAATTCATTCAATCGTGCGAATTGACTGACATTCAGATTTATGACTAACTATACGAGTATGTACACAACATTCATACTTTCGGTTGAGTGTGTAAAATTATATAAAATTACACCGAAGGAGGTGTTATTAAGAGAGAAGTTAAATCTTAATGTCTTGTTGACATAATTTTCTTCACAATATCTTTGACTTCCCATATTTTCAAATACCTCATTAATAATGTCATATACGTGAATAATAAATAAATATACTACTATCGTGAAGCTCACAGCATTATACATTGATTCAACTGGAATCGTTACATTGACATCTGTCGATCTGGCCAATATATGAAAGGTCATGATACCAGTGCTTTAAAGACACCGGATTTTGGTATGATACCGCTTGTTTGATCTCTTATAAGTTATTATGTGGAAGGAGGAATATATAATATACATTAATGATACAATAGAAGGCGGTTATGGTGAATACTAGGGGACCCGAATAATCAATTAGCTATATTTAACGAGAGACAAACCTGTGTTAGTAACCACCCCTGGATAAAGGCCACTCTGTGAATAAAGTCATTCTTTTAAAAAACATCATTGATTATTTAGAAAAAAATGTCCCCCCGAATCATAAAAGGACACATGTCAATAAAGACCACATTTTGTCTTTCTCAAAGGCGGCCTTTGTTCACAAGTTTGACTGTATAACTAAAAAATGAAATAAAGAACGGGGAAATTAATCATGCATACCGAATCCGCCTTTTCATTATACCTGCGTACTAGATAAGAGAACTGCATTTTACTGTACATGTGTTTCATGAGATAACAATCTGACTAAAGTATTCGATCTTCCTTACGGCAAGATCTGATGACGGCCTATACCAGTTTCTATTTTCAAAAGTCGGAATTTCCATGATCACTATTTATATCTATTTATAATTCAGCCAATCGTATAACTCGTTTCATCGGTACTTTGGCCGAATGAACTTTCTACCTGACGATGTTATTTAAACGTTAGTAAACATTAAATTACGTATAACATATTTGTCTGCAACCACTTTTTGATTTTTTTAGTAATCCTGATCGATTCGGCCATAGTAGTATAGAAAATTTAGTAAACACGCATGTCACATGGGCGCTATCATTACATTTAGTTGCGTAAGAATAGGTGTTCGTGATAACTACAAGTCAAATATCGTTTTTTACTGCGGTTAAAAATAGAATCAGATCACTTTCAGAATTATGAAAGTAAGGCGCTGATTGGCTAGTGGAAAAGGTCACCTGAGGTGACCTTCTATAGGTCGTCTTCAGATCCTCATAGCGTAGCGGGTTTGATGATATGATTTTAATCAGATTGATGAGATAATATATGAAAACTTCCTTTAGCAATATGAATTGTGGTCAATGTTAATTTACAACTTCATGTATATCAGTGTTATAAGAGACTCGCTGTGAGGCTCTCTTTGTTATCTGTCGATTCACGTTATTATTTTCATACAAGTTCTTGTCCACTGAAATGCACGCATTTCTTTGAAATTTGGAAATTATATATCGCATAAAATGTACCGAGATCCTGGAATGGAGAATATAAGTCACTTTTTCTATACATATACAGAAATGAGGACGAACTGTAAATCAGTTATCATTCATATTTCGCTCCGCTTGTGATATATCGCATAAAAATCGAAATATGAAAGATAACTAATACTTATTTATCACGTGATACAGTACATGTATATATTTATAACAAAACTTGTAGTAACTGGTCATATGCTATTACACTCCAAGCTGAATGCAATCGCCGTTCAAGAAAAAGATTCAAGATTCAATGTGTGACTGTACTTCTTTTTCATCTTTATATTCGTTAATACCATGTTATACCAGAGACATAGATGTTATCTATGTTTCTTCTGGTTATACTGAACGATAAACTATAATCCGCGTCGAATGGAATTCATTAAAACATTAATTTTTCTTGTATATTTCTTGAATAGTTCATGAAATGTGAATAACTATTTGACAGGGAAAGCCGTAGTCCTGAATCGGGCCGGGTGGATGTGAGTAGGCAGCATAAATAAATCTCGGCTGTAATGGTAATTAAAAGGTGTTATATATTGCACCCTACGAGCATGTAATAAATCATAATATAAAATGTAAATTGCATGTACTGTCATTTACTAAAGCCCTGTGTGTCGAATCTTCTAATAATAAGATTTATAATATGCATGTGAATGATCATCACTTTCTTTTTTTCATGAGTAATTATGATATATTTTTTCTTTGCGTAACCATATTTATTTATTTCATCGGATTTAACGCCATTTTCAACATTATCTCAGTTATATCGTGGCGGGCAGTTACTAGTATCCTAACCAGCTTCCCTTGACTTCATTTAGGCCTTAACCAGTACTAACCACATTCTATCTTCAAGCTTTTACTAAGCTACTCCACATAATTCAGAGGTGGAGGACAATTTAACAAAGGATTTAATATCCGCCAAATTGGTCACGGACAGTGTCAGCCTCGCCCGAGGTTCGATCAGTAGACCAACACTCTATAACCACTGAGCTAACCGGGAGCGCTACGCGTAACCACAATGTAAGAGGCTAATACAAATGTATTATGATATAAGCTACATATATACATAATCACAGAGTGTAACATCATAAATATGTTTAGTAAGTTTAGATATAATATTGAATGTTGAATTATGGACTCTAAATCATATAGAATGCACGAAGAAACCAGTACGTACATTCGGATACATTCTGTTCTTTTTAACATGTTTTTGTTACCGGATGAAATGACGACTTTTGGATTTCCATCTTTTATTTTTGTACAAGTAAAATTACATGTTTGTTTATTCGAGTTTTACGGCCCCTTTTCAACAGTCAAGAGTCATATGAGGCGGGCAGTTCACCTAACCATCGTTCCTGGGAAGAACCAGTACTGGACTCCTATCCTCCGTAAGCAACAGTCAACTGCCTACTTTCTCCACTTAAGAGACATGATCAGTACTTAGCTAGTACAAGTGACATTATCTATCTCATATCTACCAAGTAACACGTAGGATACTGACGATGTGCAATTCATTTTCTGAAAAAGCCGGTTATGTGTTCTAATTAATACGGCTATGATGATGTGATTATATATAGTGAAAACATGCCATGCACCGTACACTATGTATGAAATAATATAAATCATATTTAACTAAACACATTTGTAATATAATACTTAACTATTTACGGAACGGAATTTACATAAGTTAAATTAAACTTGTTTTCCAATCCGATATGTCATTATACTATATGTATTAATTGTCTTGTGTTTCTGTCATTCAAATTACCTTTGGGAACAAATAATGTTTAAACTAAACTATATAATTGTTGAAAACCTAGATAAATTTGTATGACCTATCATGTGAATCTGGAGTTATATCCATTTTAGCTGTTCACTACAGTTGTTACTTGTTAGTCTAGATTATTTAAAATAGAAAAATATCAATTTCTGACGACATTGCACGATGACTTATATTTTACTTATTAGATTGGTACATGTACTATATTTTACTTATTAGATTGGTACATGTACTATATTTTACTTATTAGATTGGTACATGTACTATATTTTACTTATTAGATTGGTACATGTACTATATTTTTGCATCTTTTTACCGCGAGTTTCATTGAAATGGATCTTTTTCTTTTATATTCGAAAAATTGGCTATTTCCATGGACTTCAATAAAAATTTAAAGGGACAATAACTCAAATGATTGTCATTATTTTTAAAAATCTCACACTGACAGTAAATCATTTTCTGTCATGGAAACCCATAAAGAATATAAAGGTTCCCATAATTTTGGAAATATAAAAGCTTCAGCCAAACTTTGTATTATTTACACCTGTAGGAATCTAATAAATATTGATTAAAATTGGATTCCTTGAAAAAAAGGAACATTTTTAGAAAATCATATAATGCCCAAAAGACTACCCTTCCCCACTCCAAAATTAACACAACATTCATTACGTCACCAACATATCATGGATGCTTTAAACAAAATTTAGTAACGTTTTCGAAAAAAATGCCGTCACATTTAAAAATAAGATACAGATAACGCGCATGCGCATCTCAACTCGAATTATTATTCGTAAACTTATTTACTGCTTAATAAAACGAAAAGAAAACTTATGTATAGTATGCGTCGGGTCGATACGTTGTACCGCGATATTTACCTTTATAATAGAGCTCATCATCTATTGATGAATGCAGACACATACATAGGGTTATTTTGAACATTAAAAAACCTATTAATCCCTCTGAGTAACAAATTATTGATTATTTGCAGTTGTTTAAAACTGATAGTTTATCTATTGGTACTGATAAGCCGTCCACTGAATGAACTATACATCTTATACAGCTATACTTCTATGTGGAATTGGGTTAACACTTGAATTACAGTAGCTTTATTTGTATTGTGTTTTTTTTCATTACACCACTTAACTGTATTGCAATACATATTGCAATGTGGGTTGATTGTATTGCAATGTATGTCGCAATAAGGGTTATGTCATATCGTAGCACGCCTAATGTTCGAGTATAACTTAATTGATGATCATAAAGATTAATCTTAAATTAAAGTTTTGTATAATTACAATAGCTAGTTTCTCGTGATTTAAGTGCATCTATAAGGGTATCTTTACAGATTTTTAAAAAGTTTTTTTCGATCGGTATTTTAGTGATTTTTTTTGTTATTCATTTATACATAATAGTAGATTTTACCAATCGATCGACAGTAATTGTCTTAATATGTTAAGTATAACAAATCTAATTATATGATAAATGCTAAAATAATGACAGACATTATAAAAAAAATACAGCCAACAAAACTGCTTTATATACTGGTAAATCTTTATTGCTTAAATCTGTACATTTTGTAAACAAAACATTCATTAGTTTAATACTTTACGAAAGAAGCGAAACTTTCCATGGCTTCTAAATTCATCCAACGGGAGATTATAACTCCAAGAGAAAAAGATAGAGCAAGGCAAGTGGTGGAAAATCTTTGCCGAGAGAAATTGATATCAGTGGACAGTGAGGGTGTTCATTTAGGTAAAGATGGGCCTCTCACACTTCTACAGATAGGAACCCTGGACGGGCATGTTTATTTGTTTGATGTAATGTTGAATGAGAAACAACAGGACAAATCATTCTTCAGAGACACAGGATTAGATACAATTTTAACTTCTACCGAAATCATTAAGGTTCGTGTATATTTGTTACATCTGTACCGGGACTATTCTTAATGTACATATATATATATATATATTTTTCCAAGATTTGAGGGCTCCTTCAAAAACATCTTTTGTGTCTAATATATTATGAGATAGCAACGTGTATCAATGCATTTAAGTGTTTACCAATGGAAAACGCGTCTTCATGTATACAGTTAAGTCTCTCGCGTTAGTCACACAGTAAAAAGAATTTAGCTAAATACAATTCATATTACATGTAATTAAATATGAAAATCAGATATTTAGTTTCCTTTTGTTAGGCTCCATTTTATTGTGCTTTTTTGTTGTCGTGCGAAACCCCCTTTGTCAATTGACAAAGGCTTGTATTTTAATGCGCATGTATGGCACAATGCTCATTACACCGAACTATTGTTGAATCCTTGCAAACTAGTATAGAATAATAAATATTAGGTATTTTGGATAGGATTCAATTCTAATTATGTTTGTGTAAGATATATGTCCGAGTTTTTCTAACTTTATTAAGCTTCAATGATCACTACGATCAAGAGCATAAAACTATTATTCTTACAAGAATTTTCAGAAAACGACAAATGAATGTCAGACTGGTATACATGTATCTTGTTTTCAGAAAACGACAAACGAATACTAGCTGGCATACACGTATCGTGCTTCCATGTTACTATACTGCCGTCATGATTGACCTCTCAAAGTCCTATTTATATATTTAGTCAGTGTTAAGACATTACTAGAGATACAACATACGTTTGTTCTACGTAGATTATTGTAATATAATTAGATGATTTCTATTTTATATAATTATAATCAGTCAATTACATGTGCATGTAGTTGGTTATGATATTCATACGGTGTAGAAGAATTGTATGTAATTAATTTCCAAATAAAGAACCATTTCGCATAAATGACAATTTCTTCTCTCCTTTCGATAGTCATTTTCCGAATGACACATGTACTTTGTTCGCTGCTAAATTTTATTTCCGTTGTACCGCGATATTTACCTTTATAATAGAGCTCATCATCTATTGATGAATGCAGACACATACATAGGGTTGTTTTGAACATTAAAAAACCTATTAATCCCTCTGAGTAACAAATTATTGATTATTTGCAGTTGTTTAAAACTGATAGTTTATCTATTGGTACTGATAAGCCGTCCACTGAATGAACTATATATCTTATACAGCTATACTTCTATGTGGAATTGGGTTAACACTTGAATTACAGTAGCTTTATTTGTATTGTGTTTTTTTTCATTACACCACTTAACTGTATTGCAATACATATTGCAATGTGGGTTGATTGTATTGCAATGTATGTCGCAATAAGGGTTATGTCATATCGTAGCACGCCTAATGTTCGAGTATAACTTAATTGATGATCATAAAGATTAATCTTAAATTAAAGTTTTGTATAATTACAATAGCTAGTTTCTCGTGATTTAAGTGCATCTATAAGGGTATCTTTACAGATTTTTAAAAAGTTTTTTTCGATCGGTATTTTAGTGATTTTTTTTGTTATTCATTTATACATAATAGTAGATTTTACCAATCGATCGACAGTAATTGTCTTAATATGTTAAGTATAACAAATCTAATTATATGATAAATGCTAAAATAATGACAGACATTATAAAAAAAATACAGCCAACAAAACTGCTTTATATACTGGTAAATCTTTATTGCTTAAATCTGTACATTTTGTAAACAAAACATTCATTAGTTTAATACTTTACGAAAGAAGCGAAACTTTCCATGGCTTCTAAATTCATCCAACGGGAGATTATAACTCCAAGAGAAAAAGATAGAGCAAGGCAAGTGGTGGAAAATCTTTGCCGAGAGAAATTGATATCAGTGGACAGTGAGGGTGTTCATTTAGGTAAAGATGGGCCTCTCACACTTCTACAGATAGGAACCCTGGACGGGCATGTTTATTTGTTTGATGTAATGTTGAATGAGAAACAACAGGACAAATCATTCTTCAGAGACACAGGATTAGATACAATTTTAACTTCTACCGAAATCATTAAGGTGCGTTAATTCTTTATTTATTACCTCGAATAACTTTACCCGGATTATGTTATACTCATTGTACATGAATATACAATGCATATAATCTTTTTTCAAAATCTGAAAACTCCTACAAGACTATCTGTTTATTTATTTACATGCATACATACCACACGAAAACGAAGTATATCACTGCATTGCATCTAAGTGCTAACTAGTGAAAACGCGTTCGTCACGCAGTAGAATATTACTGTTATGGACTGTCAATTTAGTTGTACATGTACATTGTTCTGCATTTCATATTACACGTAATTTGCTATGAACACACTGACGTTACTTAAACCATTATGTTTCATTTAGTAATTCTTCATGTTTTGTCTTTTTGACAGTCATTCAGATCCCCTTTAACATATTGACAAAGGCTTGTATTTTAATGGGCATGTACTATATATATCACAATGCCTAATATACCACGTTATTGTTGAATTGTTGCAAAAATAGTATAGAGTAATGGATATCAGTATTAGATAGGATACCATCCTAATTATGATTTGTGTAAGGAATGTCGTACTGACTGTATGTTTTTTAAAGATATTTTTGAATCAATAGATAAAAGATTTACAAGATTTTTACAAGATTTTTTTCAGAAATATATGTGGGCAATTTGTTCGGTGACTTTTCTTATTCTGTTTTGCTAAGAAGTTGGAACTTGTGCATGAGACACAAATATTCTCTTTGCATACGAGTATACCACGCCGTCTTCTGGTGGCGAAAATAAACGACAATAAATGTGTTTTACAATTGTCCAACCAATGAGGTTGTTACAACATTGTCCAACCAATAAGGTTGTTACAGCATCGTCCAACCAATAAGGTTGTTAAAACATTTTTGAACCAATAAGATTGTTACTTTATTGTCCAACCAATGAGGTTGTTACAGCATCGTCCAACCAATGAGGTTTTTACAACATTGTCCGACCAATGAGGTTGTTACATTATTGTCCAACCAATGAGGTTGTTACACCATTGTCCAATCAATAAGGTTGTTACAACATTTTCGAACCAATAAGGTTGTTACTTTATTGTCCAACCAATAATATTGTTACAACATTTTTCAACCAATAAGGTTGTTACAACATTTTCCAACCAATAAGGTTGTTACATCTGTTGTTAACATTTTATTTTTAGGTGATCCATTCTTGCTCAGGAGACAGTGCAGCCTTATATCACCAGTTTGGTATTCGTTTAGAAAATGTTTTTGACACACAGGTTAGAATAAGTCATGTGATAATTCAAAGCTTATTAACGATTTGTGAAGATACCGTTTTTGAATTACAATGTACTTATGAACATGCATTGTAGATTGCAAAAAAGCGGAAAATGCGAAAACAAATCGCACATATCTTAACAAACCAAATGTATTTTTGAAAAGACATTTAGCATGCCCATAATAACATTGTCATGATTAGTTATCAAATAGCTTGAACATCATACTCGAAAAGCATACTTTTTTTAATGTAGTAATAAATAAGGATAGATAATCATCAGTTTACTGAAGTACAATATATCTATGTATACATGATTTCACTTTCTAGGTTGCTCACCTTGTCATTGAGGAAAGCATAGGGAGAAAACTCCCGAGAAGACTTAAGCTGGCTGAGATGTGTACTCAATATTCAGAGAACGCTGAGGTTTATGAAGGCAAAGAAGAGTTGCAGGTGGATTACTGATTAAGTTTACTTTCACAAAATCCTAGTATATAAATAGGAATATAAAATTATTTATTTGAGCACATATAGATTTTTCACTTTCCATCCTATGATGTATTGACACACTTCAACAAATCTGATTTAATTCCAACTATTTCGAGGGGAGCCCGAGTATGGCGGGAAAAGTGTCATATTTCGTGAACGACGTCAGTACATCATTGACATTCTATTCACGGCAAACAATGTGTACAATTTTATACATATTGAGTATTCGAAGAAAAGTCAGTTTCAAATCAGAAAACCGATGTAAGCCACAATTTATTGTTTTTATTTATTAGATTGAATGGAGCAAAGAGGTTGGCAACTTCTGGGCAATTCGTCCAATGACAGACAGAATGATAGAATACGCGAGTTGTGACGTCACTGCGCTGATACCGGAAGTTTACAAAACCCAGGAAAGGTACATTTACTAGTAACCAAGTACTCTACATGTCCCTGATTTAACCCTTTGTTTTGTATACATGTTACACGATTATTGTCGTACGAATCGTGTTTCCTTATCTAAGCTTTCAGTGAAAGGTGGAAACTAGGTGTATAATGTACAACTCGCGAATTATATTTCAGCAATGGTCAAACCGAATACACCATTCTTGATAGTAACACGTTTGAATTATGAGCAATCTTTTCCACATTGTTTAAAGAAAATGATCGACTGACATAGTTCACAGATCTCTAAGACTTTAGCCAACGACGATGTTAGATCAGTTAAATGTCCAAAGTCAATACTCCATGTGCATTTATTCTGCAGTTTAATAACGAAAAATGGCTTATCAGACAAATACGCAGACAAGGTACTTGAAGAAATTGAATTGGACATCGTTCCTGAACAAAAGAAACGTCGAAACGATAGAAATCGAACAGCCCATGCTGCCATTCTAGCTGACATGGATAAGCAACACCCGGACACCATTACGTTTGAGTTAATAACAGACGACGATGAGGTAATGTATACAATTGCAGTTATCACAAAACCTGTACATTTTGTATTTTTCCATCCCGGAACAAAACATGTGTTGCAGAATATATACGGAATGAAATTCTATCTCTTGCATTTTCTGTAATGCCCAGCGCTTTCAAAATCAATTAATTTATCGCAAAAACCAAAATGTTCCGCAAAGTACATGATAAATTAATAATGAAAGCAAGTTTCGTCGTAATGCACCCTTGACTAATGCAAATGAAACTTCGGCAAAAGGTTTTAATCCTGTTGCTTATTTTATGTAGCTTTTGAATAGACGGGTACCACTCGCAAAATCCCTATTTCTTGGCTACTGTAATATCTAAACAATGTCCAGTGGCTATCGAACAATTTGATGGGTATATGGTGTAGTTGAACGTTTTGAAAATTTAAAACTTCAACTAAATTTTAGAAAAAGGCTATAGAAGACACCAGGCCAAATGAAATGGAAGAGTTCTCTGAAAAGATAATACGATTAAAACGAGAGTGTATGGTGACGAATCTAGATGAGATTGAACAGGAGTTAAAATCTCCAGAAAGCTTCAATCCACAGCGTAGCGTATGGTTCAAACTTGGTGAAGTAGAACGACACGGCTTTGAAGATTCTAAGACGAAAGCAAACACTCTAAAGCAGCAATTGATTCAAATGGTTTTGAATGATATCAACCGGAAATACACGCCTGATACGGGGTTAAAATGTCTTGACACTCTTGATTGTCAGGTTCTTAGGTCTATCAAAGCTATTGGAGACACAGGGAATAAATTTCCCGCGACAGTTCTACACCTACATTGGAAACTTGCGGAGGGAGATATTGATGACGACATCAAGAATTTCAATGAAAACCCTAAGTATGATGTTCGTATATCAATGGGAAAATTGAAATTCTTTGTCAACAATGACCAGGTAATTATTTTTATCCATATATTACATGGATATTCTACGTTCTTTTATTTTGACGGTACATATGTGTGCACTTAACCTTTGCATGCGTGTGCAAATTTTAAACTAATGTATTCTGTTATGAAGATGACTACATGTATTTTAAGTCGTAAAGATTATTTGTCAATTTTAGATCTAGCATTTTCATAGCATTCGTCTACTAGTAACTTGAGGGTGATCACAAGCAGTTACGGGAATGATATCATTTTTTTATTTTGGTAAACCCATTTATTTGCTCCGTCACATAACCTTTGTGGGTCGTAGCACATCCCAAGATGTGGGATAATACATAAAGTGTATTTCTTGATAGCGTAAGAAATAGTGGGTATACCAAAAATTAACACCAAATAAGTTACGAAAAAGAAAGAAACACAAAAGCCGCTGAAAAGCAAATATGCATACACACTCTCACACTTATGACCTTGATCAAGATTTGCCCCCAAAGTTATGTTTTCTTTTTGATACTTTTTTAACTTGATTGTTTATGGAAGCTGGACGATAGTTCTGCTTTATATAGTCGTCATTATTGTCATCTCCTCTATACTTGAAGCTTCATAGATGTCCTTATTTGTAGGTTCCAGCCCAAATCAAAACAAAGGCATCTGCATTGAGAGTTGATATTGACAAGAGAATGCTGACATCAATACCACGGAATTATACAGCAGCCAGTGATGTCAAAGATCTTTCTGGTGATGAACAAGCCTTCATAGGAAGGCTTCAAGTAGGCAATAACCAGTACCATCCAGTGGTCGTGGCTCTGCACTGGAAAATTACTTACGAACGACTCTGTAAAGATTTTCAGGACTTACTCGATGGTTTATTACGTGTAAATCATGGCCTGAGGCGGAAATTGAATTTTCTGAAAGGAAATCCCAAAGTTCCGGAAAATGTGCAAGAAAAAGCAAAGGAAATGCTTGATTATGCGCCATCCGGTAGAAGATAAGCAATAATTGATCTTTTGACTGTAACTGTTGTTTGCAAGTTTTGTTTCTTTTTTATTGTGTTGAAACTTTTATGCCCACTATTGAAGTTTTTATTACATTATCTATAATTTATATTTATATCATGCTTTGCAATACATATAATGGCAATAATTATACTTATTATGTACTTATATGATATTTCACTTTAAAATATTGTAAATTTTGTATCTTTAACTTTGCTACAGACAGTTCGAAGGGGATACCACCTGGGAGACTGTGTATTGTTTTTGTTTGGTCTTTTGTGTTGAATAGGTTTGGGGAGGGTAGTACTGTGGGGAAGTTAAGATTTTTATGTGTTTTTTTCTGGGATTCCTTTCCTTATCTATAGATAGCATCTTCTTCTACTAAGTACATGTTGACTATTGTATGTTATGTTAAAAAAATAAACATTGCCTACTTTTACCAGGGTGTTATTTGATCCTTGAAATGGCATTTTGACTCTTGAGAATTTGAACCAAGGGGTGACTTCAAATTATTTTTGGCCAAGGGTCATTTTTGGCCTTAAGCTTTTGATATCTAGTGAGCACCCTGCAATGTTTTAGTTATGATATGATTTCATGTGTGATTTGTGTGATTAATGTGCTGTGAAATCGCCAGTTGTTGGTAATTGTATATAGAAAATAATTGAGTTATCATTGACACAAATGCTATATAGTATTAATTTACATACATTAATAAAAAGTGACCTCTAGTGTCCAGAAAACAATACAGAACAACAAGAATGCATATAATAACTTGAATATATGATTTATACCAATGAAGTAACTACATGTGAGTGCCTTTATCAACGTACTAATTCTGTCTTCATTAATTTTTACTTAGATAAAGAAACATTGATTAAAACAAAGCCATTCCATCAAAACCATTAGTACTTCCATATTAATTCTGAGCTCCTTGTTGTAATCTCTGGGCGTAGGCGGTTGATAATCATCCTGTTGTAGAATTGGCAACTATAGAGCACAAGGTTATTCCTTTGTAGTATCTTCCTATGCTGAGGTCACATGTCTTTGAAATGGGAGCTATGTTTAGAATGTACCACTGAGCTGGTTTGTCTCTCTCAGTGCTGCATTGCAAAAGTCGAAAATGATGTTATCAATGTTGCATCGCTTCCTGCCGGCTTTATTCCATCTTCACCACAGGTTTTTCTGATTGATTTCTTGGCTTTTATGTATTTCTCCATGTCGAATACTGGTTAATAGCTCATGTTATGATATACATGTATACATAAAGATTAGAATTTTACATATTGAATGTTATATTATGGAGTTTGGATTTTGATTCATGCATATAGTTATTTTCGAGTAATTAAGAAACCAGTACGTTCTGTTCTGAAAAAAAGCGCAATACATGTACATTTGTATATCATTTTTGTTACCGAATTAAATGATTACTTTTGACTTTAATCTATTATCTATACAAGTACGTGTATAAGTGATATGACTTATCTATGCCTTCATTAATTGATAATCACCGGGACATTCACAAAGAAATATGTCAGATAATAACCGGCTATGATACCGTAGTTAAGAATAGTGTACATTGAGAACACACCAGATGCTACACTATGTATATATGATAAATAACTAAATGATACTAAAATAAGTGTTATAACATATAATATTGTGACGTTTCATTTGAATTTGAGCTATCCATCAATGTGGTAAGCATCAGGAGCAACTTGCTGTTCCATAACATCTCACAAAGCATAGAAACATCACACAAGCAAAACACAAAAAAAAATCCATAGCAAACATTGACACATGATTGTCTTTTCCAGACAACCTTATATACGAGTATATAACTTAACCGATACCATTAATTGTACTTTATTTACAAAATGAATCAATAAAATATGTAAATAACTACTTCACAGCCAAATATAGAATACAAGATACCAAGTATCGCATTGGATATTTTAATCTTTGTTACAAACGCCGCAATGGTGCCATGTAACATTCTAATCTTGCTCCTTCGTATTTAAGTGAACATTTTACCCCCATGAGTGGTGTCTACGATAACCCCCACTAGGTTCAGAGTAAAGGCAGGTTCCAACTCTGATCACATGAGTTTTCATATGTCAGACAGATAGAGATATGCTGTACTTATTGTCAAGAGTTTTGGCAAAAAAGTATTTTGCCTATAATGTATGCTCTTTATGGAACAGCTTGCCCCCAGATATCAGCCAAAATATCTCATGTATTAAATCCATGGTTAAACAGTATTCTTTAAATATTTAAATTGAATGTGTTTTTAACATAATTTCTAGAATTAGCTTTCTTATTATTATGTCATAAAAGATAGATTGTCATGTTCATTTTAAGCTACTTTCAATTTCATGGCAGTTAGTTGTTAGATTATATGTAATATTAATTGTAGTTTATCATCTATGTACCATTTGTCAGCATAGCAATTTTAGGAATAGCATATCTGTGATTGTTAATTCAGTATTTCCAGTTAATTCATTTTCACAAGTTTATATAATATGATTAACATAGTGTATTTAATATTTTACCCATGTTTATAAATGTAATTATGTTTTTTTGTTGTGATGATGCCTGTGATGGCCTCCTATGTCATACAACACAATGTCACAAGGACCACAATGGAAATAAGAGTTTATTAAAAATCATAACATGCATAATCGAAGGCCCAGTCAGTAATATTCAAACTGAAATGTCGAAAGCGCAAACTGAGAAACTCGATAAAGGATAAAAGGTCTTTAAAGCAGATTTGGCTGCTGTATTTCAAACCTGTGTCGTAAGATACTTTATGTCTTTTAGACAAACACACCTGCCCCTGACATTATAATCGAAGGGATATTAGGCAGGGAACCAGACTACAGGAGCTGCTCCAAAATGACATACTTAACACAGAAACATCACAGAAGCGACATTAACCCCAAATGAAAAAAAAACGTATATAAAATGCATAACTGAAGGTCCAGTCTATAACATTCAAACTCATATGCTGAAAGCTCAAATCGAGAAACTCGGATAAAATATGTTTGAAGCAGAAATCGGCTGCATTTTTAGCAAACCGGTGTCCAGCGTTAAATTCTCTCTACTAGCATAAAATAAATGAACAGAAGTGAGATTTCGTTTATACATATTCCAATATTAATCATATATGTATCTGCTTTGTTGTAATTCGAACTTTTGCAATAATCATCACGTCACATTGACACAGGAATCTAATGTTAATATAGACCAAAAATTGAATCCTAGAAAAAACACATGTATACGTCCCATGCCGAATACCCATGCCCACTCCAAAACTAACCCAACATTCACTACGTCACTATCATATGAATGCTTTAAACAAAATTTTCGGGAAAAAATGCCGTCATATTTAAAAATACGATACAGATAACGTTTACGCTGCCTATTTAACTAGAGCGCATGCGCATCTTTTATCATAATTTATGTTTATCACCGGAGACTTAATTACTGCTTCAGTTTTAAGTTTTAAAAAAAACGAAAGGAAAACGTATGGATAATTGATTATCATAACGTTTAATCTTAAATTAAAGTTTTGTACTTACAAATATCAATATTTTCACCTAAATTTGTCCATTTTACTTAACGAAAGAATCGAAACTTTCCATGGCTTCCAAATTCAACCAACCGGAGATTCTTTCCCCAAGAGGGAAAGGTAGAGCAAGGCAAGTGGTGGAAAATCTTTGCCGAGAGAAATTGATATCAGTGGACAGTGAGGGTGTTCATTTAGGTAAAGATGGGCCTCTCACACTTCTACAGATAGGAACCCTGGACGGGCATGTTTATTTGTTTGATGTAATGTTGAATGAGAAACAACAAGATAAATCATTCTTCAGAGACACAGGATTAGATACAATTTTAACTTCTACCGAAATCATTAAGGTTCGTGTTTATTTGTTACATCTGTACCGGGACTATTCTGATTGCACTTGTATGTATATATATTTATTTTTTCAAGACATGAGAGCTCCTTCAAAAATATCTTCTTATTTGTCTATTATTCTATGTGAAGGCAATGTGTATCAGTGCATTTAAGTGTTTACTCATGGAAAACACCTCTTCATGTATACCATTCAGCCTGTCGGGATAAATTATAAATATAAACAATAGAATACATGTAGCTATTTTTCTGCCGTAACTTGCCTCTTACGGACTCCCTTCCGAGATCTATAAAAAATCAAGAAGTCAGTGTCCTTTCCTCGTATTTTATTTTACAAAGGTATATTCACATGTAAAGTCAGCATAAGAGTGACTTTACCGAGGAAAGACACGATTTTTAACAAACGACCTAAAAAGGGTCCTGACCAATGGACATCGTCATTACAAAATTTTAGCGGAAGGCGCAGCCAATGAAATTTGAGCAACTTCTGTCCGAGTATGAGACGCTGGAAGCTTGGACCGAAAAAGGTGCTAAAAGGGCTTTTGTTCGAAACCATCAAAATATGTCTTAAGCCGGTATGTTTGTGTACACTACAATCAACAGGAATTAACAGTTTTATCTAAATACTGATTTGTTATCAAAAGAACTATTTATTTAACTAAATCTGGAATGCTTTCCTTTGTCTGTGAAAAAGTTGCATTTGACACAACAAATTTATAATAATAATTTCTTTAATTTCAGTGAAAAATGTTCATGTTAAAAAATCTTAATTTTTGGTGCATAAAACTATACTTAGTAACTTTACGATTCATTTCACATGTAAATAGACATGAAAAAAAACGTGTATGATTATACTTAAACCATTTAGATTCCTTGTGATAATCTCCATTTTATTGTCTTTTTGTTGTCATTCGGAACCCCTTGAGTCAGCTGACAAAGGCTTATATTTTAATGCGCATTCATTATATATGTCACAACGCCCAATACACCGAACTATTGATGAATTCTTCCAAAATAGCATAAAATAATACATATCAGGTATTTTTGGTTAGGATTTAATTCTAGTTATGTTTGTGTATGCTATATGTCCGAGTTATCCTATGTATAATGTGATTTCAATGATCATCAAAATCTAGAGCATATTAATTGTTTTCACAAGAATTTTCAGAAAACAACAAATGTCAGTCTGGTATACATGTATCATGTTTTCAGAAAACAAGAAATGAATGTCAGTCTGGTATACATGTATCATGTTTTCAGAAAACAAGAAATGAATGTCAGTCTGGTTTACAGTTTGTCCTAATTTCTGGTCCAATGAAATGTCCGCATTTCATTTAAAATTTGAAGAATATATCGCATAAAATGTGCCGAGAACCTGATATGGGGAAAATTAGTCAAGTTTGTGCGATACGTGACCAAACGCTGATTAGGGCGGTGCTAAATACGTCATCATTTCCATGGTTTTTGTTAATTTTGTTGAGTTTGACGCCGTTCACATCAGTGTTTCAGTCAAATACAAGCGGACAGTTCATTTTAACCTTGATTCTTTGGTAGTACCAGGTCACATGGTTATTAAACTGTTAATCAAATCTCATAGCTTGTCTTTCGATCGATGTTTCTAGATTAATTATTGTCAGATATTACTCATATTATTGATACATGAATATTACATGATAATCGACCTGAATATGTATTTTGTAAATTGATAATCAGCTCCTTATATTCAACCGCAATACTTAGAGAACGAAACTGAGATTTGAGCTCAGAATTGAGCTCAGAGATAGATAACAAGTTTTAGATAGACCAGTACTAGACATGCCTATTACCCCACACTCAAACTTCCAGCCGTGAGATGCCGCGGTTAACAAGCGCAATACCCGTAAGCCACATCTAGCCTATTATGTCATTCTAGAACTGTTCATGGTAAAACGAAAAGTTTACTGAGAAAAGGTAGGGCTTTCTGCTGTAATTGTTAACAACAGAGTGGTCGTAAACTGTAAACAAAGGTGTATCTAATTATAGGCCTAATGGTCCAAATTGAACGAATTATTTATTTAACGGTCAAACAGTAAGAAACATTGAAATCATGCTTTGCTGGGTATTGATTGTTAATATAATAACCAAGACAATACCAGTTCCTCAAGAATAAACCTATCATAGATCTTGAAATCGTCGTGAGCTAAGTGAAACTCCATTGTTACAGGTAAATGTTGACCCTAAATGTAACTAAAGCACACTGAATGCCCCCGATTTCTTTTTAGCTCACCAGAGCACGAATGTGCTCAAGGTGAGCTTTTGTGATCGCCCTGCGTCCATCGTGCGTCGTGCGTCGTGCGCCGTGTGTCGTGCGTCGTTACGTGGCGTCCATGTTTACTACATCTCCTCCTACACCGCTATGCCGATTGCAACCAAACTTTGCTGGAATGATCCTTGGGTGGTCCCCTTTCAAAGTTGTTCAAAAAATTAAATTTCATTAAAAACTCTGGTTGCTATGGCAACAAATAGAAAAAAACTTAAAAAATCTTCTTGTCCGAAACCACAGGGCCTAGAGCTGAGATATTTGGTATGTAGCATTGTCTAATGGAACTCTACAAAGTTTGTTCAAATTATTCCCCTAGGGACAAAATTGGCTCCGCCCCGGGGGTAACTCGATTTTACATAGACTTATATAGGAAATTTAAAAAATCTTCTTGTCAAAAACTACAATGCCTAGAGCTTTGATATTTGGTGTGTAGCATAGTCTAGTAGACCTCTACCAAGATTGTTCAAATTATTGCCCTAGGGTTAAAATTGGCCCCGTCCCGGGGGTCACTTGATTTAAATAGACTTATATAGGAAAATTTAAAAAATCTTCTTCTCCGAAACCACAAGGCCTAGAGCTGAGATATTTGGTATGTAGCATTATCTAGTGGACCTCTACCAAGTTTGTTCAAATTATTGCCCTAGGTTCAAAATTGGCCCTGCCCTGGGGCTTATTCTATTTTATATAGGAAAATTAAAAAAATCTTCTTCTCCGAAACCACAAGGCCTAGAGCTAAGATATTTGGTATGTAGCATTGTCTAGTGGACCTCTACCAAGTTTGTTCAAATTATTGCCCTAGGGTCAAAATTGGCCCCGCCCCGGGGGTCACTTGATTTATATAGACTTATATAGGAAAATTTAAAAAATCTTCTTCTCCGAAACCACAAGGCCTAGAGCTAAGATATTTGGTATGTAGCATTATCTAGTGGACCTCTACCAAGTTTGTTCAAATTATTGCCCTAGGGTCAAAATTAGCCCTGCCCTGGGGTTTATTCTATTTTATATAGGAAATTTTAAAAAATCTTCTTCTCCGAAACCACAAGGCCTAGAGCTAAGATATTTGGTATGTAGCATTGTCTAGTGGACCTCTACCAAGTTTGTTCAAATTATTGCCCTTGGGTCAAAATTGGCCCCGTCCCGGGGGTCACTTGATTTATATAGACTTATATAGGAAAAATTAAAAAATCTCTGAAACTGCAAGGCCTAGAGCTTAGATATTTTGTATGTGGCATTGTCTAGTGGACCTTTACTAAGTTTGTTCAAATTATGGCCCCGGGGTCAAAATTAATCCTGCCCTGGGGTTTATTCTATTTTATGTAGGAAATTTTTTTTAAATCTTCTTCTCCGAAACCACAAGGCCTAGAGCTAAGATATTTGGTATCTAGCTTTGTCTAATAGACCTCTTTTAAAAAACGGCCCAGTTGGGTCACTTGATCTTACTTGGACTCGTATAATGTTAATCTCCAAATGACCTTTTCTCCTGGTGAGCATTTATAGGGCCATCATGGCCCTCTTGTTATTTTTTCTCTGAATAATATTATATGACCGGGGTACTTTGTGGGCGGTGTCAAATAACATCTATAGTGATGATTTATAGTTTTTGTCGAGACAAAACATGCGTACGTGACAGAAAATAGGACAAACTGTAAATCATTATCGTTCATATTTTGAATTTATGCGACATATCACTGCGCTCCGCTTCGCGTCGCCTGTGATATATCCCATAAAATTCAAAATATGAACGATAACTAATACATACATGAATCATGTTTTCAGAAAATAACAGATGAATGTCAGACTGGTATACATGTATCATGGTTTCTTGTTATTATATACTGCAGCCACGATAGACCTCCCAAAGTCCTTTTATAATACAAATGTACTTAGTCATTGTTAAGAAATTACTAGATGAAATGCAACACACCTTTAATCTTCTTTATTGTATTATGATTTAAATGATTTCTATTTTATATAATTATAATCAGTCAGTTACATATACATGCAGTTGGCTATGAAAGTCGTACATGATGCAGAAGTACTGGATCTAATTATCCTCCGAATAAAGACCCACATTGTATAAATGAGAAATTCTTCTCCCCTTTCAGTAGTCATTAATTTAGTCACATGTATCACAGTATCATCAAACTTCGACATAAAATAGTGGCCTTTATGGTTAAGTGGTTTCTGTGAATTCATACTTCGGCAAAATTTCTTTTCCACTATCTCATATCAACGAGATTATTACACAATGCTTTTATAACCAATGAGATTCTTACTATATTGTCCGACCAATGAAGATATAAAATCGTCTAACCAAAGATGTTCTTATAACATTGTCCAAGCGATGAAGATAATAGACAATTGTCCAACCAATGAGGGTGTTAAATCATTGTCCAACCAATGAGGTTGCTACATCATTGTCCAACCAATGAGGTTTTTACAACACCGTCCAACCAATGAGGTTGTGACATCATTGTCCAACCAATGAGGTTGTTACATCATTGTCCAACCAACGAGGTTGTTACAACATTGTCCAACCAATGAGGTTGTGACATCATTGTCCAACCAATGAGGTTGTTACATCATTGTCCAACCAACGGAGTTGTTACAACATTGTCCAACCAATGAGGTTGTTACAACATTGTCCAGCCAATTAGGTTGCTACATCATTGTCCAACCAATGAGGTTGGTTTAAAAATTGTCCAACCAATGAGGTTGTTACATCACTGTCCAACCAATGAGGTTGTTACATTATTGTCCAACCAATGAGGTTGGTTTCAAGATCGTTCAGCCAATGAGGTTGTTACATAATTGTCCAACCAATGAGGTTGGTTTAAACATTGTCCAACCAATGAGGTTGGTTTCAACATTGTCCAACCAATGTGGTTGTTACATAACTGTCCAACCAATGAGGTTGTTACATCATTGTCCAACCAATGCGGTTGGTTTCAACATTGTCCAACCAATGAGGTTGGTTTCAACATTGTCCAACCAATGAGGTTGGTTTCAGCATTGTCCAACCAATGAGGTTGGTTTCAACATTTTCCAGCCAATGAGGTTGTTACATCATTGTCCAACCAATGAGGTTGGTTTCAGCATTGTCCAACCAATGAGGTTGGTTTCAACATTTTCCAGCCAATGAGGTTGTTACATCATTGTCCAACCAATGAGGTTGGTTTCAGCATTGTCCAACCAATGAGGTTGGTTTCAACATTTGCCAGCCAATGAGGTTGTTACATCATTGTCCAACCAATGAGGTTGGTTTCAACATTTTCCAGCCAATGAGGTTGGTTTCAACATTGTCCAACCAATGAGGTTGTTACATCATTGTCCAACCATTAATGAGATCGTTCATCTATTGTTAACATTTTATTTTTTAGGTGATCCATTCTTGCTCAGGAGACAGTGCAGCCTTGTATCACCAGTTTGGTATTCGTTTAGAAAATGTTTTTGATACACAGGTTAGAATAAATCACTAATGATTTTAAGCATAAATAAGAATTATGGATTTTTGTGAAGATACCGTTTTTGAATTACTTTGTAGATTGCAAAAACTGAAAATGCGAAACACAATCACAAATATCTAAACAAACCAAGCATCTTTGAATAGACATGTAAGCAAATACACATGTGTAGATTTAATGAATAAATTTATTGCCGTGAGACTTGGTATACAAGTAGTGTCAAAAAATCAAAGATAACAGGCGGTTGGAACAAGAAAAAAATAGAAAAACGTCGATAAATGGAGTTTAACATTTAAGTGGTTTCTTTATTACACCATGCACCATTGTTGAATATTTTTAGAGCAAATATTAAGTGTTTCGTTCGTGAGCACACATCGAGGAAAGGAAACAGAACATCTGGATGAAAAGCGTCTGACATTATATCTAATTGTCGAGTGTTCAAAAACTGCCTTACATTTTCAAAAATGATATCGTAATAACAATGTTATGATTAGTTTTCAAATACATGTAGCTTGGATATCAAACACGAAAAGTAAATGTGTATGTAGTAATACGAGTAAATTAGGACTGATAAACATCAGCTAGTCGAAGAACAATTATATCTACCTACACATGTTTTCACTTCTAGGTTGCTCACCTTGTCATTGAGGAAAGCAAAGGGAGGAAACTCCCGACAAGACTTAAGCTGGCTGAGATGTGTACTCAATATTCAGAGAACGCTGAGGTTTACGAGGGTAAAGATGAATTGAAGGTGGGCTATTGATTAAGTAATAATTAATAAATATATAATAAATAATAGTTACCGTAGGCCCATCTCATCCAGGCACCTGGCAAAAGGAGAAGGGATTCGGGAGGTACTGCGTGAACATTAGATAGGTGTCTCATAAGCCAACTTGGATGGCCCTTTCAATAGGGGTGACACTATAATAAACAGAACCTTTACCTTTTTTATATGTAAAAAGAATATCCGTTTATTTATCTATTATATATTTCCCGCTTTCAATCCGATGATGTATTGATGAACTTCTTGACTACAGCCAAATCGCGTTAAGTTTAACAATTTAAGTAATTTAGTGTCACATCGATATGTGGACATGAAATATCTCTTTATTTCCGAACTTATTGATGTGTTTTAGTAAACGGTACAAACTACAATTAATCAATCACATCATCTATGTTCGATTCATGGTAAACAGTGCAATTGTATACATGACTATATCTATTGTGTCTTCGAAGAAAAGTCAGCAGAAAGCCGACATAAGTCACATTATTTGTATTTGATTTATCGAATACAATACTAAATTATTTGAGTGTTTGTGTCAAGCCGAACAACATTTTCAAACTCTATAAAATATGAAAGCTCCACGTAATAGCTGGTAAACTATAGAATCATTGTACAATAAATGCTGTAATTTTACTAAATATGTCAATTTCTTTAGATGGAATGGAGCAAAGAGGTTGGCAACTTTTGGGCGATACGTCCAATGACAGACAGAATGATAGAATATGCTAGTTGTGATGTCACTGCGCTGATACCGGAAGTTTACGAAACTCAGAAAGGGTATATTTAACCAAGGACTCTACATGCTTTCTTTGTCTATAAGTGTTATACGATTATTTTAAGAATCATGTTTCCTGATCGTTTAGTGAAGGGTGGAATTTAGGTGTATAATCACGGTACAGGACTCGCGAATTATATTTCAGCAAACATTCTAAATGGTAAAATGTTTGAAAAATACGAAGTCATTTCTATAGTTTAACTAAAAAATACAGAGTCTGACAGAAACCATCCCCTTAAAATCTGTTGAATGTCCTTTCATTTTTAAGTTTGCCAGGTATACACAGTGGCCCTAACCTTTCCACCACTAGTCTACCATAAATATTCAAAATAAAGCAAAACACATAAGAAGACTTTAAACACATACAAACAGCGATATTAGATCAGTCAAGTGACCAAAGTTTAGCAATATGTGCATTTATTCTGCAGTTTTATAATGAAAAATGGCTTATCAGACAAATATGAAGACAGGGTACTTGAAGAAATTGAATTGGTCATCGTTCCTGAACAGAAGGAACGTCGAAACGAAAGAAATCGAACAGTCCATGCTGCCATTCTAGCTGACATGGACCAGAAATACCCGAACTTCATTAGGTTTGAGTCAATAACAGACGATGATGAGGTAATGTGTATAATTGCAGTTACAAAATCACAAAATCTGTATTTAAACATAAGTATGGTCTGAAATCAACTTGCAAGGCAAAGTTTCTTACGGATTTTCCATCCCAGAATTAAACATGTTTTACAAAGTACAGAATGAAATTCTCAACCCGTTTCTGTAGTGCATAGAACACTGTTGCAACCATTCTTGTAATAAAAACCAAACTTGTAATAATCCTATACATGGCAATCATCAATTGTTAGGACACATGGTATATGAAAAAATGAAGGTCATTTTAAATGTTAATAACATTAATTAGGTCTGCCCGTGCTTATTAATGTAGCGGAACACATCAGTAGGTTAAAGAGTGTAAAAGTGAACTCTTACTTCAACTTGAAAATTGTATTACAAGAATGGTTATTACAAGTTTGGTTGGACAGAACATTGCAACTATTCTTGTAATAAAAACCAAACTTGTAATACTCCTATGCCTGACAATTATCAATGGCAAGAATAGATGGTATATGAAAATATGAAGGTAATTCCAAGTGTTAATCACCTTAATTAGGTCTGCAACTTCAACTTGATTTTTTTTTACAAGAATGGTTATTACAAGCTTGGTTGGACATTGCAACCATTCTTGTAACTTCTAATAATTATTACAAGTTTGGTTTTTATTACAATAATGGTTGCATCAGAGCACTTCCAAATTCAATCAATTGAGCCATCGCAAAACCAAAATGCTCCGCAAATTACATAATAATGCAATTTTCGTCGTCTAATGATGATGAAATTTCAGCAAAAGATTTAATATTGTTGCCTATTATACCCCCTCTAAAATAGCATCGGTCTGTCTGTCTGTCCCAAATCGTTTCCGTGCTGTAACTTTGTCATTCATTGTAGGAATTTATTATAACTTACCACAAATGTTAATTATAATTAGCCGATGTGTCGCGCACAACTCCCATGCCTGTATCTCCAATGTCAAGGTCACACTTGGAGTTCAAAGGTAATAATTTTGGTCTTTTTGTTGTGTCCGCACTGTAACTTGACCATTCATGGTAGGAATTTGTTAGAACTTACCACAAATGTTAACCATCATTAGACGATGTGTCAGGCTCAACTCCCATGTCTGTAGTTCAAATGTCAAAGTCACACATGGAGTTCAAATGTCTTTTTTTCCGTTTCCGCTCTGTAACTTAGGCATTCATCGGAAGATTTTGAAATAACTTACCACAAATATTATGTTAACCGTCACTAGACGATGTATTGTGCGCAACTCCCATGGCTGTGGCTATAAGGTCTATGCAGCATGTGGTGGTATTTGTCATATTGTGTCAGATCTAGTTTTATGTAGTTTTTAAATAGACGTGTGTCACTTGCAAAAGACTCATTTCATGGCAATTATGACCAACAATGTCTAGTGTCTATAGAACAATTTTATGGATATACGATGTAGTTGAACATTTAGAAAAATTTAAAACTTACTAAATTTAAGAAAAAGGCTATAGAAGACACCAGGCCAAATGAAATGGAGGAGTACTCTGAAAAGATAATACGATTAAAACGAGAGTATATGGTGACGAATCTAGATGAGATTGAAGAGGAGTTAAAATCTCCAGAAAGCTTCAATCCACATCGTAGCGTATGGTTCAGACTTGGTGAAGTAGAACGACACGGCTTTGAAGATTCAAAGACGAAAGCGAGCACTCTAAAGCAGCAATTTATTGAAATGGTTTCAGATGATATCAACCGGAAATACACGCCTGATACAGGGCTAGAATGTCTTGGCACTCTTGATTGTCAGGTTCTTAGGTCTATTAAACCAATTGGAGACACTGGGACTACATTTCCTGCAACCATTCTGCACCTACATCGGAAACTCGTGGAGAGAGATATTGATGAAGACATCAAGAATTCCAAAGAAGACCCTGAGCATGTTGTTCGTATATCATATGGAAAATTGAAATTTTTTGTCAACAATGACAAGGTAACTATTTTTATCGATATGTTACATGGATAGTTTACGTTTTTTTATCTTGACTGTACTCACAAGTGTGTGTTCTTAACCTTTGCATAGGTGCGCAAATTTTAAACTCAACCAATCTTGAATGAATTCTATTATTTAGATAACTATTTCAAGTCATAAAAGGAGAGAGTTTTTGTCGATTTTAAAACTAATTCATTAAAGTATTCACACAAAGAGTACTTTGACATTGTGTAAGAATGTTGGGTATACCAAAAATTAACACCACATAAGTGAAAGAAAGAAGCACAAAGACAGCTACACACAAATATGATTACACACTAGTATTCTTATATTTATGACCTTTATCAAGATTTATTTGATACGTTTCTGTATGTTTAAGAAATCACTGTAAAACAATCTGAAATTGATGAACGCATTTGAGAATTAATCTAAAATGTCAGCAAAATTGCAAAGCATAACGCCTGTTCAAGCAATCTTCGTGTCGTTTGATGGTCTTCTGTTGAGGTGCTGTGTTTTGACTTATTATTATGGTGTTATGTGTTGAATGGGTTGTGGGTTGGGGACTTAGGGGTGAAGGTAGTATTTTGGGGAAGGTAGAATGTCCTATGCGTTTTGTTATCTAGGAATTCGTTTCTTTTCAGTCTATAATCACGAGTGACATAAAGGGACAGTATTCCAGACTTATCATCAGGAAATAAGAGTTATGAAAATGTAGAAAAAAACAACAGATTTTCATTGAAGGTTTTACTCTCATTCGTAAATAATAAATATGTTAACCTTTCATGGATATGAGGCAGTTCCCTTAGAGACTGTATTTTCTCCTCCAATTTTTTGCATGTTCGCATGCGTTGAATGTGGGATATTTTTTTCTAGGATTCCTTCTATCCTCTATCCTTGAAGCATCATATGTTCTTATTTGTAGGTTCCAGCCCGAATCAAAACAAAGGCATCTGTATTGAGAGCTGATATTGACAAGAGAATGCTTACATCAATACCACGGAATTATACAGCAGCCAGCGATGTCAAAGATCTCTCTGGTGATGAACAAGCCTTCATAGGAAGTCTTCAAGTAGGCAGAAACCAGTACCACCGAGTGGTCGTGGCTCTGCACTGGAAAATTTCTTACGAACGACTCTGTAAAGATTACCAGGACTTACTCAATGGTTCATTACGCGTAAATGATGGCCTTAGGCGGAAATTAAATTTTCTGAAAGGAAATTCCATAGTCCCACGACATGTGCAAGAAAAAGCAAAGGAAATGCTTGCTCGTTTACCATCCGGTAGAAGATAAGCAATGGATCTTTGATCGTAACTGATGCTTGCACATCTTATTCTCGTTTTTATGAACAATTCTACTATACAAATTTTTTACTTAACTAGTATTAAGTTGATGTGGTAGCTGTACTATTCAATGTTCATTCGAAACCTTTGGAATAATGTAGCCAGTTGGGTTTGATGAACAATTATACAGATCAGTATGGTCTTTAACATTATAACTCTTATCCCTGATAATATGTACAACCGTCATAGTGACATCATAATTACAGCTTATTTGTTTAGTAACTGCATGGAATCTGTTCACACATGATTTGTGTGCAATGTGTCTTGTACTTTTGCATTTTTGAAGTTTTTGTATTTATTTTTTCTGTATATACTATGCCCTGACTTCTATGACTGAAACTTCGTTATACATTTTTGATAATATTTCATTTTTATACCCCCGTATCGATAGATTGGGGGCATATTGTTTTTTGTCTCTCTGTTTGTCTGTACCAAACTTTAACCTTGCCTATAAAATCAAAACGCTTGCACTTACATTCATCAAACTTCATATGTAGGTTTCTCATGACAACCTCTACAGGACCTGGGCATTTTCAGGTCAGTAGGTCAAGGTCACAGGGTCATGGTGTTTAAAAAAAATGCGTACATTTCTTTTAGGATACTACTCCTTCATTTTTCATGGGATTTTGACGAAACTTTCATAGACTTGTTGTTACCAATAGCAGCCGCACATATATGCCGGGTTTTGTGATTCATTTTTGATGGAATTATTGGAAAATCAAATGTTGAACATCAAAGTTTCTGTATTACATAATTTAAATTTATATCAAGCTTTGTGATACCAGCACTAGCTTCAACCGATTCTTTACTTTGAATACTAGTATTACAAATTTTATGTCTTTAACATTGCTATAGGTTGTTTGAAGGCGGTACTCTCCAGGAGACTGTATAATGTTTTTGTATGTGGAAAGTTGTATATGATGTCTAATAAATAAACATTGTCTACTCTTTTCTCTTTTACTACCATTCTTTTCTATTTAGATTCATGTATAAGCCAACATAGCATATAAACAAAAACAAGAAGTATTTTAAAAACTGTAATAATATTTTATTGCAGCATGGTGAATGCAAGTGATACCAGTCTACAATATAAACTATATAGAAGTATACTTAAATAAAACATCAGGTTTCATTATCCAATGGTTGTCAGAGTTATGCTGAAGATCCGGCATACAACATATTAACACGTAACATTCACACACAATACTGAGTAATGTATGAGGGGGAATATGTATCTAGAGAATCACTGTCAATCAATATAAATCAACATTATACCAATAAATAGAATCAAGATCAGTGTAAAAAGGCTTTCATTAAGGAATTCATACCAAGCGTTATAAAGCGAATATAGCAACATCCTTCAGGACATTATCGATGACTTGGCACTGTATACTTTCACACAATCAATTAGTTTATATTTATTAAGCGACAAAGTTTAAAAAAATATATTGCACTGTAATAGAAGTTTGTGAACAGTTAAATAGTTAATGAATTTGAAAAACAACTTAAGTTTCACAAGGTCCGAGTAAGTCAAGGTCAGTAGATTAATAATCGAATAATATCAAATTGACCATATGTAATTAGCAATGGAAGTTCAGTCTATAAGAATGTAATCAAAGGCAATATCTAGAAATATCGGCTGTCTCCAAATCGACCCGAAAAGTAGATATGACATGAAAATTTGTATTGGCTTAGGGCTTGTAAATTCAAAAAATCAACAAACATCAATTTTTGTTGTTGTTGTTTAATAGAATTTACCACTCACCAACTTAAAAATAATAAGTTTGGACTGACACAATCTTATAATGTGGCCTATTGTTCTGCATTATTCTATTCCATGTATTTAGACTGCATTGAATTTTTACAAAAAAGCACAAAATTCCAATACTATTCACTAACAAATTACAAATCGGAGCACAGCTGAACTTTAGAGAAGGCAACAACTAGTTTGACCTTGTTTAAAATGCTCGTTTTAAAGTCATATTGTACATGAATACTAACACATACTCTTTATCATTACTTATCAAATTCATAGAAAAAATCAATTGAAATATATTTGTAATTTAGCTTAAACACACAGCATGGAACGCCCCTCCTTATAATTAAGTGTTTAATGTAAACCATGGTAACTGCATATCCAACAAAGTTTCACTCGAAACAATCAAATAAATAGTTCAGATTCTAAATCAATGGCTTTATGGATGTTCAGCATTAATTTGTCCTCCGTGCATTAGCTCAATTCATAAAACAATGTGATTTAAAAATCTGATTAAAGACTATATAATTGGTTTGAAATTTTCAAAATAAGCAACAAGATCTATTAAGATAACTTCAAACAACAAAGTAACCATTAAATAAATAGTACATACTCACTAAACTTACACACAAAATGTATTATAAACATTTGATCACTCCGTTATATGTCATTGTTCTACATTTGTTCACAATCAAATATGCAAATACACAGAAAAAAATATATATAAAACTACAAAATTTTGTATGAATATTTTACCCATTTTTAGCTAAAAATGGCACATTATATAATGTAAAAAGAAAAGTATACAAAAAAGGCAAGAGACACAAGTCTAAGGCATCCAATTACAATATTTAAGCAGAAATACACTTATACTACTGTAAGAAATAATACACATCACAATAAAGGGACATAACTGGCATTGTAAATATCGAAAAATAAAAAGTATTGATTTTAAGTCCCGAGACGGCTTTTACATCAGCTCTTGTAGATGATATCATTATTGAATATTGATGTAACTATTCAAAATATAGAAAAGACTAAATTTTCACATTAGAACTGAAAGGGCCTATCTTGCTCTTTCATACTTGTCAGATACCCTCTTTAAATCCTAAGGTGATGAGATGTAATTTTGCCTGGTGTGTCATTCCAGAATAATAATTTTAGTATATTCTTTGTTTTAATACAAAATTTAGTTTACTATGTTCAGATAAAAACTAGCTCAAGATGATAAACCACATTTTTTTTGGTAAGGGTCGGCATCACGATCATGAAAATCAAACATTTTACTCTCGGCTGTTCCTGATAGATCATAATTTAATACAACTAATAGAATTTAACACAATAAATATGAGGTAATGAGAACAACATATACACAAATTTTGAAAACATTTATCTTTCCAGCATGAAAATATCAATGAATTCACACAGATATTTTGATATTAAATAGGAGTTAACTCCTCTTCAATAATACGAACACATTCAGACATATAATTACCAGCATTTGTTGTAATCAGGTGAAACTCACATATTTTGTATCAGAAACAAAAATGTTCAAAAGTACAAACTCAATCAGAAGACGCGAGTTTAGGGTGGCATACAGAATGCCTCGGAATGGAAATTTTATCCGAAACTATGAATGTGGACAATAAACAAGACACAGATATGAAAGTTTTAAATTCTGGTTAAAGTATGATTATGTATAAGACAATTTTGTAAGGAATCAATAGACTTAAACAATTAAAATCTATAGAAAAACGTTAACAGGTCTATTTTTAAGCATAAATACTGAAATAAAAATCATGCAAACCACTCTAAATGATAAAATACATGCATACATTTATTTGTATCCATCGAAACCTTTTCTCATTTATTAGAATATTTCTTTTTCAAATCTACAATTCTTTCCAAATCAAAGAAATGAATCAGTAATGTTTAACGAAGGCCAGGTAGGTATTCATGATAATTATTTGATGCACAATGCAAAAGTTTTAAGAAATGGTTCTGTATTTTGATTATATACAGTAAAACAGAGAAAAAAAACATCAGAACATTTATACATTGACAAATTATGCTCTGAATAATTAACTTAGATATCACAGTAATTAACAAAACATGATGAATTCTTTACCATAAGTTGACTGTTACTAAATACAGCTACGACACATAAATTTTCTATTTATAACAATATACTAGTAATAACCTAACTTATTTACATAATAAAAATTTGTTGAAAATCAAACTAAAATAACACAAAAAGTAGCTTAACTATAACCTACACTTTTATAAGCGGAACAGAATGCCATTTTAATGATTAAGTATTTCAGTGCAGTGAATACCAATGTAATTTAATAATTATAATTGAAAATAAAAATAATTTGTTTTGAGTGCTCCAACCCAGAATTTTAGCACTCGGTAGGTAGGTAGGGAATTTCTTTTTTTACTATGTAACAATAGATTTTCGTGAGTATGTAGGAGCACTCCAAACAAACTTATCTTTATTTTTAGCCTCATTAACTGAAGTCATCTGGAATGAAGGGTGATTCTAGTTCCCTGTACCACAATCTCAGTAGTGAGAATGAGCAACTCCTACTATATCAATGACCTTTTGCCATCGGGTGTTGGTGTCCGTATAAGTATCAGCAATGGCGATGACTATTATGTATGGAATCCCAAAGGCCCCTGCCTCTTTCCTCTGTGTTGTGCTTCAAGACAAACGCCCTGTTGAAGTCAATGAAGGTTGGAAGTTGGTGCTCTTTTACACATCGAATAATCCTTTTGAGAACTAGGATCTGGCTGGTTGTTGTTTTGCGCGGTCGGAACCCATTTACATTGTAGATTAATTTTGAGCTCCTTGTTGTAATCTCTGGGCGTAGGCGGTTGATCATCATCCTGGTGTAGAATTGGCAACTATGAAACACAGGGTTATTCCTCTGTAGTCTCTTTCGATGCTGAGGTTCCTGGCTTTGGAATGGCGGCTATGTTCAGGATTGACCACTGAAATGTCTGTGCTGCACTGCAAAATGATATTATCAATGTAACAACGCCTCATGACTTCCTGTGTGATTCCATCTTCACCACAGGATTTTTGTGGTTGATTTCTTGGCTTTTATGTATCCATACAAGTCGAAAGGACTTGTTATTATGCTTAGGTTCTTAAGTATAAGGGGTATGTCCTCATCATCAATTAACTATGGTTCACTATATATCTATGAAATAAAGTAAAGAACGAGGAAATTAATAATTCACTTTATCTCATTTTTCAATATACTTGAGCTTGTTTTACTATATTTCAAATTCACTGAAGATATTCGAAAACTTCCCATAGCAATCTGAATTGTGTTCAATACTAACACAGTTACATGTATACCAGTAATTTGTTCAGTTATTAAAGCACATCGACGAAGATCCAGACAGGAGTCATTGATATCTGCGTTTCAAATCTCCTAATAATAGGATTTGTGATATAGGTGATGTGTATTTTATAATTGAATGTGCATGCATGGTCATCACTTTCTTTTCATCCATGAATTATTATGATACATTTTGTACTTCGTGTAACCGTAATGTAAGTACAAAATGTAGATCATATATGATATACATGTACATGAACTAGTGTACGTGAGCACAAATTTGAAGATCATAAAATTTGGTGAATTTAACATATTGAATGTTCAATTATGGAGTTTAATTCATATGCAATGCATATACATTTGCGTGGTTAAGAAGCCAGTACGTTCTGTTCTGCAAAGCGCAATATATCATCTTTTTTATTACCGAATGAAATGATTGTTCTGGACTTTGTTCTTTTATCTATATGCAAGTACATGTATAAGTGATGTTATTTATTTATGATTTCATTAATTGCTAATCATTGGGACATTCACAAAGAAATATATCAGATAATAACAGTGTACAGTTTTGGAAATTCATTATCTGAACTTGATACCGTGTGGACTGGCCAAACAGCTTACGAAGCCAACCGGACTTGAATCATTTTAGAATTATTGTGTACCTTACTTGTATGCATAAATTAATGGTTGATTTGTTGACTTATAAATTTGTCAATAGTTGTATATATTTCACCCATATCATTTTTGACTAACATATTTGTATTCATTACATATTGTTTTAACCATGTCGTAATTTTGATTGTACAGCACTTTTGAACGTGTAATTACATGAAAAAAGGGCTATATAAATATGGTATAATATGGTATAATAATACCGGCTATGATAACCTGGTTATGAATTGTGTACATTGAAAACACAACATATATTACACTACGTATAAATGATGGATAACTAAATGATACTAAAATAAGTTTTATAACTTTGTATTATTGTGACTTTTCATTTGAATCTGGAATTGGATCTCTTTGAGCTGCCCACCAAGGTTGTAGGCATCAGGAGCAACATTTCACAAAGCACAGAAACATCACGCAAGCAAAAAAATTCCATTGATAACATTGATACATAATGGTTATTTCCAAACGATAAATTATATCTTTAAGACAAACACACCTGCCCCTGACACTAATAATCGAAGAAGTATTAAGCAAGGAACCAGACTAGAGGAGCTTCCAGCTGCTCCACAACGTCACGCAGAAACATCAAAGAAGCGACGTTAAACCCAAATGAAAAAGAAGTACATACAATGTATAATTGAAGGTCCAGTCTATAACATTCAAACTCATATGCTGAAAGCTCAAATCGAGAAACTCGGATAAAATATCTTTGAAGCAGAAAACGGTTGCATTTTTAGCAAACCGGTGTCCAGCGATAAATTCCTCTACTAGTATAAAACAAATGAGCAGAAGTGAGATTTCGTTTGTACATGTATTTCAATATTAATCATATATGCATTTGCTTTGTTGTTAAGTCGAACTTTGCAATAATCATCACGTCACATTTACACAGGAATCTAATGACAATATAGACCAAAAATTGAATCCTAGAAAAAAAACACATGTTTACAAAAAGTCCCATCATGCCGAATACCCATCCCCACTCCAAAACTATCCCAACATTCATTACGTCACTATCATATGAATGCTTTAAGGGTGATCACTCGTGAGATCGAAAAATTTCATTGTAACAAGGATGTTTCGATTCTTATTTACTTTTGAAAATAACATGTTGTCATTCAGTTTTTAGTGTGAAAAGTATATGTCCATGATTTAACTTTTTCGTAAAATTGCTTTTTAGTGATATACCCCATTTCGGTAATTTTCCTAATAATGGTTGTGAAAATGGGGTGTGGGTAGATAAATAACCAAATATTTCAGTAAATATTAATCAAATCACTGAAAAATGTACTGGCTGTATCACAGCCTGAATGTTGAAGAAACGTATGTGTTCATAATGCTAAACTTGATGAAAACTTACCCCACCCACCGTTTTACAATAGTAACTAATTTGATATAAATATTAAAAAGAAATAAACAATGTTTTTACAATTTTTAAGAACTTTGATGAAACAAAATATTTGCAAACCAGGTTATATAAATGCATTCATACAAAATTTAATAACAACCTTTAACTGATAAATACTGAACGGCATATTGTTGTTGTATATATACAGACGAACTAAATTGACAGCCGTAATCTGGTCGGATGTCGTAAAAGCAGTAAAAATTCGCGATGAAGAAAATGCCACTTTGAAATTATTTATGCAGATGATAAAAAATACAATAATTTCAACTTGACATTTTACGACATTTAGCTAGACTGCTTTGTATTACAAAAGCTAACGAGTGATCACCCTTAAACAAAATTTAATATCATTTTCGAAAAAAAAAATGCCGTCACATTTAAAAATACGATACAGATAACGTTTACACTGACTATTTAACTAGAGCGCATGCGCATCTCCTAATAATAATAATCATCACGTCACATTTACACAGGAATCTAATGTCAATATAGATAAAAATTGAATCCTAGAAAAAAACACATGTTTACAAAAAGTCACATCATGCCGAATACCCATCCCGACTCCAAAACTAACCCAACATTCATTACGTCACTATCATATGAACGCTTTAACAAAATTTAATATCATTTTCGAAAAAAAAATGCCGTCACATTAAAAATACGATACAGATAACGTTTACACTGACTATTTAACTAGAGCGCATGCGCATCTCCTATCATAATTTAAGCTTTTAATCGGAGACTTAATTACTGCTTCAGTTTTAAGTTATTAAAAAAAAAGAAAAGAAAACGTATGTATAACATAATTGATGATCATAAGGATTAATCTTAAATTAAAGTTTTGTACTTTCAAAAGCTAGTTACTCGTGATTTAAGTACATCTACTAGGGTATTTAGTGTTTTTTTCTATCGATATATAAATGCTATTTCTTATTATCGTATAATACAGTTTTAGTAGAAGATTTTACGGGTCGATCATTAGTGATCTCCTGAATGAAATAAATAAAGCTAGTAAATTAATAAATGGTAATATAATCACATAAATTACAAAAGAAAAAAGAAATAACAAAGTTTATTAATATCAATATTTTCACCTAAATTTGTCCATTTTACTTAAAGAAAGAAGCGAAACTTTCCATGGCTTCTAAATTCAACCAAGCGGAGATTCTTTCCCCAAGAGAAAAAGGTAAAGCAAAGAAAGTTGTAGAAAATCTTCGCCGAGAGAAATTGATATCAGTGGACAGTGAGGGCGTTCATTTAGGTAAAGATGGGCCTCTCACACTTCTACAGATAGGAACCCTGGACGGCCATGTTTATTTGTTTGATGTAATGTTGAATGAGAATGAACAGGACAAATCATTCTTCAAAGACACAGGATTAGATACAATTTTAACTTCTACCAAAATCATTAAGGTTTGTGTATATTTATTACATCTGTACCAGGACTATTCTGATTGTACTTCTATTTATATATATTTTTCCAAGACATGAGAGCTCCTTCAAAAATATCTTCTTATTTGTCTATTGTACTATGCGATATCAATGTGCATTTAAGTGTTTACCCGTGGAAAACACCTCTACGTGTATACCATTCAGCTTATCGGGATAGACAATAAATATAAACAATAGAATACATTTAGCTATACTTTGTAACTTTACAATTCATTTTACGTATAAGTTATCTTTCGTATTTTGAATTTTATGGGATATATCACAAGCGACGCAGAGCGGAGCGCAGTGATATGTCGCATACAATTCAAAATATGAACGATAACTGATTTACAGTTTGTCTTAATTTCTGTACATGCAGTGACGTATTTTCTCCATATCAGGTTCTAGGCACATTTTATGCGATATATTTTTCTAATTTCCAATGAAATGCGGACATTTCATTAGACGAGAAATTAGGACAAACTGTAAATGTAAATAGACATGAAAAAACAACGTGTATGATGATACTTAAACATTTAGTTTCCTTGTGATAATCTCCATTCTATTGTCTTTTTGTTGTTATTCGCAACCCCTTGAGTCAGCTGACAAAGGCTTATATTTTAATGCGCATTAACATGCATTATGTATGTCACAATGCCCAACATACCAAACTATTGATGAATTCTTCCAAAATAGCATAAAGTAATACATATCAGGTATTTGTGGTTAGGATTAATTCTAGTATGTTTGTGTCAGATATATGTCCGGGTTTTCCTAGGTATAATGTAATTTCAATGATCATCAAAATCTAGAGCATGTTAATTGTTTTCACAAGAATTTTCAGAAAACAACAAGTGATGTCAGTCTGGTATACATGTATCATGTTTTCAGAAAACAACAAATGAATGTCAGTCTGGTTTACAGTTTGTGCTATTTGAAAAATATATCGCATAAAATGTGCCGAGAACCTGATATGGAGAAAATTAGTCAAGTTTGTGCGATACGTGACCAAACGCTGATTAGGGCTGTGCTTAATACGTCATCATTTCCATGGTTTTTGTTAATTTTGTTGAGTTTGACGCCCGTTCACATCAGTGTTTCAGTCAAATACAAGCGGACAGTTCATTTTAATCTTGGTTTTTGATAGTACCAGGTCCCGTGGTTATTAAACTGTTAATAAAATTTCATAGCTTGTCTTTCGATCGATGTTTCTAAATCAATTATTGTCAGATATTACTCATATTATTGATACTACATGATAATCGACCTGAATATGTATTTTGTAAATTGGTAATCTGCTTCTTATATTCAATCTTTGAGAACGAAACTGAGATTTGAGCTCAGAGATAGAGAACGAAATTGAGATTTGAGCTCAGAGATAAATAACAAGTTTTAGATAGGCCAGTACTAGACATGCTTATTATCCCACACTCTAACTTCCAGCTGTGAGATGCCGTGGTTAACAACCGCAATACCCGTAAGCCACATATAGCCTATTATGTCATTCTAGAACTTCGCGTCGCTTGTGATATATCCCATAAAATTCAAAATATGAACGGTAACTAATACATACATGAATCATGTTTTCAGAAAATAACAAATGATGTCAGTCTGGTATACATGTATCGTGTTTTCAGAGAACAACAAATGATGTCCGTCTGTTATACATGTACATGTATCATGTTTTCATGTTATTTTATACTGCAGCCACGATAGACCTCTCAAAGTCTTATTATAATACAAATGTACTTTAGTCATTGTTAAGAAATTACTAGATGAGATACAACATACCTTTAATCTACCTTGTTGTAATATGATTGAAATGTAGTTTGTAACATCATTGTCCAACCAATGAGGGTGGTTTCAAAATTGTCCAACCAATGAGGTTGTTACATCACTGTCCAGCCAATGAGGTTGTTACATCATTGTCCAACCAATGCGGTTGGTTTCAACATTGTCCAACCAATGAGGTTGTTACATCATTGTCCAACCAATGAGGTTGTTACATCATTGTCCAACCAATGAGGTTGGTTTCAACATTGTCCAACCAATGAGGTTGTTACATCACTGTCCACCAATGAGGTTGTTACATCATTGTCCAACCAATGAGGTTGGTTTCAACATTGTCCAACCAATGAGGTTGATTTAAACGTTGTCCAACAAATGAGGGTGGTTTCAGCATTGTCCAACCAATGAGGTTGGTTTCAACATTTTCCAGCCAATGAGGTTGTTACATCATTGTCCAACCAATGAGGTTTGTTTCAACATTTTCCAGCCAATGAGATTGGTTTCAACATTGTCCAACCAATGAGGTTGTTACATCATTGTCCAACCATTAATGAGATCGTTCATCTATTGTTAACATTTTATTTTTTAGGTGATCCATTCTTGCTCAGGAGACAGTGCAGCCTTGTATCACCAGTTTGGTATTCGTTTAGAAAATGTTTTTGATACACAGGTTAGAATAAATCACCTAATGATTTTAAGCGTAAAATAAGAATTATGGATTTTTTTGAAGATACCGTTTTTGAATTACTTTGTAGATTGCAAAAACTGAAAATGCGAAACACAATCACAAATATCTAAACAAACCAAGCATCTTTGAATAGACATGTAAGCAAATACACATGTGTAGATTTAATGAATAAATTTATTGCCATGAGACTTGGTATACAAGTAGTGTCAAAAAATCAAAGATAACAGGCGGTTGGAACAAGAAAAAATAGAAAAACGTCGATAAATAGAGTTTAACATTTAAGTGGTTTCTTTATTACACTATGCACCATTGTTGAAAATATTTTAGAGCAAATATTAAGTTTTTCTTTCGTGAGCACGCATCGAGGAGAGGAAACAGAACATCTTGATGAAAAGCGTCTGACATTATATCTAATTGTCGAGTGTTCAAAAACTGCCTTACATTTTCAAAAATGATATCGTAATAACAATGTTATGATTAGTTTTCAAATACATGTAGCTTGAATATCAAACACGAAAAGTAAATGTGTATGTAGTAATACGAGTAAATAAGGACTGATAAACATCAGCTAGTCGAAGTACAATTATATCTATCTATACATGTTTTCACTTTCTAGGTTGCTCACCTTGTCATTGAGGAAAGCAAAGGGAGGAAACTCCCGACAAGACTTAAGCTGGCTGAGATGTGTACTCAATATTCAGAGAACGCTGAGGTTTACGAGGGTAAAGATGAATTGAAGGTGGGCTATTGATTAAGTAATCATTAATAAATATATATACAAAGAATATCCGTTTATTTATCAGTGTGCAGACATATTTCTCGCTTTCAATCCGATGATGTATTGATGAACTTCTCGACTGCAGCAAAATCGCGTTAAGTTGAACAATTTAAGTAATTTAGTGTCAAACAATCTGTGGACATGAAATATCTCTTTATTTCCGAACTTATTGATGTGTTTTAGTAAACGGTACAAACTACAATTAGTCAATCACATCGATCATTTATGTTCGATTCACGGTAAACAGTAAAATTGTACACATGTATGTATCTATTGTGTCTTCGAAGAAAAGTCAGCAGAAAGCCGACATAAGTGATACTTTTTGTATTTGATTTATCGAGTACAATACTATTATGTGAGTGTTTGTGTGAAGCCGAACAACTTGGGACTATTTTTTGCATTCGTACCAGTTGAGCAGAATTCAAGACATTTTCAAATTCTATAAAATATGAAAGCTCCACGAAATAGCTGGTAAACTATTGAATCATTGTAAAATAAATGCTGTAAGTTTACTAAATATGTCAATTTCTTTAGATGGAATGGAGCAAAGAGGTTGGCAACTTTTGGGCGATACGTCCAATGACAGACAGAATGATAGAATATGCTAGTTGTGATGTCACTGCGCTGATACCGGAAGTTTACGTAACTCAGAAAGGGTATATTTAACCAAGGACTCTACATGCTTTCTTTGTCTATAAGTGTTATACGATTATTTTAAGAATCATGTTTTCTGATCTTTTAGTGAAAGGTGGAATCTAGGTGTATAATCACAGTACAGGATTCGCGTTGGATGTCCTTTCATTTTTAAGTTTGCCAAGCATACACAGTGGCCCTAACTTTTCCACCGCTAGGCTAACATAAATATTCAAAATAAAACAAAACACATTAAAGTAGACTTTAAACACCTGCAAACATATTTATATTAACATATTAGATCAGTCAAGTGACCAATGTCAAGCAATATGTGCATTTATTCTGCAGTTTTATAATGAAAAGCGGCTTAATAGATAAATATGAAGACAGGGTACTTGAAGAAATTGAATTGGACATCGATCCTGAACAGAAGGAACGTCGAAACGAAAGAAATCGAACACTCCATGCTGCCATTCTAGCTGACATGGATCAGAAATACCTAAACTTCATTAAGTTTGAGTCAATAACAGACGTTAATGAGGTAATGTGTATAATTGCAGCCACCAAATTACAAAATCTGTATTTAATCATAAGTATGGTCTGAAATCAACTTGCAAGGCAAAATTTCCTACAGATTTCCATCCCAGAATTAAACATGTGTTACAAAGTACCGAATGAAATTATCAACCCTTTTTAGTAGTGCCTAGAGCACTGTTGCAACCATTCTTGTAATAAAAACCAAACTTGTAATAATCCTAAACATGACAATCATCAATTGTTAGGACACATGGTATATGAAAAAATGAAGGTCATTTTAAGTGTTAAAGACATTAATTAGGTCTGTCCGTGCTTAATAATGTAGCGGAACACATCAGTAGGTCAAAGAGTGCAAAAGTAAACTCTTACTTGAACTTGAAAATTTTTTGTAATAAAAACCAAACTTGTAATAATCCTATGCCTGACAATCATTAATGGTAAGAACAGATGGTATATGAAAATATGAAGGTAATTCCAAGTGTTAATCCCCCTAATTATGTCTGCAACTTCAGCTTGAATTGTTTTTTACAAGAATGGTTATTACAAGTTTAGTTGGACATTGCAACCATTCTTGTAATAAAAACCAAACTTCTAATAATTATTACAAGTTCGGTTTTTATTACAAGAATGGTTGCATCAGAGCACTTCCAAATTCAACCAATTGAGCCATCGCAAAACCAAACTGTTCCGCAAATTACATAATAATGCAATTTTCGTGGTCTAATGAAGATGAAACTTCAGGAAAAGGTTTTAATATTGTTGTCTATTATACCCCCTCTAAAATAGGAGTCACTTTGTCCATCGATCTGTCTGTCTGTCCCGAATCGTTTCCGTTCTGTACCTTTGTCATTCATGGTAGGATTTTGTTATAACTTATCACAAATGTTAACCACCATTAGACGATGCGTCGCGCAAAACTTTCATGCCTGTAGCTCCAATGTCAAGGTCATAAAAGGAGAGAGTTTTGTCAATTTTAAAACTAATTCATTAAAGTATTCACACAGAGTATTTTGACATTGTGTAAGAATGTTGGGTATACCAAAAATTAACACCACATAAGTGAAAAAAAGTAACACAAAGACAGCTACACACAAATATGATTACACACTAGTATTCTTATATTTATGACCTTATTTTTTTATACAGTTTTATTTGAAACGTTTCTGTATGTTAAAGAAATCACTGTAAAACAATCTGAAATTGATGAACGCATTTGAGAATTAATCTAAAATGTCAGCAAAATTGCAAAGCATAACGCCTGTTTAAGCAATCATCGTGTCGTTTGATGGTCTTCTGTTGAGGTGCTGTGTTTTGACCTATTATTATGGTGTTATGTGTTGAATGGGTTGTAGGTTGGGGACTTGGGGGTGAAGGTAGTATTTTGGGGAAGGTAGAATGCCCTATGTGTTTTGTTATCTAGGAATTCGTTTCTAATCAGTCTATAATCACGAGTGACATAAAGGGACAGTATTCCAGACTTATCATCAGGAAATAAGAGTTATGAAAATGTAGAAAAAAACAACAGATTTTCATTGAAGGTTTTACTCTCATTCGTAAATAATAAATATGTTTACATTTCATGGATATGAGGCAGTTCCCTTAGTTAATATTGTGTAGTGTATTTTCTCCTCCATTTTTTTGCATGTTCGCATGCGTTGAATGTGGGATATTTTTTTCTAGGATTCCTTCTATCCTTGAAGCATCATATATTCTTATTTGTAGGTTCCAGCCCGAATCAAAACAAAGGCATCTGCATTGAGAGCTGATATTGACAAGATAATGCTTACATCAATACCACGGAAGTATACAGCAGCCAGTGATGTCAAAGATCTCTCTGGTGATGAACAAGCCTTTATAGGAAGTCTTTTTTTGTTTTTTGTTTTTTTTGTTTTTGTTTTTTTTGTTTTTTGTTTTTTTTTGTTTTTGTTTTTTAGTTTTGTTTTTGTTTGTTTCTTTTTTTCTTTTTTCCATTTAGGGCCCCTGATGGGTAGCCCCATTTATTATCCCCGTAATAGGTGGGAACATAGGTCGGGGATTCATCCCATGTCCACCTTACAAAGCATATAATCATGTATATCAGTATGAATGTTATGTTTTCGACAGTAATTCAAAAAAATAAAGATAGATAATTATATACTAAGCACATGGTATGTGGCCAGATGCAAAAAGAAAAAAAGGTTTTGCATCACTATACTAGTACAAACGAATATAAAAGGGAAAAAATACTTATTTCATCAAGAATCTCATGACTTTGATACTCTGATAGTATCCATTCCAGTCAGTTCTTTAAAATTCTAGAGACATAGAGTTTTATAAAAGTATTTTATGCAATCAAAAATTCACAGATTGTCATATAGATTTTAAACTTAACTTGCACTCTTAAAGTTTAGCAAAAATATTATCAAAATGTTCTTCAAAGTGTTTAATTTTATCATTCTTAACACATATTGATTTTCTTATACTGAGTTTTTCTTTTATATAGTTTTATAAATTAGCAAGCGTCAAACAAGATTTTGCATTGTCTTTAAATTTGGATTTGTAGATGAAATATTTTATTAAAAGGGAGGCGTATTTACCCGCTATGGAATCAGTATCAACGGAGAAGATAAACTCTTTAACTGATCTAAGAACTCTATATTACATTGGTCTTTAAACCAAATATGTACTAAGTTTACAAAACGTTTTATTATTGTACAATTAAAAAAAAGGTGTTGAATACTTTCAGACTCAATATTGCAGTATGAACAACGATCATTTTCTCCTATATTTATTCTAAGCAGAAATGTTTTTGTAACAATAATTTTTGTATTGAGTTTATATTGAAAATCTCTTAGCTTGATATCCTGTATGTCCTCTAATTGTTTACAAATCAATAAATATTCGTTCTCGTCAATATCACCTAGTTCATTCCTAGTTTGATTAGATCACTGATATCTAAGTTTGCCAAAGAAATCCAACTTTCATTATTTGTTGTTAAAAGCAGTCTTCTTAACCAATTTATCTTAAGGCCAGATATAAAAGACTTAATGTCTAGCATTCCTAAACCACCACTTTTTAACTGTTTTATAGCATCAATACGTTTGATTTTATCTGGTCCGTTATTCCATAAAAAACTATACGCCAATTTTTCTAAAGTTTTCACAATATCTGTAGGAGGGTTAGGAAGTGCTAAGAATAAATGTACAAATTTTGAGAAAGTTAAAGATTTTAGGACTGTTATTTTTCCAAATAGTGTTAGTTTGCGTTTGGTCCACGTTTTTATTAATGAAAAACATTTTGCTACAATTTCAGGTCCATTAATACTCCATATGTCTGTGACAGAACCTATAAAATTGACCCCTAGTATTTTTATTGGTCCTTTTGTCCAATCCGAAGATACTTCATTACATAATGTTATATTTGAACTTGTCATGCAACCGATCCAAAGGGCTTTTGTTTTTTCGACATTTATTTTTAAGCCTGAAATATAAATTTGTATTCCAGTAATGTTGTTATTAGTTCGTATCATATGACCTAGAATTTCTGCGCATAGTATAAAAATATAAGGCGAGATAGGATCTCCTTGTCTACATCCGCGTGACAGTTTGAAAAATTATGACATATGCCAATTTTGTACAATACATGATTCTGATTCGCTTTGATATAATTTAATCCATTTCTTAAAGGAGTTTCCAAAATTGTAATTCGCTAAAATTTTATCAATAAATGCCCACGAGACAGAATGGAAGGCTTGTTTAAAATCGATTGAAAGTAGAAGACCGGGGATATTCTGAGATTCTGCTTCGAATAAAATATCATATACTGTCCTTATATTCTCACCAATAAAACGACCTGCTATGAAGCCTTTTTGATCCTTATGTACAATATTGTCCAGAACTTTCTTTAATCGATTAGCTATTGCAGCTGATGCTACCTTATAAAACACATTTAATAATGAAATTGGACGCCAATTTTTTAAAAACAATTTACTTTTATTTGATTTTGGGAGACAAGTAATTACACCTTGTCTTTGTGACTGTGATAATAACCCCTTGTCTATAGCCATAGTTCAAAGAGTGAAGAATAAACATTTTTAAATCATTCCAAAATTTAAAAAATTCAACTGTGTAGCCATCAAGACCTGGACTTTTATTATTCTTCATTTGTCCTAAAGCAATGTCTAACTCCTCAAGTGTAAGTTCTCCTTCTAAATTTCTAATTTCGCTATCATTTAAATTCACAGGGTTTGGTCCAATTATATCTTCTAATGGTCGGTCATCGGTATCATGTGTATTTGTATATAATGAACTATAATAATCTTTTTGATATTCTAATATTTCATCGGTTGTTTTATATTCATTATTATCATTGTCAATAAGATGAGTAATAGTTTTATTTATGTAGTTTCTTTTTTCTAGTCCGAAAAAATATTTTGTTGGTTTTTCTCCTAAATTTTCATATCTACATTTGGCCCTAATCATAGCACCATCTATTTTTATTCCTTAGATTTTGTAATTGCGATTTTTTAATTTCTAGTTCTTCAATTATGTCATCATTGGAATTTGTATTTAATTGAGTTTCTAAATTCTGAATACTATTTTCGAGTCGTCTTTCCTGGTTTTGTTCTGATTTTTTTTCTGTGAAGAGTTTTTTATGGTTTCCCCTCTAAGAACTACTAAAAATGTTTCTAAAAATAATTGATCATTAATGTTAAGGTTAGGAAATTGCTGACTATTGGTCTCATCTATCTCATTTTTATGTATATCAATCAATTCACTTAATACCGTTTTAACCAGAGCTGTATAATTCTAATCGTTTAACAATGAGTTATTAAATTTCCAATAACCTCTTCCTCTTCGATTATCTGAAAGTTTCCATTTAAGGACTATTCCAGCGTGATCTGACCTATAACCCGGAACTATTTTAGAAAACGTAGCGTAACTTTCTAAATTCTTATTGACAAGAAAAAATCTAGACGTGCAAGTATTCGAACTGGATTAAACCGTTTCCATGTTTATTCTTTAGCTAGTGCATGCATTTTCCTCCAAATATCACAAAAATCGTATCTTCTAATAAAATCTAAAACTGATTCCCTTGCTCTGGGGTTGTTTACATTTACATAGTTATCATTTTCGGATCTAAAACCAAATTCCAATACCCACATATAATTACACAGTCATTATCTTGATAAATAATTTTCTGAAACAAGTGTTTATAAAAATTCGGTTGATCGTCATTAGGACCATATACACAGGCAACAGTCATTCTTTTTCAGATATACTTATATCTAACAAAATAAAATTACCTTCAATATCCCTAAATATATTATGAACTTTGTGTTCGAATGTATTCTGAAATAAAATAATGACTCATCGACTGTTACTAGTGTATGGATTAATAAATGCCTCATATCCCCATTCAGATTTGACGTATGAACACAACTGTGGAGTAATATGGACATCTTGTAGACAAATAATATCATATTTCGTTTCTCTGACATAATGAAATAAATCTCTCCTTTTCTTACGATCACCTAAACCCTGACAATTCTGTGAATAAATTATAATTTCATCCATTTGGTATGAAGTACATATTTCTCAAACAACATAATCTAACAAAGTACTGACTGGAACAATTCACAATTACTATATAGACAAATGCATAAAGAGATTGCTGAATACACTTTTTGGTCATATTCAATGGACTGCTCGCAAAAGTGAAATAAAAATGGTTTTGATTACTTTACCCGAGAACTAATAAAGTACAAGAACGACTGAGGGAAGATATATATATATATATACAATACTCTTTGCTCTTGATGACATATTGTAACCTATTTATGCCTGCTTGTAATATGCAAAAAAAGTTTGCTTTTTTCATGCTCTTTGCGCTTGATGATATATTGTAACATATCTATGCCAACTTGTAATATGCAAAGATGTTTGCTTTTTTCATGCTCTTTGCTCTTGATGATATATTGTAACATATTTATGCTAGTTTGTAATATGCAAAAATGTTTGCTTTGTTCAAGCTCTTTGCTCTTGATGATACATTGCCAGCTTGTAATATGCAAAAAAGTTTGCTTTTTTCATGCTCTTTGCGCTTGATGATATATTGTAACCTATTTATGCCAGCTTGTAATATGCAAAGATGATAAATTGTAACCTATTTATGCCAGCTTGTAATATGCAAATATATTTGCTTTTTTCATGCTCCTTGCTCTTGATGATATATTTTAAACTATTTATGCCAATTAATAATATGCAAAGATGTTTGCTTTTTTCATGCTCTTTGCCTTTAATAATATGTTATATAAGCTTGTTTATAATTTTAAACTATGAATGTTCTTACGTAAAATTAGGTTTTAAACAAAACTACAATATAATCTCCTTGAACCATAAATAAATAAATGACTAATTTACTTCATCTTATATCCCTAAATTGTCAGGGATTGAGAGACAAGCTTAAATGTGCCAGACTGAAACAATACATGTTGTTACAAAAAGCCAAGATATTCTTTATTCAAGAAACTCATTTTACACCAGAGTTATCTCCTCTTATAAAAGATGAGTTTGACGACTGGTTATTATTTAATTCTTACGGCAACAATTTAAGCAAAGGCTGTTCAATTTTTATTAAGAAAAACTTAAATTGTGATATAGTGAGCTTCATACTAGATCCTGATGGGAGATATCTTTTAATTAATATCACTATTTACTCAAACCCATATTGTCTTGTTAATGTTTATGCAAATAATGATAACACAAACAGAAATCGTTTCTTCACTTCGCTAATAACAACCATCGAAAACAAATATCAAGGTATGCTTATAGTAGGAGGCGATTTTAATGACACACTTGATGCTACTGACAGAATCCACAAAAATAAGGTTAAAACAAAAAATTATAACGCAAAAACTGTGAAAAGCCTAAATACACTAATTAAACGTTTTAAACGTACAGACATATGGCGAAAATATAACAAAACAAATCTTCAATTCACGTGGAAAAGAAATAATACTATAGAAAAAAGCAGGATTGATTTTTGGCTAATTGAACATAATTTGATACCCCTTATCTCGGCCACGGATATACGTCCAGCATGCATAAAACATACAGATCATCAAGCAATCTCAATTAAAATCCTTAATACAGATAATAGAGGTCCAGGTTAATGGAAACTGAACAATTTGTACTTAAGCGACCCCTTTTATCTCCAATTAATAACAAATCTTATAAAAAAGTCAAAATGCAAAATTGGTACATCAAAACAAAAATTGTGGGAACAGCTAAAAAACGAAATAAAAGACAAATCAATAAATTATGCAAAACAAAAAAGTAAAGAACGATACAACGAAATTCATTCGTTAGAAAACCAACTGATGCGCATTAACGCGACTGATAGTGTAACAAACATAGAGCTCAGATCTAAGATCGAATCAAAATTAAACAAACTTTACGATATTAAAGCCCGAGGTGCTGAAATAAGATCTAAAGAAAAATTTATAGAACAAGGAGAAAAAAACACAAAATACTTTCTAAACATGGAAAAATCCAGGCAAGCAAGAAAATCTCTAAATAAAATTACAAGAGGTAAAAATACGTTCTCGGAAATTGAAGACATCTTAAATGAGGAAGTAAAATTCTATTCTCAGTTATATACATAAAAAAATATAAGTCAATCTGAAATACAAAATTATCTGATAAACATCGAAGGTGATCGCAAACTATCCTCACAAGACGCAGACTTATGTGAAGACCTCTTCACAAATGAGGAAGCCGAAATAGCATTAAAATCTATGAAGTCGAATAAAAGCCCAGGGATGGACGGTCTAACTGCAGAATTTTATAAAACCTTCTGGGATTCATTAAAATGCATTCTCACAGGTGCCCTTAACGAAGGATTTTACTATTCCCAATTGACATACTCCCAACGAACTGGAATTCTTTCTTTACTTTATAAAAAAGATGACCCAACAAATCTAGAAAATTGGAGACCAATATGCCTCCTAAATGTAGATTATAAAATTGCCGCCAAAATACTAGCAAATCGGCTTCAAAAAGTAATACATAAAATAATCAGTTTCGATCAACAAGGTTATATTAAAGATAGATTCATAGGATATAATATCAGACAGATTCAAGACGTCATCGATTATGCTGATCATCTACAACTAAATGGAGCAATTGTCTTCCTTGACTTTAGAAAAGCTTTTGATACAGTAGAACATAACTTTTTATTCGAAACTTTAAAACATTTTGGGTTTAAAAACGATTTCATTCAGTGGATTAAAACATTTTACTGCAACATACAAACATATATTTCGAATAACGGATGGATATCTACACCTTTTAAACCAGAACGCGGTGTAAGACAAGGCTGTCCCATTTCATCCTTACTATTCATTATAGTTGTAGAAATCTTGGCAACAAAAATACGTAAATCAGACAATATAAACGGCATCACCATAAAACGTAATGATTTGCATGTACATCAACAGATAAAAATTTCACAACTAGCCGATGATACTACTCTATTTGTCCGCTCAAAAGAAGACATTATAAACGCATTGCAAACAATTGAAAGTTTCGGATCATTTTCTGGCTTAGAGTTAAACAAAAATAAAACCATAGCATTTTGGATAGGCAAAGATAAAAATAGTTCAGATAAAACCGTTAACATTTCATGGACAAATAAACCAGTCAAAGCTCTCGGAATTTACTTTGGCCACAATAAGAAAGAATGTGAGAAATTAAATTGGGAAACAAAAATCGAAAGCTGTAAAGCCATTATAAACAACTGGTCAAAGAGAAAATTAACCTGGTATGGAAAAATTCTCATTGTCAAAACTCTTCTTATTCCAAAATTTACATATGCTTTTCATTCACTAATAGTACCAAATAAAATCGTTCAAGAAATTAATACCCTTATTTACCAATTCTTATGGAATAAAACTAAAGAAAAGATCAAACGATCAACACTCATAGGCAACAAATTCAATGGTGGCCTCGATATGATAGATACAGAGACATACGTAACTTCAATAAAACTAAAATGGATCAAAGCATTATCAGATAAAAATGATGCCAACTGGAAAGCCATTCCAAGATACTTCTTTTATAGATATGGATCAGATTTCCTTGTGTTCAATTTCGATTTAGACTTCATTAAAAACCTTGACACTACATCCATACCTGAATTCTACAAAAACATCCTTGACCTGTGGATAAAAACAAAAAATAAATTCTCTGAGGATGAACCAAATTCGTTTTATGATATAAGGAAAGAAATCATTTGGGGCAACAGATATATAAAATTTAAAAATAAAGTCATACTGTTTAAAAACTGGATTAAGTCAAACATAATTTTCGTAAATGACATATTTGACAACAAAGGATTTTTAGGAGAAGATAATATATACACAAAACTTAAAGACAAGACAAACTGGATTTCAGAAATAAGTATTTTAAAAAAAAGTTTTCCGCATAAATGGACCTACGTACTATCTAAAGAGAAATCACGCTTAACAAAGGTAAAAACTGTTATTCAACCACAGTGCTTTAACAAACCCATTGCTGTATTAACCAATAAACAAATATACAACTTAATTATTGAAACTAAATTTACAACTCCTTATATACACAGATTCTGGAAATCACATTTTAAAGAAAACATCGATTGGCATTCACAATATAAATTTATAAATTCTTTACACGACAACAGACTTAAACAGTTCAAACACAAATTATTCCACAGAATTTTCCCGTGTAAAGAAATACGATTTAGATGGAAAATGGTAGACTCACAGAATTGTTCTTTATGTCACGTTGTAGAAAATTATGAACATGTTTTTATTGATTGTAAGACTGTACGAGAAATCTGGACCAAATTACAGTACGTTTTTAATGAGTGTAACATTAACAAAGACATCAAATACTTAAAAACTATTTTGGTCGGATATAAAGTTAAATATACCCAATACAACTATTTCAATATATTTTTAACACTACTCGGTTTTTGCATTTACAAAGCATACTTCATCAGTGAAAATAAACTTAAAGATGTCAATGTATGGAATCTGTTTAAATATGAACTTTCAACACTAATTGAATACTACGAAAATAAAAATGAAACAAATTATTTTATCTCTAAGTTTAAATCACTTATACTATGTTGACGTATTTTTCCTTTTTCACTTATGTTAAACCAATCTGTATTGTTTGTTAATGCTACCTAACCTCAAACTTTTTGGTATATACATAATATTATAAACATCACTTTTGTCAGTGTTAAACTTTTCATCATATTTAGCAAATTAATATTGCATTACAATAGGATATTTTCAGACATGTACATGCTGATTTATACTTATATGTAATATCCTGGATATATGTTATAAAAAGATGAATAAACAGATTACCGTTCGGTAATTGGAAACAAAAACAAAAACAATATATATATATACAATACATATACATACGCATACACACACATATACATATATATGCATATATACACACACATATACCTACACACATATACATAAATACACATATGTATACGTACGCCTTCTAACAAATGTTTATAAAGAAAAAATATACATTTCTTTAACTGTCTTGTTATCAATAAAAAAAGGAATTGTTACAAAGATTCATTTAGTTAACCATAGTTACCTTGAGCTAAACAAAACAGCAAAAATGTATGTACAGCAAAAGAACACTGAAATCATGTACACATGTAGCGACAAAAGAATACACATACATGTAAAGGTAAAATATGGTAATATTGTACCAAACACTAATAGCCTTGATATTTTTTCTTAAAAAGAAGGAATTGGAGAAATAGATTACATTTGTACGTATCAACAATTACCATGTTAAATACAATATTTCAAAACATACAAAAGCGTATGACAAAGAGCATTGAAAGCATGTTACGTATCGACAAAATACTACACAAATCAGTAAAGTTAATATAAGGGAAATTGTGCAATTTAACACTAATAGCCTAGATATTTAATTTATTTATATTTATCAACCATTACCCTGTTATGTACAATACTACATAATATGAAAAAACAAAAACAAAAAACAAAGACGTACGTACAACAAAGAACATTTGAAAGCCTGTTACATGTAACGTCAAAACACTACACAAATCAATGAGTTTGATAAAGGAAAAATTGTACTAAACACTTATAGCCTAGATATTATAAAAAAGAAATTGATAATGAATTACATTTGTATTTTTCAACAATTACCCTGCTAAGTACTATAGTACAGAATATGCCAAAACGTATGTAAAACACAGAAACATTTGAAAGCATGTATGCAGCGACAAAACAATACAAAAAACCACTATCTTTAATATACGGGAACTTTATACTACACTAATAGTCTAAACCTTATTAAAAAAGAATTGAATTAGATTTGTATTAATCGGCAATTGCTTATGTGATTATGTTCTGTTAAATACAGAAATATGAAAATAAGCAAAAACTTGTACATCAAAAGTATTATGGGCGAATACGTATATACTGTATACTTGTTTGTAGCAATAAAAAAACACAAATCAGTAAACTTGTTTAATTTAGGAAAAAATTGTGTCATATCCTGTTAAACGAAATATATACGCATAGAGATCACTGAAAAAACGTAAATACATTTAGAAATTGTAATTTAGTTATCAGCATAAATATTTTCAATTTAAATACGCGTCAGTCTGGAGAAACCCTGTTAGACTTTACACCCGGATTTAGTGTTGTGATACCTAAAGGCATATTTCTATCGATACACCGCTAAGTAAAGCGGAAGTGCCAAAACATAAACAAAACAAACTTTATACACGTGTTTTACATTCTAACTAGTCGAAGGGTCTTTGACGATGATACGTTTGCATTGCAGTTCATCGTCAAAGCCACTTGTTCTTTAAAAGCTAACAGGTAAAGGACTCAATCTGAGTCGCGTTCGTTTTCCTATTTAACGCACAAATTTCCGTAAAACTTGTGTACAATTCAATGAATTACAGTATAATCTATCAATATGGCCAAAAAATATACCTTCAACAGACGAAAGTTATCAAATTTTTTGCCAATGTTTCATACTACCCTTAATTTCAACATTTTCCTCATAAATGCTTTGGATTAAGTCCGTAGCATTCCGGAAAGCATGTAAATTGATCTGATTCAAGAGACGCATAAACAAGCGTCTTAAGCTGTTGACTTTGTAAGAGGACAATTACATAACTAAAATGGTCAACAAGACGAAATAAAAAAGACCAATTTAGTTATGGGACCCAGAACTACATTTTAACAAGCATTTTCATGTGACCTACTAGGATCAGGACTTTATATGTGTTGATAGAAGAAAGAAATGGAATATGTTATCACTCACGACAAAATATACTGTATAATTTGATAATGATTCGCCTTTATGTAAAACGGATTAAAAAGCAGTGTTATGGATATAAAAACATTTACCCTCTTAATATTAACACCATTATTTCGAATTGTGGATATGTTTCTCTGGATATACAGACGTGAAAGGTAAATGCTGACTCATTCAAAAACTTTATCATGTATTATCTGAGAGTGAAATAGTTTAATATTTATTATGTGGTGAAAAAAAGACATGTATGTATTAATTGCAGTGTTTATAGAACAAGAAAATACTAAGACTTTTAAGTCTTTACACTTAATCTAAGCTTCTCTTAGAGCCCACTCCGATTCTTTGTCTTTCCTTACTTCAAGAAAAACAGATAAACCTTTTTCCATTATTCGTGTCTTTAGACCTTCTATCTGCCTGATTTCGTAGGCTTTTTTGACAAACCGGTCTCTCTCCTTTTTCATTGGTACTGGTAGGTCAGTGAGAATCCGTTTTCTCTCATTACGAAGAACTGGTAAAAATGCCTGTGAAAACACCAAGTCTCCAGGGATCATTTTGGGGCGCGATTCCTTTCGCGATATTTTCGCATTTTTTACACGGAAATCGCATAAAAAATCTCTCAATGAGAAAAAAAATCGCACGTAAAAAAATTCGGCAAAATGTCCTTTATGGTGTTTTAAAAACCTTTCCTGTGCTTTTATCGATTCGGTTCAATTGGTTCCCTTATTTACAAAAGGCGTAGGTTTATTATCAAACAGTGCGCGGGAACCACTCATCTATTCCTAATCTCTGCGGAACTTTCATATGACCTTTACGACTGATTACAAGCGTTTCCTCGTCGCGGCGATCATGTCGACTGTAAACACAGAACCGAAAGCGCAGTTCTGGTGAAAATATAGCGAAATATTTTAGGCCAACAGTTGTTACGACTGATGAAAACAACAATGAATCTGAAATTGTTTCATAAGAATCGGCGGACGGTGGTACGGGAGTTTGTTAAGTCTCAAAATGGCAAGTAGTGGTACGGTAGTTGTTAGTTCTGGGTCCCATAACTAAATTGATCTTTTTTATTTCGTCTTGATGAACTGCAATATAATGCATACGTATCATTGTTTTATTTTTTTATTGTTTTATTAAAAAGATAAGTGTTTCATGTATTGTAAGTTTTGTAGAGATAGGAAATTTAAGAATATCATGGCAGTAGCAGGGTCCTATAACTGCTTTTTGGGGAAGGCGGGCACTCAGGTAGGAGAATTTCACATCATTTTTGAGGAAAAAATAAAGGTCTTATAAACCTGCACTGAATATTAAAAGGTTAAAATAGCAACATTGTTATCAATATAATTTATATCAATATACAAGTATTCATAATCATAGGTTAAGAGGTTAAGTTCGAGTCAGATTCAATGTCGGACGTCTGGCAAGACATTGCTGTAATTTTTTTTCGAATGGGCAGAAAAACACGTTTGTTCTGGAGGAGAATTTTTATTTAAATAGGGGGAAAATATATTATTTTAGGTAGTAATGGGGCAACATTCAGCCCCCAAAAGGGCCCTGAATAGGTACTGCAAATGTCATAAACCGCTTTGGAAGAAAATCTCACAAAATTTGGAAATATCTCACTGATTTAGCCCTAATGGGATTTTTTCTCTCACACAAATTGCCTGCCAGAATGATCCCTGCAGTCTCTGTCATTCATTGATTGAAATTTTATAATCACTGGTCTAGGCGCGTCTCCTGGAAGTCTGTGGTAGTTTGCGAATCTCATATTATCCACACGGTCGGTATCTATTTTAAGCTTTTCTTTGAAAAAGGTCTTCATTACCTTTTTAAGATCCTCACCAGCTTTTTGGGCCATATCATAAAATAGCAAATTGTACTGCCTGTCATGTTTTTCCTGCCACATCTGTTCAATGTCTTTCACTTTATCTTTTAGCAGATTTATGTCTGATTTTGTCTCAGACACGTCAGACTTTACTTCAGCCAATTCCTTTTTTATTTCTTTGAATGTACCGGTTAGACTCTTTTCAAAGGCTACTATTTTCTTGTCAAATGACTCGTTGAAATCAATGAACATTGTTTTTACCTCTTCCCTAATTTCATCAAATTTTATGTCTAGTTCAGATTACTCCGCCCCAGATTCCAGACAGCTTTGTTTTGAATTTGTTTTCTCAGCTTTATTTGGTTTATCTTTGCTTCTTTGTTTTTCCTCTGATTTCCCTAAGAGAGAAGCATTGACTGACTCCCTTCTGGATGAACTAGATTATTGACTTCTAAGTTGACTGGCCATTATTTCCGTAAGGTATGGGTGGGGTGATTTTTATGTATTTTCAAAATTTAATCCTTTATATTGAGTTTATAGAACTCTACAAACCACATTCAAAGTCTGCTTTGATTACTGGTATCTGTATTCACTATCAAAACTATGCAGTTTGTATCGCCTTTGAAGATTTTGCTACTGTGCAATGGATGTTACATTTAGGTTAACACAGTGGGTGGGGAGAGGTGCTTCTAGTTTATTTCATCCTTATTTATTCATATACACTTTAAGAACTGTTTTTGGTGTATTTACCTTGAAAAATTTAACTTCCTCATCAGAACTTTGCAGATATATCCATTTTAAAATGCCATATTTTGAATAATTTTCACTTTTTTGCGAGCACGAAATTTTCAGTGCATCTTGGTCATGGGAGGTAACTCTCCATTCCGTTATAGGAAGTCTTCAAGTAGGCAGAAACAAGTACCACGCAGTGGTCTTGGCTCTGCACTGGAAAATTTCTTACGAACGACTCTGTAAAGATTACCAGGACTTACTCAATGGTTCATTACGCGTAAATGATGGCCTAAGGCGGAAATTAAATTTTCTGAAAGGAAATTCCAAAGTTCCACGATATGTGCAAGAAAAAGCAAAGGAAATGCTTGCTCGTGTACCATCCGGAAGAAGATAAGCAATGGATCTTTGATCGTAAGTGAGGTTTGCACATCTAATTCTCGTTTTTATAAACAATTTTACTATATAAGATGTTTACTTAACTAGTATTTAGTTGTTGTGGTAGCTGAACTATTCAATGTTCATTCGAAACCTTTGGAATAATGTAGCCAGTTGGGTTTGATGAACAATTTCTGAACAGATACAGTATGGTCTTTATCATTATAACTCTTATCCCTGATAATATGTACAACCGTCATAGTGACATCATAGTTACAGCTTATTTGTTTAGTAACTGCATGGAATCTGTTCACACATGATTTGTATGCAATGTGTCTTGTAATTTTGAATTTTTTTAAAGTTTTTGTATTTATTTTTTCCGTATATACTATGCCCTGACTTCTATGACTGTGAAACTTCGTTTTATAATATTGCATTTTTTTAATTACTACGTTGGAAACTTAAATGTTGAACATCAAAGTTTCTGTATTATATAATTAAAATTCATATCAAGCTTTCTGATACCATTACTAGCTTCAACCGATTCTTTACTTTGAATACTAGTATAACAAATTTTATGTCTTTAACATTGCTATAGGTTGTTTGAAGGCGGTACTCTCCAGGAGACTGTATAATGTTTTGTATGTGGAAAGTTGTATATTATGTCTAATAAATAAACATTGTCTACTCTTACCATTCTTTGTTATTTAGATTCATGTATAAGCTAACATAGCATATAAACAAAAACAAGAAGTATTTTAAAAACTGTAATAATATTTTATTGCCGCATGGTGGATGCATGTGATTGACCAAATACGAGTCTACAATATAAACTATATAGAAGTATACTTAAATAAAACATCAGAGTTATGCTGAAGATCCGGCATACATCATATTAACACGTAACATTCACACACAATACTGAGTAATGTATGTGGGGAAATTCACTGTCGGTCAATATAAATCAAAATTATATAGTGTAAAAAGAAAAGTATACAAAAAGACAAGAGACACAAGTCTGTGGCATCCAATTACAATATCTAATAATAATTTTAGTATTTATTTTGTTTTACTATGTAACAACTGACCTTGCACTGTATACTTTCAGACATTTGATTTGTTCATAATTATTAGTGACAAATGTTTAAAAACTTATATTGCACTGTAATAGAAGTTTGTGAACAGTATAATAGTTGGTGGATTTAAAAACAACTTAAGTGTCACAAGGTCCAAGTTAGTCAATGTCAGCACATTTGTAATAAGAATATATCAAATTGACTACACGTAAATAGCAATGGAAGTTCTGTGCTATTAGAATGTAAACGAAGGCAACATCTAGAAATTTGTCGGTTGTCTCCAAATCAACCCGAAAAGTAGATATGACACGAACATTTGTATTGGCTTAGGGCTTGCAAAATTTAAAAAAATCAACAAACATCAATATTTGTGGTTGTTGTTTAATAGAATTTACAACCCACCAATTTAAAAATGAAGAGTTTGGAGACAGACACATTCTAATAATGTGGCCCATTGTTCTGCATTATTCCATTCCATATATTTAGACTGCATTGGATTTTTACAAAAATAGCACAAACTTTCAATACTATTCACTAAAAAATTACAAATCGGAGCACAGCTGAACTTAAGAGAAGGCAACAACTAGTTTGACCTTGTTAAAAATACTTGTTTTAAAGCCATATTGTACATGAATACTAACACATACTCTTCATCATTCATAGAAAAAAGCAATTGAATATTTTGTAATTTAGCTTAAATACAAAGCATGGAACGTCCCTCCATATAATTTAGCGTTTAAAGTAAACCGTGGTAGCTGCATATCCAACAAAGTTTCACTCGAAACAATCAAATAAATGGGTTAGATTCGAAGTCAATAGTTTTATGAATGGTCACCATTAAATTGTCCTCCATACATTAACTCAATTCATGAAACAATGTGATTTAAAAATCTGATTAAAGGCTATATAATTGGTTTGAAATTTTCAAAATAAGCAATAAGATCTATTAAAGGATAACTTCAAACAACAAAATAACCATTAAATAAATAGTACATACTCACTAATCTTACACACAAAATGTATTATAAACATTTGATCACTCCGTTATATGTCATTGTTCTACATTTGTTCACCATCAAATATGCAAATACACAGAAAAAAATATATAAAACTACATTTTTTTATGAATATTTTACCCATTTTTAGCTTAAATTTGCACATTATATAGTGTAAAAAGAAAAGTATACAAAAAGACAAGAGACACAAGTCTGTGGCATCCAATTACAATATCTAATAATAATTTTAGTATTTTTTTTGTTTTACTATGTAACAATAGATTTTCGTGTGTAGGTAGGAGCACTCCAAACAAACTTATCTTTATTTTCAGCCTCATTAACTGACTACATTTGTGTAATAACTAGCTATACAGTCTTCATAGAAGTCATCTGGAATGATGGGTGATTCTAGTTCTCTGTACCACAATTTCAGTAGTGAGAATGAGTAGGGCTGTGGCGAGTATCCGAGTACTCGGGTATTCACGAATCAAATTGAAAAATCGAGTATGAATGATCGTCACTTCTAAGATTCGTGGTTCGCGATCTAGTTTTTTTAACACATTAAAAGTGTATTCTTTGTTCTTGAAAATCCCTTTTCTCTGAAAAAATATTGTTTCAATTTGGACTATTTTGTTAGCCAAGATGTCCAGTCGGTTCTTTAAAAAATGATGCTGTTAAATGAATTAACTGGACATATAAATGTAAGCCATAGAACAATTATTTACATTGATGTACTTCATTATTCTTAAAAGAAAAAATAGCTATCTTCAGGACTGCAATTTTGAAGTTTCAAATGGGTTACTTGATAACAAAAGGTCCGTGATTCGATTTGTGGATCGTTAGTGTTGAATCGTGGATTGGATCGGATCGCCACTTACCCAACGACCCACAGCCCTAAGAATGAGCAACTCCTGCTATATCAATGACGTTTCGCCATTGGGTGTTGGTGTCCGTATAAGTATCAGCAATGACGATGACTATTATGTATGGAATCCCATAGGCCCCTGCCTCTTTCCTCTGTGTTGTGTTTCGAGACAAACGCCCTGTTTAAGTCAATGAAGGTTGGAAGTTGGTGCTCTTTTACACCTTGAATGATCCTTTTGAGAGCTAGGATCTGGATGGTTGTTGTTTTGCGCGGCCGGAACCCATTTACATTGTAGACTAATTATGTTGTAATCTCTGGGCGTAGGCGGTTGATCATCATCCTGGTGTAGAATTGGCAACTATGAAACACAGGGTTATTCCTCTGTAGTCTCTTCCGATGCTGAGGTCACCTGGCTTTGGAATGGGGGCTATGTTCTGGTTGGACCACTGAACTGGTTTGTCTCTCTCAGTCTGTGCTGCATTGCAGAAGTCGAAAATGATATTATCAATGTTGCTTCGCCTTATGACTTCCGGTGTTATTCAATCTTTACTACAGTTTTTTGTGGTTGATTTCTTGGCTTTTATGTATTCATACAAGTCGAACGGATTTGTTATTATGCTTAGGTCCTTAAATATAAGGGGTATGTCCTCATCATCAATTAACTATAGCTCACTATATATCTATGAAATAAAGTAAAGAATGTATAATTCACTTTATCTCATTTTTCAATATCCTTGAGCTTGTTTTACTGTATTTCAAATTCACTGAAGATATTTGAAAACTCCCCATAGCAGTCTGAATTGTGGTCAATACTAATACAGCTACATGTATACTAGTGATTTGTTCAGTTACTATAGCCCAATGACGAAGTTTCCTTTGAATCTAAAATTGAGTGCCCTTGTGATGTCCATCAGGAGGAACTTGCTGCTCCATAACAAAACACAGAAACACCACACAAGCAAAACAAAACAATAAAAAATTCCATTGGAAACGTTGACAAATGATGGTCATTTTCCAGACAACTTTATCTACGAATGTATAACTTAAGCGATACCATTTACAAATGAATCAATAAAATATGTGAACAACAACTTCACAGATCAAGTACCGCATTGAATATTTAACACTTTGTTACACATTCCCCAATGGTGTCATGTATCATTTACATTTCAATATTAATTGTTATGCATTTGCTTTGTTGTAAAAACTTTGCAATAATCACCGCGTCACCCAAGAACTCATATAGATAAAAACACACACATGTATACAAACGTCCAATCATCCCCAAAATACTACCCTTCCCCACACCAAAACTAACATTAATTACGTCAGCGTTCATGTGAACGCTTAAAGGCTCGGGAGTGGCAAGAGCAGGAAAGACGTATGTATATGCACGTTATCCGCATGGTTGCGTTAGGTGTACGTACGTGACCCGCACGCCACGCCTAGCCATTAGCGGTTGCGTGCATCGTACGTTGCACACGTGGTGAGTTACACGTGCTTATAACGTACTATCGTTGTGCGAATGCCACGGTATCGTACGAAGGCCGTACTTGCACGTGCTGCTTGCGAACCGTGTCGTTTCTCACTCGTATGTTGTAAGTGCGTGCAAGTACGATGAACGTGAGTACTATGGTAAATCCGTAGCCCGACCACTGGCCGAACGCAGCAAAAGTTCCGTACGGAGGCGGTACTCACTACGTACGGATCGCCAAGTTTCGCCCACGTTTTTGCAAGTAGACAGCACGCACTTGCAAGTGCGACGGGTTGGGACCACCGCTTCATGCACTAAAAGTGCTACGGCGTTTTCTGCGTGCTTCCAAATCCGTACGGATGCTGTACTAACCACGTACGGATCGCCAAGTTTTGCCCACGTTTTTACAAGTAAATGTAGACAACATGCACTTGCAAGTACGCCTTAGTACGGCGGGTTGGGACCGGAGTTTAAACAGATTTTAATATCGTTTTCGAAAGCAAAATGCCGTCAAATTTAAAAATACGATATAGATAACGTTTACACTTCCCATATATAACTAGAGCGCATGCGCATCTCAACTCAATAATCTGTTTATATTCGGAGATTCGGCTTTACGTTGTTAAAAAACGAAAAGAAAACGTATGTATATTGTATAACATAATTGCTGATCATAAGGATTAATCTTAAATTAAAGTTTTGTAATTACAAAAGCTCATTACTTGTGATTTAACTCCATTTACAAGGTTATCTATGCTGATTTTTATGCGCAAAAACTGTGTCGCATACTAAAAGGTCAAGGTCACCGTGGACACTTAAAGCATTATATGTTTATGTTCGTGTCCGGCTTATAACTCTGTCATGCATGATTGGATTTTGAAATAAATTAGCGCAAATGTTCATCATAACAAGACGATGTGTCATGCGCAACAACTGTGTCGCTTACTAAAAGGTCAAGGTCACAGTTGACACTTACAGCATTATATGTATATGTTCGTGTCCGGCTTATAACTCTGTCTTGCATGATTGGATTTTGAAATAAATTGGCACAAATGTTCATCATATCAAGACGACGTGTCATGTGCATCAACTATGTCGCTTACTCAAATGTCAAGGTCACAGTAGACACATAAAGCATTGTGTGTATATGTTCGTGTCAGGCTTATAACTCTGTCATGCATGACTGGATTTTGAAATAAATTGGCACAAATGTTCATCATAACAAGACGATGTGTCATACGCAACGATTGTGTCGCTTACTCAATGGTCAAGGTCACAGTTGACACTTAAAGCATTATATGTATATGTTCGTGTCCGGCTTATAACTCTGTCATGCATGATTGGATTTTGAAATAAACTGGCACAAATTTCATCATATCAAGACGACGTGTCATGAGCAACGACTGTGTCGCTTGCTCAAAGGTCAAGGTCACAGTTGACACTTAAAGCATTGTGTGTATATGTTTGTGTCTGGCTTATTACTATGTCATGCATGATTGGATTTTGCAATAAACTGGCACAAATGTTCATCATATCAAGACGACGTGTCCTGTGCATCAACTGCGTCACTTGCTCAAAGGTCAAGGTCACAGTGGACATTAAAAGTTTGTGCATATTATTATGGATATAGTGAAAGTGTATGTTTGTGTCTGGCTTATAACTTTGTCATGTATGGTGGGATTTTGAAATAAATTGGCACAAATGTTCATCATATTAAGATGACGTGTCATGCGCAAAAACGGTCGTTTACTCAAAGGTCACAGTGGACACATATATATTTACGTTCATTCCTTATATTGAAATAGTGAAAGTACATGTAGTTGTGTGTTTACCACCCTTAGGTGATCTTTACTTTCCACTATGTGCAGCATTCCCAAGCAACCTGCTCTTTGTTGTATTCACATATTAACCACACAACACTCATTTTTGTGTCCAGTTTGAAATGGCGGGGGCATCCGTGTCCTACGGACACATTTCGAGTTAAAAAAGTTTTTCTTAAGTTATTTTAGTGATTTTTTTATAATAGTATATTTTACCGGTCGATCGATAAGGCCAACAAAGTTGCTTCTTATAAATGTTTGACGCTTAAATATGTCCACTTTGTAAATAAGACATGCATTACTTTATTACTTTACGAAAGCGCGGAACTTTCCATGGCTTCAAAAACCAACCAACCGGAGATTATATCTCCAAAAGTGAAAGGTAGAGCAAGTAAAGTGGTCAGAAATCTTCGCCGAGAGAAATTGATATCAGTGGACAGTGAGGGCGTTCATTTAGGTAAAGATTGGCCTCTCACGCGTCTAGAGATAGGAACCCTAGACGGGCATGTTTATTTGTTTGATGTAATGTTGAATGAGAAACAACAGGACAAATCATTCTTAAGAGACACAGGATTAGATATAATTTTAACTTCTACCAAAATCATTAAGGTTCGTGTATATTTGTTACATCTGTACCGGGACTATTCTTAATGTACATATATATATATATATATTTTTCCAAGATTTGAGGGCTCCTTCAAAAACATCTTTTGTGTCTAATATATTATGAGATAGCAACGTGTATCAATGCATTTAAGTGTTTACCAATGGAAAACGCGTCTTCATGTATACAGTTAAGTCTCTCGCGTTAGTCACACAGTAAAAAGAATTTAGCTAAATACAATTCATATTACATGTAATTAAATATGAAAATCAGATATTTAGTTTCCTTTTGTTAGGCTCCATTTTATTGTGCTTTTTTGTTGTCGTGCGAAACCCCCTTTGTCAATTGACAAAGGCTTGTATTTTAATGCGCATGTATGGCACAATGCTCATTACACCGAACTATTGTTGAATCCTTGCAAACTAGTATAGAATAATAAATATTAGGTATTTTGGATAGGATTCAATTCTAATTATGTTTGTGTAAGATATATGTCCGAGTTTTTCTAACTTTATTAAGCTTCAATGATCACTACGATCAAGAGCATAAAACTATTATTCTTACAAGAATTTTCAGAAAACGACAAATGAATGTCAGACTGGTATACATGTATCTTGTTTTCAGAAAACGACAAACGAATACTAGCTGGCATACACGTATCGTGCTTCCATGTTACTATACTGCCGTCATGATTGACCTCTCAAAGTCCTATTTATATATTTAGTCAGTGTTAAGACATTACTAGAGATACAACATACGTTTGTTCTACGTAGATTATTGTAATATAATTAGATGATTTCTATTTTATATAATTATAATCAGTCAATTACATGTGCATGTAGTTGGTTATGATATTCATACGGTGTAGAAGAATTGTATGTAATTAATTTCCAAATAAAGAACCATTTCGCATAAATGACAATTTCTTCTCTCCTTTCGATAGTCATTTTCCGAATGACACATGTACTTTGTTCGCTGCTAAATTTTATTTCCGCTATAATTGCACAACCAATGAAGATGTTACACTATTGTTCAACGAATGAGGTTGTTAAAAAATTGACCAACCAATGAGGGTTTTACAGCATTGTCTAACCAATGAGGTTGATACAACATTGTCCAACAAACAATGAGGTTGGTTTCAATATCGTCCAACCAACGAGTTTGTAACATTATTGTCCAACCAATAAGGTTGTTACATCAGTGTCCAAACAATGAGGTTGGTTTCAACATTGTCCAACCAATGAGGTTGTTATATTATTGTTCAACCATAGATCGTTCATCTATTGTTAACATTTTATTTTTAGGTGATCCATTCTTGCTCAGGAGACAGTGCAGCCTTGTATCACCAGTTTGGTATTCGTTTAGAAAATGTTTTTGACACACAGGTTAGATTAAGTATTAAGCTTATTGAACAATTTGTGAAGATATCGTTTTTGAATTACGATGTACTTATGAACATATATTGTAGATTGCAAAACGGAAAATGCGAAACATATTCACAAAAATAGCTTGAACATCAAACACGAAAAGTACAAAACAATTGTATGTGGTAAACGAGCAAATAAGGATAGATAAACATCAGCTAACTGAAGTACAATCATATGGATCTATACATGATTAAACTTTCTAGGTTGCTCACCTTGTCATTGAGGAAAGCAAAGGGAGGAAACTCCCGAAAAGACTTAAGCTGGCTGAGATGTGTAATCAATATTCAGAGAACGCTGAGGTTTACGAAGGCAAAGAAGAGTTGAAGGTGGATTACTGATTAAGTTTTCTTTAACAAAAATATATAAATAGGAATATACAATTATTTATTTAAGCGCGGAGAGATTTTTTCTATTTCAACTTAAAAAGTATGTTTTTACACACTTTAATTCTGACTGGTACCAATATACAAATATTAGTAGTTACGAACCCGATTATGGCGGGAAAAGTGAACGACATCATTGATAAAACATTATGTACAATTTTATACAGCTTCTAAATCGGAAAATCAACGTAACTCAATATCTGTTGTTTTTAGATTGAATGCAGCAAAGAGGTTGGAAGAATCTGGGCGATTCGTCCAATGACAGCCAGAATGATAGAATACGCCAGTTGTGATGTTACTGCGCTGATACCGGAAGTTTACGAAGCTCAGAACGAGTATATCTAACCCTCTTGTCTTATTGTAACTGATTACAAATCGACTACAACAATCTTTTAAGTAAAACGTTTAATATATGAGCAAGTCTTTCCAACAGTTTATTTTTTATAAAAAACGTTAACTGGCATAGCTTACAGGGACTGGCATTAACCCCTTTCAAATATGTTGGCTGTCCTCCCATTTTTTAAGTTTACCTGTGAAGTATACACATTGGCTCCAACTTTTCCGCTACTAGTCCAAAATAGATATTCATAATAAAACAAAACACATAGTTTTAGACTTTAAAACAGTAGCAATAACAGCGATATTAGATCAAAGTCCAGATTATGTCCAAAGTCAAGTAATATGTGCATTCATTCTGCAGTTTAATTACGAAAAATGGCTTATCAGAAAAATATGAAGACAGGGTACTTGAAGAAATTGAATTGGACATCGTTCCTGAACAGAAGGAACGTCGAAACGAAAGAAATCGAGCAGTCCATGCTGCCATTCTAGCCGATATGGATAAGAAATACCCAAACTCCATTAAGTTTGAGTCAATAACAGACGACGATGAGGTAATGAGTCCAATTGCAGTTATCACAAAATCTGAACTTAAACATAGGTGTGGTCTTAAAACAATTTGCAAGGCAGATTTTCCCATCTCGGAATTAAGCAGGTGTTACAGAGTGCGGAATGAAATTCTGATTCATTACCCCCCCCCTTTTTCTGCAGTGCCTAACACCTCCAACTTCAATCAATTGAGCTATCGCAAAACCAAAATGTTCCGCAAATTACAAGTACATAATAATGCAATTTTCGTCGTATTGTACCCTTGACTAATGATGATGAAACTTCGGTATCGTGTTGCTTATTCTATGTACTATAGTTTTAAAATAGACGGGTGCCACTCGCAAAAGCCCCATTTCATGACAATTGTAACCAACAATGTCCAGTGCATATCATATATTTGATGGATATAGTGTAGTTGGACGTTTAGGAAATTTAAAACTTCACTTAATTTTAGAAAAAGGCTATAGAAGATACCAGGCCAAATGAAATGGAAGTGTTCTCTGAAAAGATAATACGATTAAAACGAGAGTATATGGTGACGAATCTAGAAGAGATAGAACAGGAGTTAAAATCTCCAGAAAGCTTCAATCCACATCGTAGCGTATGGTTCAGACTTGGTGAAGTAGAACGACATGGCTTCGAAGATTCTAAGAAGAAAGCAAGCTCTTTGAAGCAGCAGTTTATTGAAATGGTTTCAGATGATATCAACCGGAAATACACGCCTGATACAGAGTTAGAAGGTCTTGGCACTCTTGATTGTCAGGTTCTTAGGTCTATTAAACCGATTGGAGACACTGGGACTAAATATCCCGCGACAGTCATAAAAGGAGAGTTTTTGTCAATTTTAAAACTAATGTATAACAGTATTCACATAAAGAGTATTTTCTCATAGTGTAAGAATTTTGGGTATACCAAAAATTAACACCATATAAGTGAGAAAAAAGACAGCTAAACACAAATATGCATACACACTAGTACTCTTATACTTATTACCTTGATCAAGATTTGCCGGAAACTTTTAACTTGATTGGTTTTATTGGATATATTTCTGCCAAAAAAAAATCTGAAAATGATGAGAATGTCAGCAAAATTGCAAAGCATAACGCTTGTCCAAGCAATCTTGGTGTCACTTAATGGTCTTCTGTTAAGGTGCTGTGTTTTGACTTATTATTATGGTGTTATGTGTTGAGTAGGTTTTGGGTTGGGTACTTGGGGGTGAAGGTAGTATTATGGGGGAAGGTAGAATGTTCTGTATGTGTTTTGTTATCTAGGAATTCGTTTCTTATCAGGCTATAATCACGAGTGACTTAAAGGGACACTTTTACAGACTTATCATCAGGAAATAAGAGTTATGAAAACGTAGAAAAAAACAGATTTTCATTGAAGGTTTTACTCTCATTCGTCAATAATAAATATGTTAACATTTCATGGATATGAGGCAGTCCCTTAGACTGTATTTTCTCCTCCATGTTTTGCATGTTCGTATGCGTTGAATGTGGGATATTTTTCTAGGATTCCTTCTCTCCTCTATCCTTGAAGCTTCATAATTTTTATTATTTTCTTATTTGTAGGTTCCAGCCCGAATCAAAACAAAGGCATCTGCATTGAGAGCTGATATTGACAAGAGAATGCTTACATCAATACCACGGAAGTATAAAGCAGCCAGTGATGTCAAAGATCTTTCTGGTGATGAACAAGCCTATATAGGAAGTCTTCAAGTAGGCAGAAACCAGTACCATCCAGTGGTCGTGGCTCTGCACTGGAAAATTACTTACGAACGACTCTGTAAAGATTTCGAGGACTTACTCAATGGTTCATTACGTGTAAATGATGGCCTAAGGCGGAAATTAAATTTTCTGAAAGGATATTCCAGAGTTCCACGACATGTGCAAGGCAAAGCAAAGGAAATGCTTGCTTATGTGCAATCCGGTAAAAGATAAGCAATGGATCTTTGATATTTACTGATAATTTCACATGTAACTCTACAGTGCAAGAATAGTCTTTATCATTATAACTCTTATTCCTGATAATATGTACAAACGTCATTGTGACATCATTGTTTATTTGTTCAGCGACTGCATGGAATCTGTTCACACATGAATTGTGTGCAATATGTCTTGTATTGTTGAATTTTGCTTAGTTTTTGTATTTATTTTGTCTGCATATTGTGCCTTAACTTCTATGACTGTGATACTTCATTTTTTTATCTTTAGTAATACATGTATTGCTTTTTTTTCTACTATGTTGAAACTTGAATGTTGCACATTAAAGTTTCTGTATGTTTTACTAGTATTTAAAATTCATATAAATATTACCACAGGCTGTTTGAAGATGGTACCTCCCAGAAGACTGTGCAATGGTTTTATGTTTTTAGATGGGTTTTGGGGAGGGTAGTCTTTTGGGGAGAGTTGAGATTATCTGTATGTAGTATTGTTTTCAAGGGAACATTTCCTTATCTATATTTGATAATTTCTTCTCCTAAGCATGTAGAAAGTTATATATTATGTCTAATAAATAAACAATGTCTACTCTAACTTTTTTTCCATTTAGATACACGTAGAAACCAACATAGTGTACTTCCAGAATAGCATATTTTCAAAGTTCAAAGAGACGTATCATGCTTATTAAATATAAATAAACAAAAACAAGAAGTATTTTAAAAACTGTAACAATATTTTATTGCAGCATGGTGGATGCAAGTGATTGACAAAATACGAGTCTACAATATAAACTATATGGAAGTATACTTAAATAAAAAACATCAGGTTTCATAATCCAATGGTTGTCAGAGTTATGCTGAAGATCCGGCATACAACATATTAACACGTAACATTCACACACAATACTGAGTATTGTATGAGGGGAAATTCACTGTCAGTCAATATAAATAAAAAATTATATCTATAAATAGGATCAATATCAACATAAAAAAGGTTTTCACTAAAAAGGGTTTTCATACCAAGGTTTCTATAGCAAATATAGTTACATCCCCCAGGGCATTACAACTGACCTGGCACTGTATAATTTCACACATTTGATTTGTTCATAATTATTAAAGACAAAATTTAAATATTATATTGCACTAAAATAGAAGTTTGTGAACAGTATAATAGTTGATAGATTTAAAAACAACTTAAGTTTCTCATGGTCCAAGTAAATCAAGGTCAGCAAATTTGTAATAAAATATATCAAATTGTCTACACGTAAATAGCAATGGAATTTGAGTGCTATAAGAATGTAAGCAAAGGCAATATCTAGAAATTTGTCGGCTGTCTCCAAATTAACCCGAAAGTAGATATGACACGAACATTTGTATTTGCTTAGGGCTTAATGAACATGCATTAATATTTGTTGTTGTTTAATAGAATTTACAACCCACCAACTTAAAAATGAAGAGTTTGGAGACAGACGCATACTTATAATGTGGCCTATTGTTTTGCATTATTCTATTCCATATGTTTAGACTGCATTTGATTTTTTACAAAAAAGCACAAAATTTCAATACTATGTGTTCACTAACAAATTACAAATCGGAGCACAGCTGAGCTTAAGAGAAGGCAACAACTAGATTGACCTTATTCAAAATGTTTGTTTTAAAGCCATATTGTACATGAATACTAACACATACTTTTATCATTACATGATCAAATTCATAGAAAAATTCAATTGAAATATATTTGTAACTTAGCTTAAATACACAGCATGGAACGTTCCTATGTATAATTAAGTGTTTAATGTAAACCGTGGTAACTACATATCCAACAAAGTTTCACTCGAAACGAACAAATAAATGGTTTTGATTCAAAGTCAACGGCTTTATGAATGGTCACCATTAAATTGTCCTCCGTATATTAACTCAATTCATGAAACAATGTGATTTAATAATCTGATTAAAGGTTATATAATTGGTCTGAAATTTTCAAAATAAGCAACAAGATCCATTAAGATAACTTCAAACAACAAAGTAACCATTAAATAAAGCCAATTATTTTTTAAGAAATCAATTGCTTTTATTTGGCGATCATTGTTTGGTTGCCAGCGGAAGTGTTACTAGGCTGGCACTCGTAATCCTCGTCGTCTGCAGCGGAAGTGCACATTCGTAATCCTCGTCGTCTGCTATAAAACGCAGAAAACCGCGTGGAGACGGTCTTTTTTCCACAAGTCAGTGGAAAAACAACGTTAAATATTATAAAGAAAATAAAGTTATCAGCATGCCTGGGCGAGGTCGGGGAAGAAAGAGGAAAGCTAACACGGAAGAGCCTGAGAGGCAGACAAGGGCAAGAAGGCTGAGAAACGATCCTTCGCGCGCACAGGAAGATGATGCGGGTGAGACTTTATTACCTGTAATCGATTTCGAACGGATTCTTTCAGAATCGGAATGTGCCCCGGCCTCAGAACGAGGGTGTAGCCAAGCGGTGGCGGAAAGAAACAACGTCTTAAGCCTTGAGACGAATGTCTCGAGTACGCCCGCCATTTTGCCAGTTAATTGTTTCTCTGGGAATTTAGGTCAGACGACACTAAATCCCAGCATGGTCCGTACGTCCCAAGACGATCTGGCGATACATGTCCCTACAGCGCTTAAAACTCAAATCACTAAAGGCGAATACGTTAATTTGTCATTACTTTTAAAAGGTGCTAGCGAGTTGACTGAAGTGTATAGTGGTCAGACGATTGCAATGCACGAGGGTCAATTAGTTTTAAGGCCTAAACATACAAAGGAAACGATCACCTCCATCGAGAGATGGACGGATGCATTTTTAATTTATATGTCTGTCTATTTAAATACGCATATCGAGAAAACCTACGAGCTACTGCAGTATGCCAACACTATCCGGGAATGTGCTAAACAACCAGGTTTTGCTTGGATTACTTATGATATGCAATTCAGATTAAGGCAAGCTAACTCGTTGGCATCATGGTCCCAAATTAACAGCGAATTATGGTGTAAATGTATGAGTACTGCAGGGGCTAGCAGTGAGGCTTTTTCTCAACATAAATTTATGGGGAGCAGCGCTGCCCGGCGAAACGCGTGCATAGACTTTAATAAGGGGTACTGTAAATGGTTTAACTGTAAATACCCGCATTTTTGTTCATCGTGTGGTAAACCTCACAGCTATGCTAAATGTCCCAACAAGAGATTAGCCAGCCCACAGGGGTCAGGGGACAACTTTCAAAAAGGGGGCCCAGCTAGAGAACAATTTACAAGGAATTTCAGAGGTAGAGGGGGACAAAATAAATAAAACGGATACTAACCCGGAAGGCAAACTGAGAAATAAACATGTGTGTAATTTAGATATAACAAAGTTAGCAAAGTCACCAATAAATATTGTGAGCTTAAAGAACTCTCTAATAACATATAATGAAAGAAAAGCTACATTTCTGGAAAATGGATTTAGTTCTGGTTTTAGAATTAATTACACAAGAGAAAAAAGGGAAGCAAAAAATCTTAATTCTGCAGTAGAGCACCCAGATATAGTCCGGGAAAAAATAAACAAAGAAATAGTAGCAGGGAGAGTTGCAGGCCCATTTCATGATCCCCCCATGCAAAATTTAATAATATCACCTATAGGATTAGTACCAAAAAAAGAACTCAATGAATTCAGGATGATTCATCACCTATCATATCCGGAAGGCAAATCAATAAACGATGGGATTAATCCAGCATTATACTCGGTACAATATACAAGCTTTGACGAAGCAGTCTTTATAATACAAGATTTAGGGCGGGACTGTAAGTTATTTAAAATGGATATCAAAAGTGCCTTTAGACTGATTCCAATACACCCATTGGATTTTGAGTTGTTAGGTTTTAAGTTTGAGAACCAGTATTTTATTGACAAAGCTTTACCTTTTGGCTGTAGTATTAGCCCAAGCATATTCGAGGAATTTTCTACATTTCTAGAATTTTTAGTTAAGCAAAGAATGGATAAAGGAAAATTAATCCACTATCTGGACGATTTTTTTGGGGGTGATAAAACAGCAGAGTCATGCCAGCAAATTATGAATAACTTCATTGAGTGCTTGTCGGAATTAGGTGTACCATTGGCAGAAGAGAAAACAATAGGCCCCACTTCAGTGATAGTGTTTCTAGGCCTAGAACTTGATTCAATTAAAATGGAAATTAGGGTTCCCAAAGAGAAAATCCAGATTTTGATAAATTCAATTGAAACAATTTTAAAGAAACAAAAGATAACATTAAAAGATATGCAGTCCTTAATAGGTTCATTAAACTTTTGTTGTAGAGCTATCGTTGCTGGCCGCCAATTTTGCAGAAGGTTAATCAACTCAATCTGTGGTCTAACAAAACCATACCATCATATTAGAATAAACAAAAGTATTAAGGCAGATATGGTTATATGGCTCAAATTTTTCACCCAGTTTAATGGCATATCAGTTTTTCATGATAGATTTTGGTCTTCGAACGAAGATGAACAAATATTTACGGATAGTGCAGGGGGCGAAGGAATGGGTCTCAAGCTAAATGGCCGACAAGTTGGCATGAAAAGGGATATACAAAAAGCATAGCAGTACTAGAAATATTCCCAATTTTTGTAGCCATTATTATGTGGGGGGAATATCTGCAAAATAAAAAAATAACATTCTTCTGCGATAATTTATCAGTAGTCCACGCAGTCAATTCGCTAACGTCAAAATCAGAATGGGTTATGTCAGTGATTAGAGGAATAACTATGAAATGTTTAAAGATGAACACATTGATACGAGCAAGTCATGTTCCAGGCCAATTAAATGAAATTTGTGATGCATTATCTCGTTTTCAGATGGTCAATTGAATCTGAGAAATGACTGGCCAATAAAAATAGAGCAAATAATATATTTCCTATCATACTGCTTTGATTCGGGCCTATCACCTCGGACGATTGATACTTATATTGCTGGTATAAACTGCTACCACAGAATTAATGGTTGGCATAATATTTCCGAAAATTTCGCAGTTAAGAAAGTTTTAGAAGGCTGTCGCCGATTAAAGAAGTCAAAGGACAAGCGCGCTCCGATAACTAAAGACATTTTAACCAAAATCATATCTCAATTAAGGAATGTGTGTTCAGACCCTTTCGAAGAACAACTGTTTAGGGCAGCATTTACTTTAGCATATTTTGGCTTATTTAGAGTTAGTGAGATTATTTCAAACTCCCAGTCGGACAGTAAAAACTGTACTCAATTTCAAGACCTACAAATACTTACAAACGCAAATAGCTTAACAATAACATTACATTATACAAAAAACAACCAAAGGGGTTCACCTATTCAAATCAAGCTGCCAGGTATTCAAGACGAAATAATTTGCCCAGTGTTGGCTATGAAAAAATACGTATTAATAAGACCGAAGATAGCAGGCCCACTATTTGTTCATTATGATGGATCTAAATTATCAAGATATCAATTTGCAGCGGTTTTAAAGAAAACATTAGGTAGTATGAATTTAACTAATAAGAAATTTCGTACACTTAGTTTTAGAATAGGCAGGGCTACTGATTTAGCAAGAAAGGGCGTGCCAAATAGCACTATCATGAAATTAGGCAGATGGCATTCGGAAGCATATAGGTCTTACATTCGTTGATTGAGCATGCTTGTGCAGTTCAAGTGATACGATCATATAACTCTTTGTTTTTCGTTCATACAGACATTTGGTTGTTGGGCGATTCGATACCACATTGGGCTGGTCGGTGGGCAAGTCAGACAAATCAGGCCACCATCAGAGAGAAAGAAAATACCATAGGGTGGTGGGGAATTAGGGGTATGTCGTGGTACGACTTTATCCATAGTATTCAGTTGGACGTGTTGTTGAGGCGGGCACCGGGGCTGATACTGATTCATTTGGGGGGGGGGGGGAATGATTTAGGGGACGTAGATACTCGGGACATAATGAGAATGATTAAAGAGGGAATCGATTACTTGAAAAGTGCATTTGAGCAAACCAAGATCATATGGGTAGATATTTTGCAAAGAATCAATTGGGGAGGGGATAAATCATTTAATTTAAAAATGGAGGCTAAACGGAAAATAATTAATAGGTGGGGCAAACAGATAATACTTAGTCAAAATGGGGGGGGGGGGGGGGTCATAAGCTTAGACATTGACATTAAAACACCAGGTTTTTATCGGGAAGATGGTATTCATTTATCTAATGTAGGCCTTGCCATGTATGTAGATGGAATTAAAGAGGGGATTTTAAAATATTTGGAATGATTTAAATAGGGTATAGCCCCCGGTGCTCGCCTGGAGGACACTAAATAATAAGATAATTAAACCATATTGTGGGACCAGTGTGTTGATATGTAGCTGTTTTAGTTTAGAATTTTTGGGGGAAACCCTACATTATAGGGTTTAGTGGCGGAAAAATTCTTAAGGGGACAGACATGCATGTATTGCTGATAAATTTAGGTCAATATTGGCTCAGTTGGTGTAGCGTTGGGAAGCTGTAGAAGATGGCATGGAACCGCTATGCAAGGACTCAGCGCTCACTATACTGGGACAGTTATTAATTCTTTATAGGTTCACTCGGATTTTGTCCGGAATAAGCGTATGCTTAGCAAATCTAGAGTTGCAACTAGTTTAGACAAATAAAACCAATCAAATTTCGACTAGTATATTTGGCGCATGGCTACGCGCAAATCGAGCAGGGATTACTACTAATCTCTAATAATACGACTCCCTTGTCAATGTGTTTCCTGAATGAATAGTGTTGTATTAAATATGTACGAAATTAAAATATGTATTCAACTAAATGTTTGTTGGTTTTGAATGTATGTGACAAATAAATAGTACATACTCACTAATCTTACACCAAAAATATGTATTATAAACATGTGTATGGAACAGTATTAGTACAAAAATTACATTGTGCCTTCTAACATGCCGTCTTGCTTTGTTACGTGCATATTTTTACATCCAAGATTGCATATTAAATTGTTACATTTTCATTCACGCATTAGTACAGAAATTACATCATGTGGTCTTTCTTTTGTTTCGTGTTTATATTTACATCCAACGAAGATACATTTCACGTTCATGCATTTGTTATTTTATCTTTCGTTATTACGTTCATATTTCAACATCCTTCTTCTGTAATTGCTAAGTGTGTGTTTTGTCGAAAGTTTTGCTGTTGTTTTGGAGGGTTTCATTGTGTTATGTTGGTAAGTATCGCCTTAAAATATTTTCGTCAGAAAATAATTCTGTCATTTCGTTTCAAGGGGAACAACTCTGAAGTAACCCGGGTACGGAAATTAACGAAGTTATGCGACAACCGGTTATTTCACAACAACTTCAATTTCATTGAATGCGTATGTTCATTTTTAGCTCTCCTGATTCATCAGGTGAGCTTTTAGGATCGTTGAATGTCCGGCGTCCGTCGTCCGTCCACAATTAGTTTGTTTACAATCTAGCATCTGCAGCTCTTAACGAATCGTGATTAAACTTGCTCACAATGTATATGGCCGCAATGTCTCGCCTAAGTTCGATTATGGACAAAATCGGACAATAACTTCTAGAGTTATGGGCCCTTGAATTACAAAATATGCTATATTTAGGGTGTTTACACTCTTACACCTTCATTTATTCACCAATCCTAATCATAGTTTCAGTAAATGAGTATAACCAAAATATCTTGGACAAGTTCGATTATGGGCAGAATCGGATCAGAACTTTAAGAGTTATGGGCCCTTGACTTTGAAAATTTGCTATATTTTAGCTTGTTTGCACTCTAGCGCCTTCATTTATTCACCGATCCTAATAATATTTTCAGTAAATGAGTATAACCAAACGATCTTGGACAAGTTCGTTATGGGCGAAATAGGAACAATGGTTCCCTGCCTTACGTAATAACAATATAGATGACTTAGAACACTGGGACAAAACTTTTGTAAGTCCAGCTTTAGTTTCGCATTATAATTTGCGCCTTCTTCGATAATTTTACCGATGTTGAGAACAGCTACCGCCACCCAGAGTCATAACTCGTGGTACAAATTATTAGGTATTTTGCTTGCATACGTTGTACGTGTGGCATGCTTGGAATGTAACATTTGTAACATGAACATGTTGACATTATCATTTCAGTAATTCATAAAGTAGTTGATATAACTGAGATACGAACATTCAAATAAAGAGTGGACAATATAGAAATATTATATGTTGCACAGATATACGAACCATGCATCAATTCATTTCCCAAAATTACGATGTCATTCTGAAAAAAATGCACGAACAATAGAAGTCAAAATATAGTATGAAATGTCAATTGTGCGAATGGACATAGTAACATGGCGGCATGTCAGAAGTTTGTACTAATTCTGTTTCATACATTTGATCACTTCGTTATATGTCATTGTTCTACATTTGTTCATAATCAAATATGCAAATACACAGAAAAAAATATATATAAAACTACAAAATTTTGCTAAAAATGGCACATTATATAGTGTAAAAAGAAAAGTATACATAAAGGCAAGAGACACAAGTCTAAGGCATCCAATTACAATATTTAAACAGAAATACGTTTATACTACTGTAAGAAATAATACACATCACAATAAAGGGATACAACTGGTATTGTAAACAACATCGAAAAATAAAGAGTATTGATTTTAAGTCCCGAGATGGATTTTACATCAGCTCTTTGTAGATATTATTACTTTGCCGCCTTACTGAATTAATAATAATTATGTAACTAATCAAAATATAGATAAATGTACCTTTCCTGGGTTTTGTAAACTTCCGGTACGTTTACGGTTACTCATCGATGGCGAGTAGTACTTTTTGTAGGTTGAAGGGCTTGTTGCTCCAGTTCAGAGCAATATATGGATATAAGAATGGATGGTGAAAGAGAAATTATTTCTGCGTCGAATAAGACCAGGCTTTTAAGAATCGGTTCAGAATTGTTACAACAGGACCTTGATGAACATGACCGGTGTGATTTCTGAACCCAGGAGTTCTATACCTTTACTCTATAATATATATATCGTCGGTGGGCGATGCAAACCTCGTATCTAAAAAAGCCTACTTTTCAGGAGAGCAAAAAGAAATTCTCATATTTTTTCTACTAAGCATTACTAGCTTTCAGGGGCTTTTTTAAGTTAATTGTTCGTCAATGGATAGATTTTACTTGACTTTCTGACTTGACAAGTAGCTTTAATGCCGCAAACTTAGATACGATAATTTCGCATTTAAAATAGTTCCAAAAATTTGAGGTACGTCTTATACCATATTTTCTATCATAAATTTTCATGAAATTCATGCTGAAATTTCAGATACGACATTTTCATTCTGAGAAAAAAACTTTCGTAAAGTAGTTTATCTTCAGGTTATGACTTACTGCCGTAATAAAGAGTATTATATCACATCTTTATTATGTCTACGGTTTAATTTCAGGTATCAAAACATTATTTAACTAAGTGACGCTTTAATGGTGGACTGCAGAATGTAAACCGAAAATAAAACAAACATTTGTTTTACGAAACAGTGGTACAAGTTCACACATTTACCATCATTCCACGAACTAGACATACGAAAGTAAATTATTTCTGAACGCAATGATTTCTATTTGAAATACAAGAACAAATAAACTTAAATAATGTAACAACATCGCAAAAGCATAACAATTAACACTATTATCCTGCAATAATACTAGTACTGAACGTAAAAAACAAATAACTCAACTTACCCAAAGCATAATCATAAATGTATTATTTACCATTATATTAATTCAGTATATCATTCAGAAAAGACAGATACATTCATGTAAATATGAGTATGTAAATACCGCAATATTGTTTAAGTTGATATTGATTAGTTCAACATGTATTGTATCAATTGTAGCCCAATTCGACCGGAAAACGGTTAGAAACATTTTATTTGTGTAACTGTATCAGGACTGCATGTCTTGCCTTGTTGAAGTTTCTTTCTAGTCACTGATGTTTCATTAGTTTATTTTTGTGATAGTTTAAATGAAGTTTACATCATGCACTTGATTAATGAAAATTCTCATTTTCATTAAAATCCAAGCTTGAAAGCTAGTTCTTAAAGTTTTAAACTCCCAAGATATCGCAAAATGTATTGCAATACAGTGATGCGTATCGCAATTTATCGCGATACGAAATTTCCCGCAATACCCATCCCTAGTAAATAAATACCATCTCATGGCAAGTTCAAAATTACATAGCACATTGTACATCAACCCTTTAACGCAAACAAATTAATATTCTTTCCTTAAAACAAAAAAAAACAACTTACAACAAAAGAAAAAACGTGACAATTTAGTATTTTAAACAACTCTGTTTACATGATTCATTTATCTCAATTCCCTTGGTCTAATCCACACGAAAATGTGGCAGAAGTCTTTATATAAGTTATCGAAAACAATTATTGTAAATTAATTCAGGTGTGCACCACATTTCTACAAACCTTTAAAACAAGATATAAGTGAACATGACGTAGTGAATTTTACCATGGGTAAATATGATTATGTAGTTTGTCTGTGTTTTGCCTGCTATAATGCGACAGTAGCGTTAGTAACTCTTCAGGAAATTTTCTGGCAAAGCATCTCCTTTCAGAACTTTCTTCTTCAGTATTTGTAACTTTTCTTTTATTCCGTGATCCTTGTCGTCAACCCATTTATAAATCATACTTTCTCCGATAGTGACATACTTTTACTTACATGTACTTTTACGTCTCCTTTGAATAAATAAAAGATGTACTAATATTTCTTTACTGTTGTCTACTTCAACCAGTTTCATTATTCGTCTCGTGCATTCTATCAGTCACCATACATACTAGGGTAATATCTTTCATCGGCCACTCAGCAGCGTCGCTGAATTTTCATCAAAATATTGGCTTCTGCTTTTAAGTTTTTTCATCTTATATAGGGTTGAACTGATGCAGTCGGTTGGTGAGCCGCCAGTTGGTTTTAATGATAGTTAACGTAGGCCCATCTTAGCCAGACACCCGGCAAAAAGAGAAATAATTCGGGGAGCATTATTTAAAAGATAGACCTGTGTCTGATAAGCCAAATTGGCTGGCCCTTTCAATATGGATGACACAATAATGAACAAAAACTTTAATGTTACTTTATAGGTTTCCCCATTCTTTCCCTTTGCTTATACTCTTCTGCCAAGTATCGGGTTTCCAAACCCATGTTTTGCTGAATATTTCTGTTTATTGTTTGCATAATAAGTCTCAACTGTGTTATTCGGATCATATGTATCGGTTCATTCCGTTTCATTGTTCGTTTAATTATAACGGTTATCTTGTGAGCCTCAGCTGTTCCTCATTGTAGCCGAGTTATTGTTTATTTCAACAGTTTCTTCATGGTAGATCAAATCTGTGTTTATTAATACCACTGCAACATGACCTCACTCTATACAGGGCCTAAATTAAAAATATGTTTGTTTGCCCTTTACCGACCCTGAATTTTAGAAGAGAGTCGGTAGGTAGGAAAATCATTTTATTTTATTTCTGAATTTGACTTTTACCTAGCATGAAATTACACTTCTATCTAGAAGCATTCTATACTAATTTTATGTATTCTGCTACCATACAACCATTTATTGTGTGCTTTAATCAACCATAAACATGTACTTCCAAAGTATAAAAATAAAGTTCACCCAGATTTTGCAATAAAATATTTTGAGTAGGCATGATTTTTTCGGGTCGGTCGGTAAAGGGCAAACAAACTTAATTTTAATTTAAGCCCAGTCCTGTTTTGTTTTTGAGGGATTCCTTTTTGGTGCAATTAAGTTTTATACAAAATGAACATACACTTTCATCGACATCTGACGATTCATTATCTGACTTCTTTTGAGCCGGGCCCTGTTCAATCCCTTATATCATCGTCAAACTCTTCCTCCGTAAAAGTGCACGACAAATCTTCATCAGGCCTCTGCATATCAGCAAGTACTTTAAGTATGTAAGTTTTGGAGAGAGAGATAGAGAGAGAGAGAGAGAGAGAGATTATCTGTCATCGATAAGCTATTTACACATTTTAACATCCGTTTTGGACATTGGTGTTATGTATATTTGGTTAAAATGTATGATATGCATCTTTAAGGAATGTTAAAAGGTTTGTTCACGTTACAACGAAGCTGTCTTAGTTTAATGTGCATCTGTAATCAATGTCTGCACAACAGCGTTTCTACCTGTTAGACATAATCATGACCAATCGTCCATGTAATAAGCCCCAGCTCCACATTCACTGTATAAAAAGTCTGGACCAAGTTCTTGTGCAGTAATAACCTCTGGGAAAGTTATCGATACATAAGGTATCTTACAACAAGTGTAGAATAAGCAGATATCACCATTAGAATCTTCTAAAAACAAAACTCTTCATTTCTGGGTAGCTGTTGATAACCTAAGTCTAAACGATCAAAGACAACCTCGCAACACACATCACATCACCAAGTCTTTATTTACAGATCCAGTGAAACTACTGTTAAATGTTTAGCATAACAGTTTTATATCAGGCCACACTTTTCAGACAGAAAATATTGTGTATTATTTGTTTTTTATTGTTTAATGTTGATAGTGACTAACTAATCTTGTTTATGTTGTAAAGCACGTAAGTTATTAAAAACAGCTTGGGTTGATGCTCCGGATATTGTAATGCGATAAGATTCTAAAATAGTATGATAATAATACCTTATAGGCAAGTATAAGTGCTCTTGTAACCATAGATGAAACGGGGTAAAATACTGTATCTCAGTTATCTCTAAATAATCTTGCGTTCGAAAAACTCGTATCTAAAATTATTCTGATAAAAAAGCATCATATGTCGGGAAAATTGTTTAAAATGTAAAACACACGGGTTGCATAATCTTATTTTGTTATACCCAAGCCCAAAAATTAACTTTATACCTAACTTGCAAATGATGAAAAGTATGGTATATTGTAGAATAAGACAAACACCTTTAATATCAAGCAATGATAAACGAATACTGCAAAATTAAGGAAGGATATTATTTAAACAACTCTGTTTTGCCACTTCTTATTGTTATATTCTAATATAATTTACTGTTCTTCAAAATAATTAACACAAACCTTGTCGCAGCAAACACTTTCTTAGATACGATATTTTCGAAGAAACAAAATATCACGCGATCATTATACGTGTTTTGATCACATATCATTTTTAAACGTTTCTGATACGCTTTTAAGTCCGGTATTTTCGCATTTTATGGGGGTTAGGTACGTTGTTTGATATCTAAAAGAAAAAATATTCATGAAAATTTAGATACGAGGTTTGCGTCGCCCACCGACGATATGCTTTTTTTTTTGAAACTTTATTTTGCTGTTATCACATGCCGGTAGCCTGTGGTTACAACATTGTTCAACCAATAAGGTTGTTACAGCATCGTCCAACCAATAAGGTTGTTAAAACATTTTTGAACCAATAAGGTTGTTACTTTATTGTCCAACCAATGAGGTTGTTACAGCATCGTCCAACCAATGAGGTTTTTACAACATTGTCCAACCAATGAGGTTGTTACATTATTGTCCAACCAATGAGGTTGTTACACCATTGTCCAACCAATAAGGTTGTTAAAGCATCGTCCAACCAATAAGGTTGTTACAACATTGTCCAATCAATAAGGTTGTTACAACATTTTCGAACCAATAAGGTTGTTACTTTATTGTCCAACCAATAATATTGTTACAACATTTTCCATCCAATAAGGTTGTTACAACATTTTCCAACGAATGAGGTTGTTACATTATTGTCCAACCAATAAGGTTGTTACATCTGTTGTTATTTTTAGGTGATCCATTCTTGCTCAGGAGACAGTGCAGCCTTATATCACCAGTTTGGTATTCGTTTAGAAAATGTTTTTTACACACAGGTTAGAATAAGTCATGTGATAATTCAAAGCTTATTAACGATTTGTGAAGATACCGTTTTTGAATTACAATCTACTTATGAACATTCATTGTAGATTGCAAAAAAGCGGAAAATGCGAAACAAAATCGCACATATCTTAACAAACCAAATGTATTTTTGAAAAGACATTTAGCATGCCCATGATAACATTGTCATGATTAGTTATCAAATAGCTTGAACATCATACTCGAAAAGCATACTTTTTTGAATGTAGTAATAAATAAGGATAAATAATCATCAGCTTACTGAAGTACAATATATCTATGTATACATGATTTCACTTTCTAGGTTGCTCACCTTGTCATTGAGGAAAGCAAAGGGAGGAAACTCTCGACAAGACTTAAGCTGGCTGAGATGTGTACTCAATATTCAGAGAACGCTGAGGTTTATGAAGGCAAAGAAGAGTTGCAGGTGGATTACTGATTAAGTAATATAAATAGGAATATAAAATTATTTATTTGAGCACATATAGATTTTTTACTTTCCATCCTATGATGTATTGACACACTTCAACAAATCTGATTTAATTCCAAATATTTCGAGGGGAGCCCGAGTATGGCGGGAAAAGTGTCATCTTTCGTGAACGACGTCAGTACATCATTGACATTCTATTCACGGCAAACAATGTGTACAATTTTATACATATTGAGTCTTCGAAGAAAAGTCAGTTTCAAATCAGAAAACCGATGTAAGCCACAATTTATTGTTTTTATTTATTAGATTGAATGGAGCAAAGAGGTTGGCAACTTCTGGGCAATTCGTCCAATGACAGACAGAATGATAGAATACGCGAGTTGTGACGTCACTGCGCTGATACCGGAAGTTTACAAAACCCAGGAAAGGTACATTTACTAATAACCAAGTACTCTACATGTCCCTGATTTAACCCTTTGTTTTGTCTACATGTTACACGATTATTGTCGTACGAATCGTGTTTCCTTATCTAAGCTTTCAGTGAAAGGTGGAAACTAGGTGTATAATGTACAACTTGCGAATTATATTTCAGCAATGGTCAAACCGAATACACCATTCTTGATAGTAATACGTTTGAATTATGAGCAATCTTTTCCACATTGTTTAAAGAAAATGATCGACTGACATAGTTCACAGATCTCTAAGACTTTAGCCAACGACGATGTTAGATCAGTTAAATGTCCAAAGTCAATACTCCATGTGCATTTATTCTGCAGTTTAATAACGAAAAATGGCTTATCAGACAAATACGCAGACAGGGTACTTGAAGAAATTGAATTGGACATCGTTCCTGAACAAAAGAAACGTCGAAACGAAAGAAATCGAACAGCCCATGCTGCCATTCTAGCTGACATGGATAAGCAACACCCGGACACCATTACGTTTGAGTTAATAACAGACGACGATGAGGTAATGTATACAATTGCAGTTATCACAAAACCTGTACATTTTGTATTTTTCCATCCCGGAACAAAACATGTGTTGCAGAATATATACGGAATGAAATTCTATCTCTTGCATTTTCTGTAATGCCCAGCGCTTTCAAAATCAATCAATTTATCGCAAAAACCAAAAGGTTCCGCGAAGTACATGATAAATTAATAATGAAAGCAAGTTTCGTCGTAATGCACCCTTGACTAATGCAAATGAAACTTCGGCAAAAGGTTTTAATCCTGTTGCTTATTTTATGAACTTTTGAATAGACGGGTACCACTCGCAAAATCCCTATTTCTTGGCTACTGTAATATTTAAACAATGTCCAAAGCTATCGAACAATTTGATGGGTATATGGTGTAGTTGAACGTTTTGAAAATTTAAAACTTCAACTAAATTTTAGATAAAGGCTATAGAAGACACCAGGCCAAATGAAATGGAAGAGTTCTCTGAAAAGATAATACGATTAAAACGAGAGTGTATGGTGACGAATCTAGATGAGATTGAACAGGAGTTAAAATCTCCAGAAAGCTTCAATCCACAGCGTAGCGTATTGTTCAAACTTGGTGAAGTAGAACGACACGGCTTTGAAGATTCTAAGACGAAAGCAAACACTCTAAAGCAGCAATTGATTCAAATGGTTTTGAATGATATCAACCGGAAATACACGCCTGATACGGGGTTAAAATGTCTTGACACTCTTGATTGTCAGGTTCTTAGGTCTATCAAAGCTATTGGAGACACCGGGAATAAATTTCCCGCGACAGTTCTACACCTACATTGGAAACTTGCGGAGGGAGATATTGATGAAGACATCAAGAATTTCAATGAAAACCCTAAGTATGATGTTCGTATATCAATAGGAAAATTGAAATTCTTTGTCAACAATGACCAGGTAATTATTTTTATCCATATATTACATAGATATTTTACGTTCTTTTATTTTGACGGTACATATGTGTGCACTTAACCTTTGCATGAGTGCGCAAATTTTAAACTAATGTATTCTGTTATGAAGATGACTACATGTATTTAAGTCGTAAAGATTATTTGTCAATTTTAGATCTAGCATTTTCATAGCATTCGTCTACTAGTAACTTGAGGGTGATCACAAGCAGGGAATGATATCATTTTTTTATTTTGGTAAACCCATTTATTTGCTCCGTCACATAACCTTTGTGGGTCGTAGCACATCCCACGATGTGGGATAATACATAAAGTGTATTTCTTCATAGCGTAAGAAATAGTGGGTATACTAAAAATTAACACCAAATAAGTTACGAAAAAGAAAGAAACACAAAAGCCGCTGAAAAGCAAATATGCATACACATTCTCACACTTATGACCTTGATCAAGATTTGTGCCCAAAGCTATGTTTTCTTTTTGATACTTTTTAACTTGATTGTTTATTGGAAGCTGGACGATAGGCCCATTCTCACACAACTTGGACAATTGATGTCCTCAGTATAGAAAATGATGACGATTTTCAATGAAAAGGAAAAAAAGTTAACACTTTGTTTCGTGTGAACAATTAATATGAATACTTAAAAATGAGCTTACATTTTGGTGAATAAATAGCTGTTTTGGTCTATATTAAGAAGGAATAGTTATGCAGGTGCGTCTAAAATGCTGTGTCTCCAGGTACATAATACAAAATAAAATCCATCCTGTAAAACAGCTACGACATAATTCCAGCACAGTACCGAATATATTTCGTAGTTAGTAAAGAGTGCCAGCCAGCTGAACTATTTGTTTTTTAAAAATCTATCAATTAACGAAAATGCACAAATATTGGGTCGTGTCTCCAAATTATCGAAATCAACGGGACAACATTTAACACTCAAGTCTTAATGTACAAAAGAATAACTTTTGACAGAGTCAATGCGCTTTTTGAATACGTAAAATGTAATCAAATGAATGTTGGTTTCAATTTATATCTACGTATTATACGAGAACAAAGGATAGGTCATGAAATCCGAATTTACTACCGTAATTTTGATGCAATAATCAACGAGTCCGTAGCAAAAACTGAATTGAAGTGCACATCATTGCATATAAAGATGGTATAAAAGCTTTACATGACGAGCTATATTCCCCACCAAGGTATTGCAGAAACTTTTCTTCATACGTGTAAAAAATATTCGATTTTGCTGTGTTAGAATCTAGAAATTTGAAATTAACATAAGCAACGGGACGTAAGCAACGGGACACACACTGTCAGGATAGGACTAAATCTTGCACATTCTTGCCGCTATAATATACATTTGGGCTCATATATGCTTCAAAACGTCAACCATATGTTTATAATTGTCGTCTGCCATCGATTTCAGAAAAAAACGGGTAAAAACACATCCGCCTAAACTTCGTTTTTGAGGCGAGTAAGGGTTGATATCGTCTAAAGTGGTGAATAGCTTATAATTTATAAGCTGTTACTGATTTTGCTTGTTGACTTATTAATATACCGTTTTCAAGCCACTGCCCTATTTTATAAAGTCTCATAGACGTTTTCTGTGCTATGTAATGAAGGCCTCGTTGATTACGTAGTGATTGTCCCGTTGATTTTTTATTGGACTAACATTTTGATAATAACAGTAACAGTTTGTTTAGTATTTATGTACATTTATTAATTTCTAAATATGTTCGGACAGCATGCAGAATTCAAATACACAAGTAAATTTGGTGTAATAATGTCTGATTAGATGTGTAGAGTGCATTTAGCACGCAATCATATTCGATGCAGGTCAGTATTTACATCTTTGTAAAATATAATTGTTCAATATTAATACAAACTGCACTTAAAGTATAAAAAAGATGTATATAAGTATTTTGCAGTGTCTTGCGTTTAGTATCCCCGTAACATATCGAGCAAAACTGATAACACATTTAAGTGGAACGGAAAAATGCAGTTGTCCCGTTGATTATTCAAGAGTTGTCCCGTTGATTACGTACAACAAATCTATGAATTTTCAGCCATGTTGGTTAGTTATCGAATTGATGCATATACTATTATATTCGCAACCATGCATATTCGTATTTGCATTATGGCGAAGTCCAATTCGCAAAGAATTATAATCTACGGGACAACTCTTGAATAATCAACGGGACAACATTTCATTCGTGTGATAAGTTCAATCAGTTTGTCTGACGAGTAATATATTCGCTTTCACCATCGTAAGCATATACTTGTTTCGATTAAATAGTTCTAATACATTTATCTTCTTTAAAGTGATTTTATTTCACAACTTAATACAAAGTTTTTAAAAAATGAAGTAAAAATTATTAATATATTTTCAAAAAGCATGACATAATCCAAGTATTCCTCACTCAAGGGGGGAAATCGCGAGCTTATATCATATTTTATCCTATTTTGCACAGATATTTATTGTTTACTTGTACAAAAGTTATACCAATTCATAGTTATATAACATCGAACTATCATGGGTACTGTTTAAAAATGCAGTAAAAAATACAGCAACAAGACCAATTAAACATCCGAATCTCGAAAACTGTTAATATGTTGCTGGTAAAATTTTGGAAATCAGTAGTTTATATGTATCCTGATATGATGGTAAGGAAATGAGTCAGTTCTGGGAGTACAGAAAAATCGTTTTTTTTTTACCCAATTGTCCAAGTTGTGTGAGAATGGACCGATAGTTCCGCTTTATAAAGTCGTCATTATTGTCATCTCCTCTATACTTGAAGCTTCATAGATGTCCTTATTTGTAGGTTCCAGCCCGAATCAAAACAAGGACATCTGCATTGATAGTTGATATTGACAAGAGAATGCTGACATCAATACCACGGAATTAAACAGCAGCCAGTGATCTCAAAGATCTTTCTGGTGATGAACAAGCCTTCATAGGAAGGCTTCAAGTGGGCAGTAACCAGTACCATCCAGTGGTCGTGGCTCTGCACTGGAAAATTACTTACGAACGACTCTGTAAAGATTTTCAGGACTTACTCGATGGTATATTACGTGTAAATCATGGCCTAAGGCGGAAATTGAATTTTCTGAAAGGAAATCCCAAAGTTCCGGAAAATGTGCAAGAAAAAGCAAAGGAAATGCTTGATTATGCGCCATCCGGTAGAAGATAAGCAATTGATCTTTTGACTGTAACTGTTGTTTGCAAGTTTTGTTTCTTTTTTATTGTGTTGAAACTTTTATGCCCAATATTGAAGTTTTTATTACATTATCTATAATTTATACTTATATCATGCTTTGCAATACATATACTGGCAATAATTATACTTATTATGTACTTATATGATATTTCACTTTAAAATATTGTAAATTTTGTATCTTTAACTTTGCTACAGACAGTTCGAAGGGGATACCACCTGGGAGACTGTGTATTGCTTTTGTTTGGTCTTTTGTGTTGAGGGTAGTACTGTGGGGAAGTTAAGATTTTTATGTGTTTTTTTTCTGGAATTCCTTTCCTTATCGCATCTTCTTCTACTAAGTACATGTTGACTATTGTATGTTATGTTAAAAAAATAAACATTGCCTACTTTTACCAGGGTGCTATTTGATCCTTGAAATGGCATTTTGACTCTTGAGAATTTGAACCAAGGGGTGACTTCAAATTACTTTTGGCCAAGGGTCATTTTTGGCCTTAAGCTTTTGATATCTAGTGAGCACCCTGCAATGTTTTAGTTATGATATGATTTCATGTGTGATTTGTGTGATTAATGTGCTGTGAAATCGCCAGTTGTTGGTAATTGTATATAGAAAATAATTGTGTTATCACTGACACAAATGCTATATAGTATCAATTTTCATACATTAATTAAAAGTGACCTCTAGTGTCCAGAAAACAATACAGAACAACAAGAATGCATATAATAACTTCAATATATGATTTATACCAATGAAGTAACTACATGTAAGTGACTTTATCAACGTACTAATTCTGTCTTCATTAATTTTTATTTAGATAAAGAAACATTGATTAAAACAAAGCCATTCCATCAAAACCATTAGTACTTCCACATTAATTCTGAGCTCCTTGTTGTAATCTCTGGGCGTAGGCGGTTGATAATCATCCTGTTGTAGAATTGGCAACTATAGAGCACAAGGCTATTCCTCTGTAGGTCACATGTCTTTGAAATGGGAGCTATGTTTAGAATGTACCACTGAGCTGGTTTGTCTCTCTCAGTGCTGCATTGCAGAAGTCGAAAATGATGTTATCAATGTTGCATCGCTTCCTGCCGGCTTTATTCCATCTTCACCACAGGTTTTTCTGATTGATTTCTTGGCTTTTATGTATTTCTCCATGTCGAATACTAGTAAATAGCTTATGCTATGATATACATGTATACATAAAGATTAGAATTTTACATATTGAATGTTATATTATGGAGTTTGGATTTTGATTCATGCATATAGTTATTTTCGAGTAATTAAGAAACCAGTACGTTCTGTTCTGAAAAAAGCGCTATACATGTACATTTGTATATCATTTTTGTTACCGAATTAATTGATTACTTTTGACTTTAATCTATTATCTATACAAGTACGTGTATAAGTGATATGACTTATCTATGCCTTCATTAATTGATAATCACCGGGACATTCACAAAGAAATATGTCAGATAATAACCGGCTATGATACCCTAGTTAAGAATAGTGTACATTGAGAACACACCAGATGCTACACTATGTATATATGATAAATAACTAAATGATACTAAAATAAGTGTTATAACTTATAATATTGTGACGTTTCATTTGAATTTGAGCTATCCATCAATGTGGTAAGCATCAGGAGCAACTTGCTGTTCCATAACATCTCACAAAGCATAGAAACATCACACAAGCAAAACACAACAAAAAAAGCCATAGCAAACATTGACACATGATTGTCTTTTCCAGACAACCTTATATACGAGTATATAACTTAACCGATACCATTAAGTGTACTTTATTTACAAAATGAATCAATGAAATATGTAAATAACTACTTCACAGCCAAATATAGAATACAAGATACCAAGTATCGCATTGGATATTTTAATCTTTGTTACAAACTCCGCAATGGTGCCATGTAACATTCTAATCTTGCTCCTTCATATTTAAGTGAACATTTTACCCCCATGAGTGGTGTCTACGATAACCCCCACTAGGTTCAGAGTAAAGGCAGGTTCCAACTCTGATCACATGAGTTTTCATATGTCAGACAGATAGAGATATGCTGTACTTATTGTCAAGAGTTTTGGCAAAAAAGTATTTTGCCTATAATGTATGCTCTTTATGGAACAGCTTGCCCCCAGATATCAGCCAGAATATCTCATGTTTTAAATCCATGGTTAAACAGTATTCTTTAAATATTTAAATTGAATGTGTTTTTAGCATAATTTCTAGAATTAGCTTTCTTATTATTATGTCATAAAAATAGATTGTCATGTTCATTTTAAGCTAATTTAAATTTCTTGGCAGTTAGTTGTTAAATTAATTGTAATATTAATTGTAGTATATTATCTATGTATCATTTGTCAGCATAGCAATTTTAGGAATAGCATATCTGTGATTGTTAATTCAGTATTTCCAGTTAATTCATTTTCATAAGTTTATATAATATGATTAACATAGTGTATTTAATATTTTACCCATGTTTATAAATGTAATTATGCTTTTTGTTGTGATGATGCCTGTAATGGCTTCCTATGTCATACAACACAATGTCACAAGGACCACAATGGAAATAAGAGTTTATTAAAAATCATAACATGCATAATCGAAGGCTCAGTCAGTAATATTCAAACTCAAATGTCGAAAGCGCAAACTGAGAAACTCAATGAAGGATAAAAGGTCTTTAAAGCAGATTTGGCTGCTGTATTTCAAACTTGTGCCCTAAGACACTTTATATATTTTAGACAAACAGACCTGCCCATCCAAGGGATATTCTAGACAGGGAGCCAGACTACAGGAGCTGCTCCAAAATGACATACTTAACACAGAAACATCACAGAAGCGACATTAACCCCAAATGAAAAAAAAACGTATAAACAATGCATAATTGAAGGTCCAGTCTATAACATTCAAACTCATATGCTGAAAGCTCAAATCGAGAAACCTGGATAAATATGTTTGAAGCAGAAATCGGCTGCATTTTTAGCAAACCGGTGTCCAGCGTTAAATTCTCTCTACTAGCATAAAATAAATGAACAGAAGTGAGATTTCGTTTATACATATTCCAATATTAATCATATAATTATGTATCTGCTTTGTTGTAATTCGAACTTTTGCAATAATCATCACGTCACATTGACACAGGAATCTAATGTTAATATAGACCAAAAATTGAATCCTAGAAAAAACACATGTATACGTCCCATGCCGAATACCCATGCCCACTCCAAAACTATCCCAACATTCCCTGCGTCACTATCATATGAATGCTTTAAACTGGGAAAAAATGCCGTCATATTTAAAAATACGATACAGATAACGTTTACGCTGCCTATTTAACTAGAGCGCATGCGCATCTTTTATCATAATTTATGTTTATCACCGGAGACTTAATTACTGCTTCAGTTTTAAGTTTTAAAAAAAACGAAAGGAAAACGTATGGATAATTGATTATCATAACGTTTAATCTTAAATTAAAGTTTTGTACTTACAAATATCAATATTTTCACCTAAATTTGTCCATTTTACTTAACGAAAGAATCGAAACTTTCCATGGCTTCCAAATTCAACCAACCGGAGATTCTTTCCCCAAGAGGGAAAGGTAGAGCAAGGCAAGTGGTGGAAAATCTTCGCCGAGAGAACTTGATATCAGTGGACAGTGAGGGTGTTCATTTAGGTAAAGATGGGCCTCTCACACTTCTACAGATAGGAACCCTGGACGGGCATGTTTATTTGTTTGATGTAATGTTGAATGAGAAACAACAAGATAAATCATTCTTCAGAGACACAGGATTAGATACAATTTTAACTTCTACCGAAATCATTAAGGTTCGTGTTTATTTGTTACATCTGTACCGGGACTATTCTGATTGCACTTGTATATATATATATTTATTTTTTCAAGACATGAGAGCTCCTTCAAAAATATCTTCTTATTTGTCTATTATTCTATGTGAAGGCAATGTGTATCAGTGCATTTAAGTGTTTACTCATGGAAAACACCTCTTCATGTATACCATTCAGCCTGTCGGGATAAATTATAAATATAAACAATAGAATACATGTAGCTATACTTTGTAACTTTACGATTCATTTTACATGTAAATAGACATGAAAAAGAAACCGTGTATGATGATACTTAAACCATTTAGTTTCCTTGTGATAATCTCCATTTTATTGTCTTTTTGTTGTCATCCGGAACCCCTTGAGTCAACTGACAAAGGCTTATATTTTAATGCGCATGCATTATATATGTCACAACGCCCAATACACCGAACTATTGATGAATTCTTCCAAAATAGCATAAAATAATACATATCAGGAATTTTTGGTAAGGATTAATTCTAGTATGTTTGTGTATGCTATATGTCCGAGTTTTCCTATGTATAATGTGATTTCAATGATCATCAAAATCTAGAGCATGTTAATTGTTTTCACAAGAATTTTCAGAAAACAACAAATGTCAGTCTGGTATACATGTGTCGTGTTTTCAGAAAACAAGAAATGAATGTCAGTCTGGTATACATGTGTCGTGTTTTCAGAAAACAAGAAATGAATGTCAGTCTGGTATACATGTGTCGTGTTTTCAGAAAACCACAAATGAATGTCAGTCTGGTATACATGTGTCGTGTTTTCAGAAAACAACAAATGAATGTCAGTCTGGTATACATGTGTCGTGTTTTCAGAAAACAACAAATGAATGTCAGTCTGGTATACATGTGTCGTGTTTTCAGAAAACAACAAATGAATGTCAGTCTGGTATACATGTGTCGTGTTTTCAGAAAACCACAAATGAATGTCAGTCTGGTATACATGTGTCGTGTTTTCAGAAAACAACAAATGAATGTCAGTCTGGTATACATGTGTCGTGTTTTCAGAAAACAACAAATGAATGTCAGTCTGGTATACATGTGTCGTGTTTTCAGAAAACAACAAATGAATGTCAGTCTGGTATACATGTATCATGTTTTCAGAAAACAACAAATGAATGTCAGTCTGGTATACATGTATCATGTTTTCAGAAAACAACAAATGAATGTCAGTCTGGTATACATGTGTCGTGTTTTCAGAAAACAACAAATGAATGTCAGTCTGGTATACATGTGTCGTGTTTTCAGAAAACAACAAATGAATGTCAGTCTGGTATACATGTGTCGTGTTTTCAGAAAACAACAAATGAATGTCAGTCTGGTATACATGTGTCGTGTTTTCAGAAAACAACAAATGAATGTCAGTCTGGTATACATGTGTCGTGTTTTCAGAAAACAACAAATGAATGTCAGTCTGGTATACATGTGTCGTGTTTTCATGTTATTATATACTGCAGCCATGATATACCTCTCAATGTCCTGTTATAATACAAATGTACTTAGTCATTGTTAAGAAATTACCAAATGAGATACGACACATGCACCTTTAATCTACCTTATTTTAATATGATTGAAATGATTTCTTTTTTGTATAATTTAATCAGTCAGTTATATGTACATGTAGTTGGCTATGATAGTCATAGGATGTAGAAGTACTGGATCTAATTAACATCCGAATAATGACTCACTTTGTATAAATGTCAATTTTCTCTCTCCTTCCAGTAGTCATTAATTTAGTCACATGTATCACAGTATTTTCAAACCTCGACATAAATACTGGCCTTTATGGTTAAGTAGTTTCTGTGAGTTTATACTCCGGTAAAATTTCTTTTCCGCTATCTCTTATCAACGAGAATATTACACATTAAATCATTACTGTGACGTCATCCTTTTGTTCTTTTTACGAATTGATCGCTCTGAATGAACAGCTGTCCGTTATTTTTTGTTATATTGGAGTGTAGTCGACATATTGGACTGCAACTCAAATTTGGACACTAAAAACGACGCATGCGTAAGATTATCGAATACTTTAATGATATGAAAATAAATATATCTTACGAGTCTTGTCAAGGACTTGTATATATGTATAGAAGTCCATGGTCTTTTTTAAGACTTTAATGAAAATGTAACAGTACTGTATCATAGTACTCGTAGTACTGTCCGATTAGCTCAGTTTACAGGGCATCTGACTTGCAAGAAGTAGGAAGCGGATTCGAGCCCTGCATCGGGTACATTAATTTCCTATTCCTATTACCTTTGTAGTCTATTGGTGACATGAATGTGAGACCAACCTTGGAATACTAGACTTAGGGTGAAGCAAAGATTGGGTTAGTAAAAAAAACTCTGGTTGTCGCGATAAATTAATTTGAATAAAACAGTAGGATGAATGTAGCAGTACTGTACATTGTACGTATGAACTGGCTGTAAAATTAATAACCCGATAAGATCAGTTGGTAGAGCTTTCTGACTTGCAAGCAGGAGATTGCGGGTTAAGCCCCGCACCGGGGGTGCATTATATTCCTCCTATTACAACAAAAATATATATGAAGAATCAATTGATCAAATTTCATAATACTCATTATGAACACATTTTCAATATAATTCATACCTTGAAATATAACAAATTAAATCAAACAAAACGGAAATCCTACATAAAACAGTTTTTTTCCAATTCACATCTTCCACATTGTTCCACGCTGTTTTACAAACCTCCCAACAAACGAATACATAGGAATGACACGGCTTGAGTCCATGCGAACAGGTTTTAATACAATGTACATTCCTCGTGCTACCCGTGCAGTGTGATTGAAAGAGTTGATTTAAAGGTACCTTCCGCAATGGCTTTTAAGCGGTTAAATTCAAACGCTATTTTATCTATTTATCTGGTCATAAAAATGAAAGAAAATGAATCCCTACTACTTTTTTAAAGCCAATAGTCTTCTTTCGTGACTTTTAATGAGTAAAGTGTATTATAATAAAAACAGGAAAGAAAATCAATATGAATTACTTGATTTTCATAGGGAACTAGAATGATTAAGTCGACGGATGCCTTTAAGAATAATAAATTGTCATGGTCAATGAATTGTGTAATCATATCGAAATGATTAAAGTTACATATAAACCTCAAACTGCCCATTATGTAAAATATTGGAGTGTCTTCGGCGCTACGCGCCTCAAACACTCCCAATATTTTTCATAATGGACAGTTTTCGGCTTATATCTATCACATAATTCTATAACCAATGAGGTTCTTACAATATTGTCCGACAAATGAAGATATTATAAAAATGGTCTAACCAATGAGGTTGTTGCAACATTTTCCAACCAATGAAGATGTTATACAGTTGTCCAACCAATGAGATTGATAGAACATTGTCCAACCAATGAGATTGATATAACATTGCCCAACCAATGAGATTGATAGAACATTGTCAAACCAATGAGATTGATATAACATTGTCCAACCAATGAGATTGATATAACATTGCCCAACCAATGAGATTGATAGAACATTGTCAAACCAATGAGATTGATAGAACATTGTCCAACCAATGAGATTGATATAACATTGCCCAACCAATGAGATTGATATAACATTGTCCAACCAATGAGATTGATCATAACATTGTCCAACCGATGAAGATGTTATCAAATTGTCCGACCAATGAAGATGTTATACAATCATCCAACCAATGAGGTTGTTACATCATTGTCCAACACCCAATGAGGTTGTTACATTATTGGTCAACCAATGAGGTTGTTACATTATTATTCAACCTTTGAGATCGTTCATCTATTGTTAACATTTTATTTTTTAGGTGATCCATTCTTGCTCAGGAGACAGTGCAGCCTTGTATCACCAGTTTGGTATTCGCTTAGAAAATGTTTTTGACACACAGGTTAGAATAAATCACCTAATGATTTTAAGCGTAAAGTAAGAATTGTGGATTTTTTGTGAATATACCGTTTTGAATTACAATGTACTTATGAACATACATTATAGATTGCAAAGACCAAAAATGCGAAACACAATCATAAATATCTAAACAAACCAAACATCTTTGAATAGACATGTAAGCAGGTATGCATATACACATGCTTATGTAGATTTAATGAATAAATTTATTGCCATGAGACTTGGTATCAGTAGGGTCAATAAATCAAAGATAACTTGGACAATTAGTGCCAATAAATCAAAGATAACAGGCGGTTGGAACAAGAAAAAATAGAAAAACGTCGATAAATGGAGTTTCTTTGTTACACCATGCACCATTGTTGAATATTTTTAGAGCAAATATTAAATGTTTCTTTCGTGAGCACACATCGAGGAGAGGAAACAGAACATCTTGATGAAAAGCGTCTGACATTATATCTAGCTTGAATATCAAAGATGAAAAGTAAATGTGTTTGTAGTAATACGAGTAAATAAGGACAGATAAACATCAGTTAGTCGAAGAACAATTATATCTACCTATACATGTTTTCACTTCTAGGTTGCTCACCTTGTCATTGAGGAAAGCAAAGGGAGGAAACTCCCGACAAGACTTAAGCTGGCTGAGATGTGTACTCAATATTCAGAGAACGCTGAGGTTTACGAGGGTAAAGATGAATTGAAGGTGGGCTATTGATTAAGTAATAATTAATAAATATATAATAAATAATAGTTACCGTAGGCCCATATCATCCAGGCACCTGGCAAAAGGAGAAGGGATTCGGGAGGTACTGCGTGAACATTAGATAGGTGTATCATAAGCCAACTTGGATGGCCCTTTCAATAGGGGTGACACTATAATAAACAGAACCTTTACCTTTTAAGCTCACCAGAGCACGAATGTGCTCAAGGTGAGCTTTTGTGATCGCCCTGCGTCCATCGTGCGTCGTGCGCCGTGCGTCGTGCGTCGTTACGTGGCGTCCATGTTTACTTAAAACAACATCTCCTCCTACACCGCTATGCTGATTGCAAACCAAACTTTGCTGGAATGATCCTTGGGTGGTCCCCTTTCAAAGTTGTTCAAAAAATTAAATTTCATTAAAAACTCTGGTTGCTATGGCAACAAATAGAAAAAACTTAAAAAATCTTCTTGTCCGAAACCACAGGGCCTAGAGCTGAGATATTTGGTATGTAGCATTGTCAAATGGAACTCTACAAAGTTTGTTCAAATTATTCCCCTAGGGTCAAAATTGGCTCCGCCCCGGGGGTAACTTGATTTTACATAGACTTATATAGGAAAATTTAAAAAATCTTCTTCTCCGAAACCACAAGGCCTAGAGCTAAGATATTTGGTATGTAGCACTGTCTAGTGGACTTCTACCAAGTTTGTTCAAATTATTGGCCTAGGGTCAAAATTGGCCCCGTCCCGGGGGTCACTTGATTTATATAGACTTATATAGGAAAAATTAAAAAATCTCCGAAACTGCAAGGCCTAGAGCTTAGATATTTTGTATGTGGCATTGTCTAGTGGACCTTTACTAAGTTTGTTCAAATTATGGCCCCGGGGTCAAAATTAACCCTGCCCTGGGGTTTATTCTATTTTATATAGGAAATTTTTAAAAAATCTTCTTCTCCGAAACCACAAGGCCTCGAGCTAAGATATTTGGTATCTAGCTTTGTCTAATAGACCTCTTTTAAAAAACGGCCCAGATGGGTCACTTGATCTTACTTGGACTCGTATAGAAAACTTCAACAATGTTAATCTCCAAATGACCTTTTCTCCTGGTGAGCATTTATAGGGCCATCATGGCCCTCTTGTTTATATGTAAAATGAATATCCGTTTATTTATCTATTATATATTTCTCGCTTTCAATCCGATGATGTATTGATGAACTTCTTGACTACAGCCAAATCGCGTTAAGTTTAACAATTTAAGTAATTTAGTGTCACATCGATCTGTGGACATGAAATATCTCTTTATTTCCGAACTTATTGATGTGTTTTAGTAAACGGTACAAACTACAATTAATCAATCACATCATTTATGTTCGATTCATGGTAAACAGTGCAATTGTATACATGTATATATCTATTGTGTCTTCGAAAAAAAGTCAGCAGAAAGCCGACATAAGTCACGTTATTTGTATTTGATTGATCGAATACAATACTAAATTATGTGAGTGTTTGTGTCAAGCCGAAACAACATTTTCAAACTCTATAAAATATGAAAGCTCCACGTAATAGCTGGTAAACTATAGAATCATTGTACAATACATGCTGTAATTTTACTAAATATGTCAATTTCTTTAGATGGAATGGAGCAAACAGGTCGGCAACTTTTGGGCGATACGTCCAATGACAGACAGAATGATAGAATATGCTAGTTGTGATGTCACTGCGCTGATACCGGAAGTTTACGAAACTCAGAAAGGGTATATTTAACCAAGGACTCTACATGTCCCTGATTTAATCTTTCTTTGTCTATAAGTGTAATACGATTATTTTAAGAATCATGTTTCCTGATCTTTTAGTGAAGGGTGGAATTTAGGTGTATAATCACGGTACAGGACTCGCGAATTATATTTCAGCAAACATTCTAAATGGTAAAATGTTTGAAAAATACGAAGTCATTTTCTATAGTTTAACTAAAAAATACAGAGTCTGACAGAAACCACCCCCTTAAAATATGTTGGATGTCCTTTCATTTTTAAGTTTGCCAGGTATACACAGTTGCCCTAACTTTTCCACCACTAGTCTACCGTAAATATTCAAAATAAAGCAAAACACATAAGTAGACTTTAAACACATGCAAACAGCGATATTAGATCAGTCAAGTGACCAAAGTTTAGCAATATGTGCATTTATTCTGCAGTCTTATAATGAAAAGCGGCTTATCAGACAAATATGAAGACAGGGTACTTGAAGAAATTGAATTGGACATCGTTCCTGAACAGAAGGAACGTCGAAACGAAAGAAATCGAACTCTCCATGCTGCCATTCTAGCCGACATGGACCAGAAATACCCGAACTTCATTAAGTTTGAGTCAATAACAGACGATGATGAGGTAATGTGTATAATTGCAGTTACAAAATCACAAAATCTGTATTTAAACATAAGACTTAGTATGGTCTGAAATCAACTTGCAAGGCAAAGTTTCTTACAGATTTTCCATCCCAGAATTAAACATGTGTTACAAAGTACAGAATGAAATTCTCAACCCGTTTCTGTAGTGCATAGAACACTGTTGCAACCATTCTTGTAAAAAAACCAAACTTGTAATAATCCTATACATGGCAATCATCAATTGTTAGGACACATGGTATATGAAAAAATGAAGGTCATTTTAAATGTTAATAACATTAATTAGGTCTGCCCGTGCTTATTAATGTAGCGGAACACGTCAGTAGGTTAAAGAGTGTAAAAGTAAACTCTTACTTCAACTTGAAAATTGTATTACAAGAATGGTTATTACAAGTTTGGTTGGACAGAACATTGCAACTATTCTTGTAATAAAAACCAAACTTGTAATAATCCTATGCCTGACAATTATCAATGGTAAGAACAGATGGTATATGAAAGTATGAAGGTAATTCCAAGTGTTAATCACCTTAATTAGGCCTGCAACTTCAACTTGATTTTTTTTTTACAAGAATGGTTATTACAAGCTTGGTTGGACATTGCAACCATTCTTGTAACTTCTAATAATTATTACAAGTTTGGTTTTTATTACAATAATGGTTGCATCAGAGCACTTCCAAATTCAATCAATTGAGCCATCTCAAAACCAAAATGCTCCGCAAATTACATAATAATGCAATTTTCGTCGTCTAATGATGATGAAACTTCAGCAAAAGATTTAATATTGTTGCCTATTATATCCCCTCTAAAATAGGAGCCACTTTGTCCATCGGTCTGTCTGTCCCAAATCGTTTCTGTGCTGTAACTTTGTCATTCATAGTAGGAATTTATTATAACTTACCACAAATGTTAATTATAATTAGACGATGTGTCGCGCACAACTCCCATGCCTGTATCTCCAATGTCAAGGTCACACTTGGAGTTTAAAGGTAATAATTTTGGTCTTTTTGTTGTGTCCGCACTGTATCTTGACCATTCATGGTAGGATTTTGTTAGAACTTACCACAAATGTTAACCATCATTAGACGATGTGTCGGGCTCAACTCCCATGTCTGTAGTTCAAATGTCAAGGTCACATATGGAGTTCAAATGTCTTTTATTTCGTTTCCGCTCTGTAACTTGGGCATTCATCGGAAGATTTTGAAATAACTTACCACAAATATTATGTTAACCGTCACTAGACGATGTATCGTGCGCAACTCCCATGGCTGTAGCTAATAGGTCTATGCAGCATGTGGTGGTATTTGTCATATTGTGTCAGATCTAGTTTTATGTAGTTTTCAAATAGACGTGTGTCACTTGCAAAAGACTCATTTCATGGCAATTATGACCAACAATGTCTAATGTATATAGAACAATTTGATGGATATACGATGTAGTTGAACATTTAGAAAATTTAAAACTTACTAAATTTTAGAAAAAGGCTATAGAAGACACTAGGCCAAATGAAATGGAGGAGTTCTCTGAAAAGATAATACGATTAAAACGAGAGTTTATGGTGACGAATCTAGATGAGATTGAAGAGGAGTTAAAAACTCCAGAAAGCTTCAATCCACAGCGTAGCGTATGGTTCAAACTTGGTGAAGTAGAACGACACGGCTTTGAAGATTCTAAAAAGAAAGCGAGCTCTTTAAAGCAACAATTGATTCAAATGGTGTTGAATGATATCAACCGGAAATACATGCCTGATACAGGATTAGAATGTCTTGACACTCTTGATTATCAGGTTCTTAGGTCTATTAAAACTATTGGAGACACTGGGACTACATTTCCTGAAACCATTCTGTGCCTACATTGGAAACTTGCGGAGAGAGATATTGGTGAAGACATTAAGAATTTCAAAGAAGACCCTGAGCATGTTGTTCGTATATCATATGGAAAATTAAGATTCTTTGTCACCAATGACAAGGTAATTATTTTGTATCGATATGTTACATGGATATTTTACGTTCTTTTATTTCGAGTGTACATGTGTGTGTAGTTAACCTTTGCATGGACGCAGATTTTATACTCAAGCAATCGTGAATGAATTATATTATTTAGATGACTATTTTAAGTCGTAAAAGGAGATATTATTTGACAATTTCAGACCTAATATATCATAGCATTCACATAAAGTGTATTTTTTTCATAGTGTAAGAATGTTGGGATACCAAAATAAATTTGACACCATATAAGTGACAAAAAAAGAAACCAAGACAGCAAAACACAAATATTTATACACACTCAAACTTTTGACCTTGATCAAGATTTGCCTTTTTGACTACCCCCTCCAAAAACAAGTTATGTCTCTTCTTGAAACTTATAACTTGCTAGTTTTTATTGGATACGTTTCTGATAGGGAAAAATTGCAAAGTATAACATTAGTCCGAGCAAGCTTCATGTGACTTGATGGTCTTCTGTTTGGGATGCTGTGTTTTGATCTCCATTTTTGTATGGTGTTAAGTAGATTTTGGGTTGCGGACTTGGGGGAGAAGATAGTATTTTGGGGAAGGTAGAATGTTCTGCCTGAGTTTTTTCTAGGAACCCTTTTCTTATCTGTAATAAACTATTCAAGACTTGTTATGAAAATGTAGAAAAAAACTGATTTTCATTGAAAGTTTTAGTCTCACTCGTAAATAATAAATATGTTTACATTTCATGGATATGAGGCAGTTGCCTTAGAGACTATTTTCTCCTCCATTTTTTGCATGTTCGCATGCGTTGAATGTGGGCTATTTTTTCTCGGATTCCTTCTCTCCTCTATCCTTGAAGCTTCATAATTTTTATTATTTTCTTATTTGTAGGTTCCTGCCCCAATCAAAACAAAGGCATCTGCATTGAGAGCTGATATTGACAAGAGAATGCTTACATCAATACCACGGAAGTATAAAGCAGCCAGTGATGTCAAAGATCTTTCTGGTGATGAACAAGCCTATATAGGAAGTCTTCAAGTAGGCAGAAACCAGTACCATCCAGTGGTCGTGGCTCTGCACTGGAAAATTGCTTACGAACGACTCTGTAAAGATTTCGAGGACTTACTCAATGGTTCATTACATGTAAATGATGGCCTAAGGCGGAAATTGAATTTTCTGAAAGGAAATTCCAGAGTTCCACGACATGTGCAAGGCAAAGCAAAGGAAATGCTTGCTTATGTGCAATCCGGTAGAAGATAAGCAATGGATCTTTGATATTTACTGATAATTTCACATGTAACTCTTATTTTTTAACAACTTTCTTCTATATAAGACTTTAACTTAATTAGCATGAAGTTGATGTGGTAGCTGAACTATTTAATATTCATTCGAAATCTTTGGAATAAAAAACAACTGGCACTGATCATGTAGCCAGTTGGATTTGTAGAACAATTTCTGAACAGATACAGTGCAAGAATAGTCTTTATCATTATAACACTTATCCCTGATAATATGTACAAACGTCATTGTGACATCATTGTTTATTTGTTCAGCGACTGCATGGAATCTGTTCACACATGAATTGTGTGCAATATGTCTTGTATTGTTGAATTTTGCTTAGTTTTTGTATTTATTTTGTCTGCATATTGTGCCTTAACTTCTATGACTGTGATACTTCATTCTTTTATCTTTAGTAATACATGTATTGCTTTTTTTCTACTATGTTGAAACTTGAATGTTGCACATTAAAGTTTCTGTATTTTATACTAGTATTTAAAATTCATATAAATATTACCACAGGCTGTTTGAAGATGGTACCTCCCAGAAGACTGTGCAATGTTTTTATTTTAGATGGGTTTTGTGGAGGGTAGTCTTTTGGGGAGAGTTGAGATTATTTGTATGTAGTATTGTTTTCAATGGAAAATTTCCTTATCTATATTTGATAATTTCTTCTCCTAAGCATGTAGAAAGTTGTATATTATATCTAATAAATAAACAATGTCTACTCTAACTTTTTTTCCATTTAGATACACGTAGAAGCCAACATAGTGTATTTCCAGAATAGCATATTTTCAAAGTTCAAAGAGACGTATCATGCTTATTAAATATAAATAAACAAAAACAAGAAGTATTTTAAAAACTGTAATAATATTTTATTGCAGCATGGTGGATGCAAGTGATTGACAAAATACGAGTCTACAATATAAACTATATAGAAGTATACTTAAATAAAAAACATCAGGTTTCATAATCCAATGGTTGTCAGAGTTATGCTGAAGATCCGGCATACAACATATTAACACGTAACATTCATACACAATACTGAGTAATGTATGAGGGGAAATATTTATCTAGATAATCACTGTCAGTCAATATAAATCAAAATTATATCAATAAATAGGATCAAGATCAGCGTAAAAAAGGTTTTCATTAAGGAATTCATACCAAGGGTTATAAAGCGAATATAGTAAAATCATCTGAACATTACAACTGACCTGGCAATGTATACTTTTTTATCACACAATCAATTAGTTTATATTCATTAAGTGACAAAATTTAAAAAATTATATTGCACTGTAATAGAAGTTTGTGAACAGTATAATAGATAATGAATTTAAAAACAACTCAAGTTTCACAAGATCCGAGTAAGTCAAGGTCAGTAGATTAATAATCAAATAATATCAAATTGACCATAATTATGTAATTAGCAATGGAAGTTCAGTCTATAAGAATGTAAACAAAGGCAACATTTAGAAATTTGTCGGCAGTCTCCAAATCAACCCGAAAAGTAGTTATGACACGAAAATTAGTATTGGCTTAGGGCTTGTAAAATTTTAAAAAATCAACATAAATTAATACTTGTTGTTGATGTTCAATAAAATTTACAACCCACCAACTTAAAAATGAAGAGTTTGGAGACAGACGCATACTTATAATGTGGCCTATTGTTCCGCATTATTCTATTCCATATGTTTAGATTGCATTGAATTTTTACAAAAAAGCACAAAATTTCAATACTATGTATTCACTAACAAATTACAAATCGGAGCACAGCTGAACTTAAGAGAAGGCAACAACTAGTTTGACCTTGTTCAAAATGCTTGTTTTAAAGCCATATTGTACATGAATACTAACACATACTCTTTATCATTAGATGATCAAATTCATAGAAAAATTCAATTGAAATATACTTGTAATTTAGCTTAAATACACAGCATGGAACGTTCCGCCATATAATTAAGTGTTCAATGTAAACCGTGATAACTACATATCCAACCAAGTTTCACTGGAAACGATCAAATAAATGGGTAAGGGTCAAAGTCAACGGCTTTATGAATGGTCACCATTAAATTGTCCTCCGTATATTAATTCAATTCATGAAACAATGTGATTTAAAAGTCTGATTAAAGGTTGTATAAATGGTTTGAAATTTTCAAAATAAGCAACAAGACCCTTTAAGATAACTTCAAACAACAAAGTAACCAGTAAATAAATAGTACATACTCACTAATCTTACATACAAAATGTAATATAAACATTTGATCACTCCATTATATGTCATTATTCTACATTTGTTCACAATCAAATATGCAAATACACAGAAAAAAATATATATAAAACTACAAAATTTTGTATGAACATTTTACCCATTTTTTGCTAAAAATGGCACATTATATAGTGTAAAAAGAAAAGTATACAAAAAAGGCAAGAGACACAAGTCTAAGGCATCCAATTACAATATTTAAACAGAAATACATTTATACTACTGTAAGAAATAATACACATCACAATAAAGGGACATAACTGGCATTGTAAACAACATCGAAAAAAAAAATGTATTGATTTTAAGTCCCGAGACGGATTTTACATCAACTGTTGTAGATGATATCATTATGCCGCCTTATTGAATATTGATGTGACTATTCAAAATATAGAAAAGAATCAATTTAATTTTGTCTGATATGACATACCAGAATAATAATTTTAGTATTTTTTTTGTTTTAATACAAAAATTAGTTTACTATGTCCAGATAATGACAAAACTGGCTCAACATAATAAACCACATTCTTTTTTTAAGGGTCGGCATTCGATCATTAAAATCAAACATTTTACTCTCGGCTGTTCTTGCTATCATAATTTAATACAACTAATAGAATTTAACACAATAAACATGAGGTAATGAGAACAACATATACACAAATTTTAAAACATGTATCTTTCCAGTATGAAATTATCAATGAATTTGCACAGATATTTCAATATTAAATAAGAGTTAACTCCCTTTACGCGAGTCCTTCAATAATACGAACACATTCAGACATGTAGTTACCAGCATTTGTTATAATTAGATGAAAATTATATATTTTGTATCAGAAGTAGAAACTCAATCAAAAGACACAAGTTTAGGGTGGCAATCACAATGCCTCGGTACAAAACTATAAATGTAGACAATAAATAAAACACAGACATGAAAGTTTTAAATTCTGGTTAAAGTATGATTATGTATAAGACAATTTCGTAAGGAATCAATAGACTTAAAAATTTCAGATCTATAGAAAAAACGTTAACAGATCCATTTTTAAGCATAAATACTGAAATAAAAATCATGCAAACCACTCTAAATTATAAAATACATGTATTCATTTATTTGTATCCATGGAAACCTTTTCTCATTTATTAGAATATTTCTTTCTAAATCTCCAAATCATTCCAAAGTCAAAGAAATGAGACATTAAAGTTTAACTAAGGCCAGGTAGGAATTCATGATTAATATTTCATGCACAATGCAAGAGTTTTAAGAAATGGTTCTGTATTTTGATTACAGTAAAATAAAGAGAAAAAAAACATCAGAACATTTATACATTGACAAATTATGCTCTGAATAATAAACTTAGATATCACAGTAATTAACAAAACATGACGAATTCTTCACTATAAGTTGACTGTTTTTTTTATAGCTACGACACATAAATTTTCTATTTATAACAATATAATAACCTAAATTATTAACATAATAAAAATTTGTTGAAAATCAAAATAAAATAATAGAAATAGTAGCTGAACTATAATCTACACGAGCGCAACATAATGCCATTTTAATGAATACTCACTTAAGTATTTCAGTGCAGTATATACCAATATAATTCAATACTTATACTCATTAACTGACTACATCAAAACAAGGTAACAGAGAATACATATTTTCTATTTAAAATTCTAGATCAATTTATAGAAACATAAAATAAACTACATTCTTGCCAGATCTTTGAGCAGGTTAGCTGATACATGCCATATAAAGTGGACTACCGTATACAAATAAATACATAAGCAGATCTTATATAGGCTTGAAAGTCAACATCCATCATAGATTACATTAAACACAGAACAAGACATGTATAGCTTATTTAAGTAATAGATCCTGTTTTTCCCTATTAGGAATTGACTGACAATGAATGATCAGTCTCCAGAGGCTGATATTATTTCTCTGTTCATTTTGAACCATTTTTCTAGTTTTTATTCTTGTTCGGGGAGGATGGATTTTATTGCCGAATTTCTTTTTTGTGGGTCACAAATCTCAGTTCCATGAGTTCTAGACTTGTCCCTATAAACACATAATCAATTTCAGATAACATAGAAATAATTTGAGTCATACATGGCTTATAAGCAGAATATGCACAGCTATTTAGAAGATATTAATAAATGAAATTATCTCTTAAATGACTTGTGATATATCTACTGGATAAAATTTCAAAATAACATAAATTTCAGATAGGGACAGTTTTTTTGTCATGGATACAGAGACTAGACAAACCAACTCAAAATTCTGATATAATCTGGATTGACTGTAAAGAGATACTTTTATGGAAAAAAAACTTATAATAAAAATCTGAGACTTTGACAGGGAGGATACATAAACAAAGAATCATAACAAAAAATGTACAACAATATATAGATAATAAACAATGAAGTAGGATATGACGTCGATTCCTGTTACTGTGTTAAAATCTGGTGGTCATATTAACACAAAATCTTGGATTGACGAAACATGTAGTTTGTTTATTTAAGTTTTATGTCCCTTTTCGACAGTCAAGAGTCATATGAGACAGACAGTTCACCATTGTTACTGGATTGAACCAGTACTAGACTCCCATCCTCCGTAAGCAACTGCCTACTTTCTCACATAAAGAGACATGGTCGAAAGCGGGGCTCAAACCCACGATCCTCTAGGAGCAAGAGGTAAACCACTTGACCACAGAGGCGTAGATGAAAGATGGATGAACCAAATCTATAAGACTTTTTATCATCTAGTTTAAAATAGAATAACAGAAATAAATATAATACATAGTTTTTTTCTAATTGAGACAGTAAATACATTCTATTCTGTGGATTTATTAGAAATGTAAAGATATAAAAAGCAGATCATAGATTCATTATAAATAAGTTACAATGGTGTAAAACCCAACTTAAACCAGCAAGCTGTATTTTCAGCTCAAGAAAGATATAAATCATATATTTTGAGAAAAAATATTTTAGATTTTAGTTTATATCATACCCTACATGGAATGACTATGGATAGTACACTGAAAGTCTTGTCTGCTCTACAAAAATGCAACATCTTTCTTGTTTACCATCATAGTTACATAAATAAAATTGGTACCATTGGAAAGAAGATGCTATGAGTCATTTATTGGTACAGCTTGCCAAACCGGTTTCAGTGAAAAACGATATAATGTAAGCTAATTTACAAACACCTAGCTTTACTGGTTTTAAAATAATCACTGAAACTTCAACCAGGACCAGACTTTTGTCCTTAAGTATATATAAAGCAATGAATCAAAGAAATCTGTAGCATGGAGAACACAAATAGTATTATCTTTTATCTTATCACTATAATGAGGACATAAGCCACATAACACTTGAAGATTAGAGGCAATAAAATATGACAAATCCATCCAATCTCTCACAAAGGTTTTTATCATACCGGGGAAAACCCTCACCTTATAAGACTCATTGAACAATTAAAAAACAATTAGCTAAGGTATATAACACAGAATTCATTCGATACAATCCATGAAGCTGGTGTCTAAGTTTTGTATTAATGTTCTTATAAATCCCATCTCTTTCCGAGTGTTTTCAAATATAATTCTAGGGTCTTGTGATTCACAGCGTAAACAGTTAGGGGCCATCACCATAGCCAGGTTGTTCACATCCATCTTCGTTACTTTGGCATTTTCTATAGCTGCGAAAACCTGTAAGCAACATAAATACCCAGTTATACTCACTCAATCATAATAATCAAACAACATGATGACATATAAGTTAAATATCTAAATTTGTTCTAAAAATGACATGAAATAAGTAAGAGTATAATAATTAAATCAATCAGATAATTGTCTGACACATGAAAACATAACACAACGAACATTTTCATCTTTTTCTTAATGAAAATTTACATTAAAACAAGATATATGTATGTAAAAAAAACATTTTTCAAGCTGAAAAATTACTAACACAGATGTGCTTTACAATGCAAATATGAAACAAATGCTGTCCATTGAAGAATATCTGTAATTCTGTATACTAGTATTATATATTTGTATGTACACACTATTCAAACATTGAGTAAAACTTAGTGATCCTTATCAAATTTTGAATTACCATTCTTTAGGATATTTCTAAACAGAAAATTAACTATAACATACTTGTAGGAATCTTATGAGATATGCTAGTACAAGTCGGTTGATTTCAGGAAGTCGATTCACCACTGCCACAGCGGCTTCAGCGTTTGTGTAATTTGCTATACAGTCTTCATAGAAGTCATCTGGAATGAGGGGAGATTCTAGTTCTCTGTACCACAGTTTTAGCAGTGAGGCTGGTATATGTGGATCAGCACAATCTGTCGGAGGTTTCCATTGATCACAGTGTATCTTCAAAGCATTCACTTCATCTATATCACCAGGCACTCTGTATATATAGGATACAGTCATAATTTAATATGATTTATACATGTTGTAACAGCATAAACTTCCGTAGAAACGTCTTAACTTTTCGGGGAATAAATATCATTCAGTAAAACCTATTAACAAATGCTATCATTAGGAAAGACAACCTTTATTTGGAGGTCATTTTAAGAATTGTCTTTATTCACAAGGTGGTCTTTTTTCGGAGGTGGCCTCAAACACAGCCTTGACTGAACATTAGACAATCACTGGCTATTTTACAATATAGATTCTAGTACATAAATTAACACTTTGTACCATTGTTGTCTATCATTTTTTGTGACAGTAATTTCTGTTGAAGTCTTAACTTTTCAGGGTATAAAATAACACATTTACATAATACTAGTAATTGATAAGCAACTTTGTAGGAATCAGGTGATATGACATAATTATTATTGGTGACAACATTAACTTTAACATACTCATCAGTAGCAGAAATGCTTACAAAGTCTGATTATTGCTCTGAACATTTACTGCTTTACAAAGCAAGCAATATAAAAAAGTCTATCACTGAGCTCCTGATTTTTAAGAGACAAACAATCTTTAGAACAAATAGATTATCAACAAATTCCTGACCTTGTAAGGACATACATTCAATAGAACTGACCTTGTAAGGACATACATTCAATAGAACTGATCTTATAGGGACATACATTCAATAGAACTGATCTTATAGGGACATACATTCAATAGAACTGATCTTGTAGGGACATACATTCAATAGAACTGATCTTATAGGGACATACATTCAATAGAACTGATCTTATAGGGACATACATTCAATAGAACTGATCTTGTAGGGACATACATTCAATAGAACTGATCTTATAGGGACATACATTCAATAGAACTGATCTTATAGGGACATACATTCAATAGAACTGATCTTATAGGGACATACATTCAATAGAACTGATCTTATAGGGACATACATTCAACAGAACTGATCTTATAGGGACATACATTCAATAGAACTGATCTTGCAGGGATAACAATAGATAAAGCTGATGTTTCAAACAGGAGAGCTTCAGTCTGGCAGTGTTTTCAATAAGGGGCAGCCAGAGGCCAAATTGACTGCTTAGAAATGAATTTGGCCGCCTAGAAATCCCAAATAAAGCATTTACGACGTTGTAGAAATCCCAAATATAGCATTTACGACGTTGTAGAAATCTCAAGTATATCATTTACGACGTTGGAAATGAGCATGGAAAGCCTCCTTCAATCAAGGTTTGGCCTCTTACATGAAAGCTCAATGAAAACCCTGGTTGGAACAAAATGATTATACTAACCTAAATATACCCTCAGTCTGAGCTCCATTAAGTCTTAGAACCCACTCAGACAATGAGGTCTGTATCCATGGTAACCTTCTATCTGGATAATGATCTTTCTGCATCTTCATCACATCATCTAATGTACTTCCAAACATGGAAGGACAATATATGGATTTCTAGAAACAGTAAGAATAGGTGATTAAGATTAACGAACACAATTACAAAGTAAAATAAATAATGCCTGTATCTATACAATATAATTTATTAAGCATAACAAATATTTTTGTTTCTGTTTAATGCTCATTAAAAATAGGGTAGGTGTGTAGGGGCTGTTTTAGGATCTTGAAGGCATGTGGAAAGGTAAACAAGAGGGCCATGATGGCCCTATATCGCTCACCTGAGCATTGTAACACTAAGGGATAATTTGATCAAGGAAAGGTTATTTGACATGGTAAAGAATTATCTACCAAAACTCTTAAGTAGGTGTTGAAATAAACTGAACCCCCGGGGCTGGGCCAATATTGACCCTGGGGCCATGGTTTGAACAAACTTGGTAGAGTTCAACAAGAAAATGCTACATCCGAAATATCTAAGCCCTAGGCCTCGTGGTTTTGGACAAGAAGATTTTTTAAATTTTCCTATATGGGCCTTTATAAATCTAGTGACCCCTGGGCAGAGCCGATTTTGACCCCCCCCCCCCCAACCATAATTAGAACTAACTTAATAGAGGTGTGCTAGATAATGCTACATACCAAATATCTTAGCACTAGGCCTTGTGGTTTTGGACAAGAGGATTTTTTAATTTTCCTATATAAAATAGAGTAAAACCCTTGGATGGGGCCAATTTTGACCCTAGGACAATAATTTGAACAAACTTGGTAGAGGACCACTAGAAAATGCCACATACAAAATATTGGAGCTCTAGGCCTTGAAGTTTTGGACAAAAATATTTTTTAAATTTTCCTATGTAAGTCTATATAAATCAAGTGATCCCCCCAAGGCGGGGCCAATTTTGACCCTAGGGCAATAATTTGAACAAACTTGGTAGAGGTCCAAGCCACATACAAAATATTGAAGCTCTAGGCCTTGTAGTTTTAGACAAGAAGATTTTTTAAATTTCCTATATAAGTCTATAAAAATCAAGTGAGCCCCGGGGCAGGGCCAATTTTGACCCTAGGGCAATAGTTTGAACAAACTTGGTAGGTCCACTAGGCAATGCTACACACTAAATATCAAAGCTCTAGATCCTCTGGTTTCAGAGAAGAAGACTTTTAAAATTTTCCTATATAAGTCTATATAAATCAAGTGACCCCTGGGGCGGGCCAATTTTGACCCTAGGGCAATAATTTGAACAAACTTGGTAGAGGTCCACTAGACAATGCTATATACCAAATATTTAAGCTCTAGGCATAGTGGTTTCAGAGATTTTGTAAATTTCCTATAAAAAATCTACTAGACAATGCCACATACAAAATATTGAAGCTCTAGGCCTTGTAGTTTTGGACAAGAGATCTTTCTCAGCTCTTTTTCTGCATTCCATGTTGACAATACAGCAAATAAAGGCATATTTTGTCATTATGTCATAGCCTTCAATGATGATAAGAAATTATGTGTAAAAACATAAGCTTCAATCAGGTCTCATACCAACTGATTTAATCAAGCAATGGATTGGAGAATCAAGAGTTGTGAGTGTGTAATTACTAACCTTGGCTTGCTCGATTTCATCGAGTGATGGTTTTCTGACCCCTCGTTTGGCCCCGGATTGCATGGTCCTTTCTAATCTTCTCTGACAATGTTCAGCGAAATGATGTATTGGCACCTGAAATAAACAACACATAAGTTATAAGTATGCATCAACCATTACATATCAGAACATTGAGTACATGTGAATATTTTATTTCCTTTCGTAATTTATACCAACTTTGATTGAGTAAGGTAAATGGACAACAAGGGCAGTTTTATAAAGCTTACATTACAAAGGCAATAACTGCTTGAAAAAGAATGTAAAATTAAAGCTATTCACACAAAAATTACATTCGAAATTTAAACAACTTAAAATAATTATTTGTAAAACTGAAAATGATAACAGAATGTCATTTCTGACAAGCATGCATGTGAGTGAAGCCATTAATTGCAGAAGAAACCTTTATGCCAAAGCCTACTTTAGACAGGCAAATATTAGGTAAAACCATCTACCAAAGTACAAAATCATGCCATGTTTGGTGTTCTAAAAAGCTTTTGAAAAATCATTTATGTTAAAGCTAATATAAAACATTGTACAATCAGTACATTAAGATTGATAGTCTACAAGATCTGCTTCATAAAATTTTGGGCTTTTTGACAAAATTTTCGCCATAACATTAATGAAAGAAACAATGTTTCAGTAATGGAGAAACACTAGACTTTACATTAGATAAAATGAAAAATGTAAAAACTTTGTCAGATGACCTAAAAGTAGACAATGTGGACCATGAATTAGTTGATAAATTTAATAAACTACAGCCTAGTACATAGATAGGGATATAAAAATCTAATTCAAAACAAGATGCACAGACAGACATTAGATTTTGTAATGTCACATAAACAGCCAGGGTCATGTGCTAACTTCTCCAGCTTTTAAAGACGTTTGCTACATTTTCCACATAGACATTAAGGCAAAATGAAAACTGAACATGATCGTAGCATAACAGAAATATTTTAAGCGAAAAAAAATTGAGGGTCACTGAATTCATTGTTGAGTTATCTGCCCTTGAATTTGATTTTATTTGCTTATCTTTTATATTTATTTATCTTTAATAGTGAATGATGACACATTGTGTACACACACTGGGTAGCATCATCTATCTTCCATAAGCTAGTTGTGGACAGCCTCCTTACTTATGATATTTGTCTGGTCCCGGTAAGATTCAGGCTCAGAGTGGTAAGGGGCTAGGGGCTGCTAGTCAGAGACCATAAGCTCCTGATATTTGATAGTGAATATAATGTTTCCAGAAATAAGATCATTGAACTATAAAGATTAAGCCAACTGTCTACCATCAAAACATATAATGAAGTGATTATCAGTGATGTGAATAAACTTCTAAAATAACTAAACAAAAAAAACAAAAACAAGAGGGCCAAGATGGCCCTATATCGCTCACATGACAATCACTGTTCACTCATTAAAACATTGTTTTGAACCGGTGACCTAGTTTTTGACCCCAGACGACCTATGTTCGAATTTGTCTTACATATCATTAAGACAAACAGTCTGACTAGGTTTGGTGAAGATACGATCAAAATTTGACATCTACAGTGTTAATAAGGTTTTCCTAAGATTTGACCTTGTGACCTGGTTTTTGACCCTAGGTGACCCATATTTCAACTTGTCCTTAATATCATTAAGACAAACAATCTGACAAGGTTTGGCCAAGATCCAATCAAAACCATGACATTAAGAGCTTTTACAAGATTTTTACCTAAGATTTGACCTTGTGACCCAGTTTTTGAACCCGGCTGACCCATGTTCATCCTTCACCCACATATCATTGAGGCAAATATTTTGACAAGGTTTGGTGAAGATCCAATTAAAACTGTCACATCTACAGTGTTAACAAAGTTTTCCTAAGATTTGACCGGGTGACCTAGTTATTGACCCCAGATGACCCATATTTATATTTGACCGTTATATCATTAAAACAAACGATTTGACAAAGTTTGGTGAAGATCCAATAATAACTGAAATCTACAGTGTTAACATGGTTTTTCATAAGATTTGACCTAGCGACCTAGTTATTGACCCAAGATGACCCATGTTCGAACTCGTCCAAGATATTATGAAGACGAACATTCTGACAAGGTTTCATGATCATCTAATCAAAACAGTGACTTCTAGGGTGTTCACAAGGTTTTCCAGCAATTTGCCCTAGTGACCTAATTCTGCTACAGAAATGACCCATTATCAAACTTGACCTACATATTATTAAAATAAACATTCTGACAAAGTTTCATGAAGATGCAGTCAAAACAGTGATTTCTAAAGTGTTCACAAGGTTTTCCCTTATTTGGCCCTGGTGACCTAGTTTTTGACCCCAAATGGCCCAATATCGAACATGTCCGAGATTTTGTTGATATTAACGTTCTGACCCAGTTTTGCTAAATTGGGCTAAAAATGTGGCCCCTAGTGTGGTCACAACATGAAGTTTGACGACGCACGACGCGCACCGCACGACGCCGGACGGAGAGTGATCCAATTAGCTCACTTTGTCACTTTGTGACATGTGAGCTAAAAAACATACTAGCGCAAATTTGATGCTGTATGCAGAATGTTTAAAATCAAATAAATACAAAATTCTACGAAAAAGTGACTGTTATAGATGTATTATTAAAGTTAAATAATCACAACTGAGAAAATGTTTATAATTGGCTACTAATGAATAAAGTACATTCTTGAAGTATGTGAAAATAATATAGGAAGAATTTGGAATCAAAACTATAATTGTAGTTATAATACAACAAAATTATATTATTATCATAATAATAATTATATTATTCCTGTAAATACAAGCAAAGAAAGAACAAAACTAAACTAGGTATTAAAAATAAAACATCTAATACTATCAGATACTAAAAGATGTGGAAGCTAATTTTCTAGACACTAATATTAATAAAGGTAACTGTAAGCTGTGGAACTTTTTTCTAGCTAATTTATGTGCATAAAACTTTACTTTCACCATTTATTAGAGAAATCAATCATACTGGTAAAAGTATATCTTTTATTTGATAAACCTTATTCTAGAAAATTATGGATTTTCAATTAAAATATACCTTGAAGAATTCCAATTATTTGGTTCTATGTCTAGATATAAATAGCCCACTTAGAAATTGTAAACTATTCTGATGTGTCAATGATAAGTTTGAGAATACAGTCAAACCTGTGAACAAAGGCCATCCTTGCAAAAGACAAAATGTGACCTTTATTGAAAGGTGGCCTTTAATGGGGGGGGGGGGGGGTATTTTGCTCTAAATAATTAATCATGGTATTCTAATGAATGACCTTTATTCTGAGGGTAGCCTTTACACAAAGGTGGTCGCTAACACAGGTTTGACTTTACATTTAAACCTTTCTTAGCAACTCCCTTAATTTTAAGACCTACTATGTTGACCTTTTTTTTTTATCAGACTGGTTTTCAAAATTTCCTCTTTATTTCATCCACCTCACTAATTTGACCTTTGACCTTATTTGGTTGTACAAGTGGTCTAGATATTGAGGTTTTACAGCATTGTAAAAAAAACATAATGGACTTTGAATCATTGATGCTTCTGTACATATATACACTGATAATAAAAATATAAAACTTTGAAATAATGGAAGTTTTGTAAAGGGCAAATACATGTACCTATTACAAAGTGATGAAAAGTCTACAAAAATATATAAATGATGATCCAGACACCTGAGTGAAAATGACTAAAAACAGACGGACAGAAAAACAGATAGACAGACAGAAGGACAGACAGATAGAAGGACAGACAGAAAGGTAAAGACAACTAAAGGAAGTAAGCATAGAATTGAAGCCAGCAGCGTGTTAGTGAATCGCGGGAAACAAGCAACCATATCCCATCATGCATTTGTAATACCGTTTCTTACATGATTATAATGTTCATCATCTACTATATCAGTAAACCGTATGCCATGTGTTCTGCACCAACGAGCAAGGCTAAACTGTTGACAAATACATAATATAAACACAAAATAATACAATGTAACAAAAGTATGAAAGGCGCAAAAACACACATAAATCTTAGAAAATGAAAATGTCGCAAAATATTTTTTTCTCAGCTGACTTGAAGCATTCAGAACAGAGCAAAATATATAAATGAAAATGCATCAAAATGATTATACAAGAAAATTTTATAAAAATGACATTGAAATGTGAAAAAAATATCCCCGATAATGTGCTCAATTGATAATGGTGAAATTAACTACAAGAACAAATATAATTATACTGGTACACACTTAGAACTGGTTCATTAAAATCTTTAACTCCTATATAAAAAATCATAGCCAAATCCACACACTGTATTTAAATACGAAGCCAAAATTAGAAGAAATAACAGATTATTTCATACAAAAGAATGCTGAGCATTAAAGTTTAAGTCTGCTGGGACTTTAAGGAATAAGAAGCAGAATTATTCTTGACTTAAAACGCAACCAATGCAAGGTTATAGAATGTTAAGATTAATTGGAATCGAAGCAAAGTCTCAACTTAAGTGGCACAGCAAAATATGCTTGAATGATATGCTTAAGGTAGCAAAACGTGCTTTACAGGTTCATGGTGAAAACAGATTATGTAATTTGTAAATAAAATGGCTCCAAATATGAAATTGTCCGAATATTCATAGATATAGATTTTTTACAGCACACAACATGAAGTACTAAATATATATATGTACTAATTACGTGACAATATGAAAACACTGATTTGTACTAAATAAATATGGCTTATGTATACAGCCTGTAGGGTTTCATTAAGCATGTACTGGAACCATGGTAATAATGGTGAGATTCCAGGAATATACAGAGTACTTATACTACTCAATTCATTCTGAACATGTTCCCAATGACATTGATATAAAGTTAATATCATACATACTTCAAGAACTATTCATGACCTTTTCATGAACTATACCAGAAAAGTCCACACATCAATCAACTCCAGTAACATAGCAGTTATTAATCAATTTTTAAATCCATCTGGAGACAAATATTGTGATGATGGGACAAAATATACTTTTTTATATAGAATGAAAATACTTAAAGTCCAATTCCTAACACTCAAGATTTTTAGCTTTATTCTCTATATTTGATTCAATTGGATAAGTCCTTATACCCAAAATGTGTCCAGTTGGTTCAATAATGGGTTTATCGAAGATTTCATCCCAGGATAACATAATAATACCATGTTTAGGACAATATCTACCAGTGTTTACTATCATGTATACTTACATTTTCTAGATCATATTTTGGATCAATGTGTCTGGAGATATAACCATCTAAGTAAGAATAAAACTTGTGTGTAGGAGGAAAAAAGTTCAACAGTATTGCCATTAACTCCCAGCCTCTTTGTAAGCTGTCCCTGAAGTAACAACAACACAAATATTAAAATTTAATTGAAAAAAAATTGCTTTGAAAATCATTAACAATACATGGTTTACCGTTATTCTATTTCTGAAAAATTACATACTGACCTTAATGGAAAAGTGTGCAATACCGTATTTCATAAATGAATCGAGTCAGGTATTCCCTATGGTCAGTTACTAACAAAACAGTGAATGATTCATTCCTGAGAGGTGGATCAGTGATCTAGTGGTAACACACTGAACTACTTAATGAAAGGTTTAGGATTTGAATCTCCGCTCCGCCTTCTGATTTTTCAGGGACACTTTTTCAGTGTCCCCATCTCAACTGCTGAGCCAAGTACAGTGTTAAGAAATTAACAGATGAGGCGTGTATATGTGCTTTACATGGGACGTGATAAAGAACCCAGAAAAACCTTTTTCAAAACAAGGATAGGGAAACAAATGCCCGGTTCTCCTGAATCTCATCTTCCTCTCTCTGGGGCAGCCTTGAAGTGACCGTAGTTGTCGAATGGGCCTTTAAACAACTGATAACCTGAACTGATTCATTCCTGAAATATGTTGATTATCTGTAAGTACTTACTCTTTTTTATTTTCTGTAGTTTGCCTTGTAATCTGTATAAATATCTCATCACGTAGATCAGGACCAAGTGTCCAACCTTTTGTAGTTATCTCCAGTGCTAACTGGGACTGTGTAAGTTTTGTCTTTCTGTCCCCCATGTACATTTGTATCAGTGAAGTATGGTTAAAGAAATATGTTTGTTTTTAGCTTTTTACTTTAATAAGATAAAATGATTCCATACATACCGAAGCTAATCAGATTCTCATAAATATTGAAACCTAAACAGAGAGATAACTTAATGACTGATAAGCCAAGCAGTTTATAACAAACATACTTTTATGGTAAATAATCTCATTTTGACAGCAATCATCATTCATATTAAACATACAAAATTCAATTGCATGCATTAAGGTCAGATAAGTCATATTATAATAAAGACTGAACAGTAAACACACACCATCCAAGGGCTATAATTCAGACAGCCTAAGTAAAAGTTATCAACAGTATTTAACAATTACATCCAAGAAGAAGGCTCTTACAGGAGTTTAAAAATGTCCTCCAAAAGATGCAAGCCTGTTTGATTAGCATAGTTGGTAAATCACAGACTGTTTTATATGTCGTAGGTCTGGGGAGCCACAATGTTTCTGTGCAATCATTTGACAGAGAATTTTTCATCCAAAGAGTCTTATTTACATTGAACATCTGATTCACACACTGAGTGAGAAAATTTGCAGATACAGTTTTAGAGGTAGGCAAGTTATTACTAGTAGATCACATTATCTCACATTATTTACAGAAATACTTAAATAATAATATGGCAATAAAACGCTGAACAAACAGCATGTAGAAAGGATATGTTTAAACACTTCAACAGCCTCTCTCTTCACATTTTTGTCCCCAGTCCTCAACATTGGTTTAGTTATAGGATCCTGTAAAATAGGGAACCAGTAAATAATTTAGGATGAATAGATGAAATATGCTGAAATTGTAATTTTAATATAAAAAGTTCTGGGCTTCAAGATGGTCGACTATCATGAAGACTGACAAATAAAACTTACATCACTGATAAAACGTAGGTAGCTATTGTATTGGTTAATGAAATGTAAACAAGTATACTGGACTTGTAAATTGTGAATAACAAAATTCCCCTGAGTGGTTATATCTGTGATGTTCAAAAATTTAGAGCAAGACTTCCATAATATATTACCATTACATTTCATCATTAAAACAAACATTCAATTTTCAATAAGACAAGAACTACTTGTATCAGTTGTAAAAGGGAAATAACTCTATCAGCATTTCAATAGTGATTCATCATCATAAACCTATAGTTATCTCCCTTTTTAAAAGTACTTATACATACAAGCACAGAAGAATATAAAACTTACCTTTGACCATTTCAACATATTTGTAAGTGGTACATTCTTGCCAAAAAGACCTTTCTTGTGTTTATTTAAGTGTTGCTGTGCATAATTTTCTATATCACTGTCAGAGGGTAATTTTTGCTTCGGTGATAAATGTTTACCATGGCTACTTGGAGGACAAGTTCCAGCACGACCCTGAAAGTTAGCGTGTAATATATCATAGTTTAGGACTTTGCCTCAATAAATAAGATAATGCATCTTTTAATGAATAAAGCCAAAATGTAAGCAATTTGTAGACACTATCGAATTCCTGATATTTTATAATTAGTGAATCTAATTACAAGGTTTAATGCAAGCCGACACGGCTGAAAGATATTAATTTTCCAATAGATTTCCATACATCAGTTAAAGAAAAGGGCTTTATTTATCTTCGTAAGTTTCAGATTTTAACAGACTTCATGAAAGGCATTAAAAATCTGCTGGTCATACGGTCTGACAAGCTTGAAAATTCTGTCAGACCAAAGAAAATCTGTCAGACCAAAGAAAATCTGTCAGACCAAAGAAAGTCTGTCAGACCAAAGAAAATCTGTCAGACCAAAGAAAATCTGTCAGACTGAAAAAAGTAAAGTATAAATGTGTATACATCAGGTAAGTAAGTGGCTGGACAGCCAGTCCAATAAGATTCTTTATCAGACCAACAAGGACAAGTCAGCCTTCCCGGCGCCTTTTGCAAAGACTTTTTAAGTATTATACAAATCCTAGTTAAATAAAAGATTTGGTAACTAAAAAGAGACTGAATCATTCGGTGGTATCTGAGGTACTTTACCTGTCTACTAAGTGATCCAATACTGGAGGAAACAGGCATATTGGCATCAGCTTGACTTGGTACAACCATGGATAAAGGTCGATGAGACAGATCTAATTGAGCAGAGTGGGATCTCTCGGTTATTGGACTCCCTTCTGATCCCTCTCCCATCTTCTCATGTTTCTTACGTTTAAGTGATGCATGCTGGGTCTCTACCGCAAGTCCTGGTGGGATTCCTAATTGAAACTGCGATGATGAGAATAGGTTTGCGTTCTCCGTGTCTTCAAATCCTTGATCTAAAAACATGATAATCTTTAATTATATCAGAAAGAATTCTCTCCCATAAGCATAAAATCAGCTTATAGTATTGCTGCCAATGATGTTAAAAAAAAAGATAAATTACTGCATACTTCCTAATAAATACCCCAAGTCCTAATTAAAGCCCCACCACCTTTGAAAAAAGTCATGACTCGATCACCATTATATACTTTAAATAATCATTCATATTAAATCCAGTGATTCCAACAAAAATCATTGAAATATTAAGTTGAAAAACTGTTCATAAGAATTCTGAGAAGATTGAATTCTTTATGGACTATTCATTAAGGAACACTTAATAAGTTTACAAAGTACAAATACAATAATGCATGAATATACATGTACTACGGCTCATATTGTGCCATTCAGATGTTTAGATAACAAAATTATGTAAGTCATGGGCATGAAACTGTAGACAATTCCTCATTCAGATTTATGTCAACACTTAAAAAACTTTAGGAGTACATGACAACTGAACATCAGTTATCTTAGTAATTGACGTTAAAGCTGAAGGGCTGAAATGTATAGGCAAGGGCTTTAGGAAATCTAGTAGTTGAATTTCTCATTCTTGTAATTGGAAGACACAATTACGGAATGCCCATTATGAATATATGCTTTCCACATAGAGTTGTCTTTACTTTGACACAGTGCTGTGACAATATTGGTTAGTCAAAGTTCAAACAATAGCATGTCAATGTGAACCATTAATTATCAGGCTGCTCACTAGACTCAAAAGTTGAGGGTAAAAATGAGCCTTTGCTGGTAATAATTTGAAGCATCAATACAATTTCTCATAAGTCAGGGACTTTATTCTGCTAAATTCAAGTGTCAAAATGCCATTTAAGGGTCAAATAAAAGCCCTGATTATACATTACAGATACAAACTTTCAATGAATAAAATTACTGAAGTGAAATGGAATGTTAATCAATCGGGTCATGAGACATCAAAGTTCAACAAAAATGCACATAATACTTAAGTTGTCAAGTGCAATATCATACTTACGTACGCAAAAACTTATTATTTAACCAAATAAGGATGAAAGACATCATAGACAAATACAGTACACATATTAAGTACAATAATTATGGTGATTTCATTGTAATACAATACTGAATAAGAGGCTGTTGACAAAATTTGCACTTGAAGTCACGATCTGTACTCTACCTAAAAGTGCACAGAAATAAAATGTCAAGCATACTTCATTGAGATAATATTTTCAAATGAAGGTTGATGCAGATAATTTTATAATGACAAGAAACAGAAACGCAACCATTGGATCAAAATATAAAGCCATAGTTGAAGTTTAACACTGAAAAAAAAAAAACCCAGCTGATTTACAGGGTTGGACTATTTTCGATTGGGAATATGGCTAAATATTGGCCAAAAGAAACCCTGGATAATAATGTCTTTTACCTTCAGAAAATTGTGAACTTTGCATAAGATGAATGATATCATCATCATCCTCAACGTCTTCTTCATCGGCTGCTGATCCATTTAACTCCCGCGTTAGTTCTAAAGTCACAGAGCCATCTCCATTACGAAGATCATCACTAAATTCACTAATTTCTATATTAGAGTTTCTTTCTTTTAATACATTCTTTAAATTATTTTCATCATTTAAATGAAATGTTGGAATCTGAGATAATTCAGCTACTTTGGTATTGTTACTTATTTCATCAATTTTCATTGGTGGAGAAATGTTTGGTAAATTTGCATATTCGGGCTCAGAATCTTCCTCTTCGACATCCACTTCCACTTCCTTTGTTGTGTTCTGTAAATACTGGTCATTACTAACTCTAGAGAAGTGGATATCACTAATATTTGTCCGTTCTTTATAATCACGTTCACCACTTAACTCTCGATCAGCACCATAACTTCTGTTTGAACCACGAGAAGATATTGAGTCCTGAAAAGATACAGCACTATCTTGCATGTTTCGTAATGAGCCTTCTGACTGAACGTCAGACATATTGCGGATAGAACCCTGGGAAGACTGAGAGTCCGATAAATCTCTACTTCGCAACGAATGAGACACTTGGCTGTCTTTACGTTCTGGTCCGTACGCACGACCAGAAGAATAAGAACCATCACTGTCAGAGCGTTCATGCCTGCAAAAGTTTGTTTCAAAATATTCTGGATGAATTTGTGACGTCTGCATTGCAGAACTATTTACAGCCTGTCCATCCGTAGCACCAGATTCTAGCAGTGGTTGTTCAACATTAATCTTCTTGTAGGCAGTGTTACCATCACGTCTGTTAACACCAATGTAGGTTGGATTTGTTCTGGGAAATCTTAACTTTGGTTTACCAGGTGAGGGACTTACATGGCCCCCTTGTTGCTGACACAAAATGTCTTGGCTAAATGCCACACATTCTTCCCTTGATCCAGACTGAGAGACCGTCGGACTGTAATTACGGTCAGATTGCATCTCTCGAGTCGGGGTCGGTGTACCTGTATTTACCGGACTAAATTGAGAAGTTCTTTCAGCTTCTTGCCTAGACATATTTAACACCGGACTGTACAAGTTCTCCTGACGATAATTAGAAGAATGTGATGACTGAACAGAAACCGGACTATATAAACGTTCATGTTGATCCTGTACTGAACCTTCACGTGAATGAATTGACATTGAATCATGAAATGAACCTTCTCTAGAGTGATGCAAAGGAGGAGGGGTAAAAGAGTCATGTCTCATAGGAGGTGTGTAAGTTTCAGACCTACTACTGGCATACATATATTCTTTATCACTACCACTTCCACGATGATATGTTCCTCTCGAAAAACCACCATGGCCGTGACCTTGGTATAGAAACGTATCATCACGAGCGTAAGCTGGAGATTCCTCACGTACTCGAACATCTGGATATCGGTAACTTCCTGACCTAGCAGGAAGTCCACCACTATGTGAGCTTTCGCTACGATGCACAGCCGAATGAGTTCGCTGCAATCGGGGAGAATCTATCACTCCCCTCGGTGACATTTCAAAAGATTCTCTTCGTCCGATACCAGATTGAATAGATGGACTTGAAGAATAGCCCGCTTGGTTTGATGAATGCGATGAGTGTGAACCAGAGTGCGAGCCTCGACGTCGTAGTTGTTCTGCGCTAGCTCGCTCAGCTGATCTAGGATCCTTAAAACTGTCATAGTGACCAGAACTACTTAATGAAGAACTAGAATCTTGTCTACTGTAGCGCTGCTGTAAATAGAACACAAGTAAATGTGAGTGTATAGAAGTAAACAAATAAACATGAGTGAATAAACAATATACACAAACAAATGTACATTAATTATGGCTACAAAAATTACCAACAATCAATACAGTCATAGAATCACTATGTACTGTCAGTGAGTGAAGGCACAGCCCCTTCAAATGGAATTCATGAAAACATGAATTTTTCTTGAACTTTTCTAGTATAGTTCATGAAAAGTTCATGAACAGTTCTTGAAATATGAATAACTATTTGACAGGGGAGGATTTAGTTGAAATTTTAATGATAAAATGTATTACATGAAGTTACATCCATTATTTCACTGATTTCTTTCATTTTCTAAAAATGTCAATAATTCTACTAAATGTCATGTAAAGGATTGTCGAACACCATCTCAAAGAAATGTACAGAAAGTGTTTATCACAATAAACCCGATGCCTTGAAAACAAACACAAGGTGATCACAGAACATAATTAATCAAATCTATTCCTGTACAGACTGTACAAAACATCAAGTATCTAAACTCTGGTACTGTAACATTGCCAAGAAGTCATTCTGATCTAGGAACAATAATTGCCGGGTAAGTGACAAACGAGACTAGTCCTGCAATAAAATCTTTAAAGTAACATGTAAGTTACTCTCTTCTTGTTTTTATCCATCTTCTAGTACATGAATTCTAGGTTAATGTAACACTTAACTTAACCACTACAAAGATTAACAGAGAGTATTTCATGATCACAACAAAACTGCCGATCTGCAAAATAATCAATCAACTGTTTCTTTTGAAATCAACATAAGTGTGTCAGATAATATTAGTAGATAAAGAAGATGATAGACTTGTTGTGCTCCCACCCGCTGAAGTTCTTTTTTTTATGTTATACATTAACAAGAGAAATATTCCATCACATAAAGAACAAAGTCACTGGTATCAACCTATTTACAAACAAAATGGTGGTAGCACCACCCCTATCAAAGAGTTATTCATTACTTAATGAACTATTCATGAAGTATGCAAGAAAAGTTCAAGAAAATTTCACGATTTCATGAATTCCAGTCCAACGGATGAACTGACTTCAAAGTACCACCTGGTTTCAACACATAGATAAAAGACTGATATAAATATTTCTCTAACAACCAAAGATAAGGTCAATGTGTACTAATCATAGGATTTTATAGCTATTGAACTTTTCACCAAACCTAAGAACCAACTTATCCTCAGAAATGTTGTCTTTCATATAAAACCTCTTTATGTATTATACACTTGGTATGTATACATTCTGAAGTGATTGACCTTGGCAAGGCAGGTATACATACATACATGCATACATACATACAGCAGAAGCATCAGGTGTAAAGACTACTGCTTTCAAGCATTCTTCATAAAACTTGGAAATCCCTAAGTAAGCAGTTCTATTAAATACACAATCAAATGATTCAATAATGCCCAACATCTGTGAGAAACAGGTGTTTATTGGTAATTAATATTACATAAACCAGTCAACTTTACAGACTATAAGTGAACATGATGTTCCCAAATATAAACATTGAGAAGAACCAGTCTGAAGTGCATAAAAACTAAGTGAATTTCAAACCTAAACCAATCAATATCACCACTGCTAATACCTATTATTGAGCTTGATAATTATACACTCAGTAACTTAAGTTAATAGACTGCTTACCTTTCTTCCCGGGTGTGGGCTTGTAAATGGTTGACTCGAAGTCTCTTTCAGTGAACCAGTCCGTACATGGTGCTCTCTTTTCTGGAGGTAGAAAAATATAACTCCATAAACAACAGAAAATAAGGCTACAGCCACTAAAGTCACTAATTCCAGAAGTTGTTGACTGTTAATCAGAGATAAGTTTTCCATTATACGCTGAGCATGAGAAGGTTCTATCTCCATACTGAATCGAAAATCATTGAGAGAGTCACACTATGAACTTTGTTTTTCATATCAGGAAATTTTCATCATGCTCTGATATTGTTCCTTGAAAACTGTTTTTCAATCTCCATCGCCATCTTACCCAAGCACTGACATAGAAAAGTGAGTACACTCCGATAATACACAAATATCCAATATAACGCTATTCTATTTTCCAGACATCCAAGATTTATTTCCTTGACGAAATTAGTTCTTTTAAAGCAGTAAACACAATTGTTCAATATATATACAGTACATAGATTGAGTTTTCCCCTGATTTTGTTCCAATCAGATATGAAATCTCAAAACTGTACCAGTCTGTCGAAAAAATCATTACACCATTTCCCTAACAACGTTTGTAAAGTTATTTGTATTGAATTATTCCACCAAAACACTGAAAAATTTCATCAACATAAAAAATATGCTGCTTTCAATTTCTTAAAAACATTTTAAACCAGAATAAACAACATTATCCAGAATGCAATAGTGACCTTGATAAATAACCATTTGTCTTCCCTGTTTGTTTACCAACTCATCATTCATTTTATACATAATGAAACATTCCATGAAAATCCTAGTAGCACATTATGTCCTGTAATTATCATACCGCATGCTTAGTAACGCATATTCCAGAAATTTTCAGATACATTTCTCGTACAACATGATTATCTTTTTATACATACACCCACACAGTTATTCCACCTCACTATTACTGCACACACACATGATCACCAATAAAGTACTCTACTAATAACAGGTTGCAATGTAAAACTAACCTTAGTATTGTTTTTAATTGTTTTGCCTAAAACCAGGAAACTTAAGTTAAAAAAATATGAAATGCTTCATTCCATCAGGAATATAATAAAAGCTCAATAAACAAACCTTCACATTGTTTTATACATACGTCAGTGGCTTCAGTAAACATAAGTAGAATACATGTACTAATATATTAGTCAGTTAAGAATCTACATGTCCTTAACATAAACTATCTTATCCTCCACTTAATTATTTCTTCCCTCTCCACACTCTAATCACTTTCTCCTGTTTGTTTTAATTCACCAGTTAAAATTAAAAAAAAAATCCCCACTGAAATAATCTGTAGGATAAAATGCTTTTATTGAAAGCAACGAAACAGAACAGAACTATTTCAGCAGCCTACTGTTTACTCTATCTTTCAGTTGGCCTATCAGATTTAAGGCCAGACAAAACACTTGTTTAATTCAGTCCTTAATTAGCGGAGAACACAAACCCAAATTAACATCAATTAAGTTTAATTGTTTCTTGAGATAAAAGCCAGTAAACAATTCTAGTGCCAGAGACTTCAAGAACCTGCTAATTAGATTTATTTCACATCAAAACAAGTTTAATCGAACAAACATTGAAAGATTCGGTGACAAAAATACTCATCATTTGAACAATTATATATACAAGTATAAAAAGAAAAAAAAAAGAAATGGCTTTGGAGGAGACAAAAACAGACAAACCTGTGTTGGCTGCCACCTCTGAATAAAGGCCACCCTATGAATAAAGGCCATTCTTTAATAACTGTCATTGACTAATTAGAACAATTTTACCTCTGAAAAATGGTCACCAGCCAATAAGGCCATATTTTGTCTTTTCCAAAGGTAGCCTTTGTTCACAGGTTTTACTGTGCATGCCAATTAAATCATACCCCTGTCAAAAAGATATTCATACTTCATGAACTTTTCATGCAGTATGCAAGAAAAGTCAAGAAAAATTCTTGTTTTTCATGAATTCGATTCGAAGGGGTATACAAACAATGCATCACATAAACTGTATGTATCTAACCAAAATGATTGCACCGAAGAACAAAAATAAAGAACTGAAGCAACCTTTTTCTAGGAGCCTGTAGTATGAAGATAATCATGTTTGTAACAATTAATGTCCTGTTCCTAGAACACAAACAATCAAGTCTCTTTGTAACATATCCAGAGAGGTGACTACAGACTGACAGGATAAAATAATCCCATATTGACTAACTCAGATACATGTTGTAATCATAAGGCCTCAGCAGATTCCCATCCAACTTTTATCAGATCAAGGCTAGTAATACCGAATAATTCCTAATAAATGCCCTTCCCATTTTCTACGAAAAACAATGAAAACATTTGACTCAACTTAGGTTTAGAAAAGGAGTAATGTTTACACACATTACCAAATCAAAGTACTGAAAGTACTCATGGAAACTGAACTTACTTAAGACTCACACTGCAATATGGAACGGGAACCAGTTTAATTTAACAATAATATTGCATGGCAGATGTAGAAAAAACATAGTACAGTGGTTCGCATTAAAATTCATGTGCGCTGTCCGAGTGACAGCTATGGAAAGCTAAACTATCATTCCATTTCCCAAAAGTAGGGTAGTTAGGTTTGGAAAAGTTTTCTGATCCACTTTTTTCTAAACATGCCTTTCTTACTTTCGAGGAATGATTTGTTTTCATTATTTTGTCAAAAAACAATAACTTGAAAAATTGTATAAAATCATATAAAATGTAATTCCTCCAGGGGCATTTCTTAGGGAATATTTTAAATAATCTGTAAGTCTCATTCACACTTCATTCACCTGTCTCCACTCACCAGGAACTCTAAGGTACTATAGGTGTAATCATAGTATACTGAACAGCCTTGCTCAAGGTTAGACTACAGCATGAGATAACATGAAAATCAAATTCATAATGTCAGAAATCAGTAATCTGAAACAAATGCAACCCAACAGACATTGCGAATTATCCTTAATACTGGTACATGTACAATTATTCATCAGATCAGAAACCTTTGTGAACTATTCTGAATATATGTCTATTTATCACTAATTAAACCTTTGTGAATTATCCTAAATAATTGTATATTTAACACTACGGAAACCTTTGTGAATTATCCTAAATAATTGTATATTTAACACTACGGAAACCTTTGTGAATTATCCTAAATAATTGTATATTTAACACTACGGAAACCTCTGTGAATTATCCTAAATATATGTGTATTTATCACTAATTAAACCTTTGTGAATTATCCTAAATATATGTGTATTTATCACTATGGAAACCTTTGTGAATTATCCTAAATATATGTGTATTTATCACTAATTAAACCTTTGTGAATTATCCTAAATATATGTGTATTTATCATTTATCACAACAGAAACGTTTAATATGACTATATAATTAAGTTCTAGAGTTGTAAGTCACAAGTTCATCAAAACAAATAAAACAATATCACTACCAATCATTAATGTATGAATAAAACACAATAAATGGAACTATTGGTAATTGTGTGGTTTATTTCCAATTTGTTGACACAGAATCCACATTTTTTTAAATCAACCAAACAGTTCCAGACTCGAAATTTGCACAAGCTTGCGTCCAATTTAATTGTGCTACAAGATCAATACTAAAATCCCTCTTATAAATTTTCTTTCAACACCATTATGTTCAATAAAGAACATTTTACTTCAACTAAAATTCACACAATTCAACTTCAACATTCGCAGATCTACACAATAATATCACAGAAGAATCATTCTTTGTAGAAAAGTCCTTGTCTGTGTTCACACCTAATGAATGACAATAAAGGTAAAAATCATTGAACTTCAAAATCAATGAGATACATTCCCAATCAGTTTACATACTTCAAATAAGAAAATTTCAACTTCTCAAATTTTTAGAGATATTCTGCGTTTTCACAACGTCAGAAGTTATATCCTGTTTTGCTAAAATACAATAAGTGACTTCCTTCTATTAAGTGAAGCAAATTTTCTCCATACAAGATTCATTAATTGTGCGTATAATCAAGAAACACATTGTTATAATTATCAGAGTTAATTAACATCCAATTATCTAGAACAAATTGACACCAGCATGTAATTACTAACATTATAATCACATGTATTCGATGACTCTACACTTTAACCTTATTTTATATTCTAACTAGTATCAGATTACGACAGTTTTAACTTCTTGGAATTCTTTCAAACTTCTTATTACTGCAGAAAAAAATGGACTTCAATCTTTAATATCAATTACTTACTTGATAATCGTGACTTAAGTTCTATAAATAAATATGTTTTTTTTGTTTGTTGGTTAAATTATGGATTCACAGACATTTAATGATTTATTACGTACATACCTAAATTGTAATAGAGTTATACAGCATGCATATTACAATACTTAGGACATTTTCAAAATTATTGATAATTATACCCAAATATTCTGGAATATATTTCTAAATAATGTCCTAGATAAAAGATCAGGAACTGAAATCAAGAAACTCTAATTCATACCCCTTCTTAAATCATTTAGATTTCAAAATCAATTTAAAACAATAAAGATATAAATTAATAATGAGTATATTTGAGTCCTGGGTGCACATACACATTACATTTCAGATCTTTCACATCAATTAAACAATTTCCACGATAGTTTTAATATCCAATCAGAGAACTTATTTCACAATTCCATTTGTTAAACAAACAAGTGAATTCACATCGGTGCAAAACATGCAAAGCAAAGCCTTAATTCACTATAAGAAATAATTCTCATGGCCGATTCACATTTAAATAAATTTTCCTTCACACAGAGGATTATACAAAAAAACTTTCAATGTTAAGTGCTTGTTATAATGGTTGACTTTTTGATCCTATTTGATAAAATGTCAGACAATAAACAAGTTTTTCAAATCTCAAAAAACATGAATACAATCAAGTTGTCACAATCAGGGTTTAACAACATAATGCAAAACATTTTAACAATTGATTATTGTTTTCACAATATCACACAGCAATGAAAATAAACATTTTGTATACATGTCAAAGTCAATCTGAATGCCAGACCAGTAGTAATTAGCGGTCCCTTAAAATGTAGCATACAAAAGTACTTAGATATAAATCTATTGAAATTAAAATATAAAACTAAATGTAACACATGAATTGCTAGTAATAAAATATTCTTAAAGAACTTTGTTTTTAAAAAAAATTGAAAAACAAACACTCCCTTTGAAATAGTATTAATTACATTTGAAGTCGTGTTCATTACATAACAGCCTAATGATCTTAGGACCTTTAAAACAATACAGTCTGGCTTATATTGCAAATATAGATATGACTATTCAAAATGCATTACACAAACAATGGGTAAAATCGATCTTAAGTGGATATTTCATAGTGTACTTGGTTACAATGATTTAAAGAACAATTTAATGAACTATTTAATGATTAAAAAAAATTTTAAACAAAAGAAATTTCAGTAAGAGGAAATGGGACAATTAATAATGAAATTTTAAATTTTAAACTTTCAAAGTTTCAAAGTCAATTTGATAAGAGAAACACAACAAAACTTCCAGCAAATCCTGTTAAATAGTTATTCATACTTCATGAACTATTCATAAAGTAGTCAAGAAAAGTTAAAGAAAACAAGAGGGCCAAGATGGCCCTATATCGCTCACATGACAATCACTGTTCACTCATTAAAACATTGTTTTGAACCGGTGACCTAGTTTTTGACCCCAGACGACCTATGTTCGAATTTGTCTTACATATCATTAAGACAAACAGTCTGACTAGGTTTGGTGAAGATACGATCAAAATTTGACATCTACAGTGTTAATAAAGTTTTCCTAAGATTTGACCTTGTGACCTGGTTTTTTACCCTAGGTGACCCATATTTGAACTTGTCCTTCATATCATTAAGACAAACAATCTGACAAGGTTTGGCCAAGATCCAATCAAAACCATGACATTTAGAGCTTTTACAAGATTTTTACCTAAGATTTGACCTTGTGACCCAGTTTTTGAACCCGGCTGACCCATGTTCATCCTTGACCCACATATCATTGAGGCAAACATTTTGACAATGTTTGGTGAAGATCCAATTAAAACTGTGACATCTACAGTGTTAACAAAGTTTTCCTAAGATTTGACCTGGTGACCTAGTTATTGACCCCAGATGGCCCATATTTATACTTGACCGTTTTATTATTAAAACAAACGATTTGACAAAGTTTGGTGAAGATCCAATAATAACTGAAATCTACAGTGTTAACATGGTTTTTCATAAGATTTGACCTAGCGACCTAGTTTTTGACCCAATATGACCCATGTTCGAACTTGTCCAAGATATTATGAAGACAAACATTCTGACAAGGTTTCATGATCATCCAATCAAAACAGTGACTTCTAGAGTGTTCACAAGGTTTTCCAGCAATTTGCCCTAGTGACCTAATTTTACTACAGAAATTACCCATTATCAAACTTGACCTACATAATATTAAAATAAACATTCTGACAAAGTTTCATGAAGATCCAGTCCAAACAGTGATTTCTAAAGTGTTTACAAGGTTTTCCCTTATTTGGCCCTGGTGACCTAGTTTTTGACCCCAAATGGCCCAATATCAAACTCGGCCGAGATTTTGTTGATATTAACGTTCTGACCCAGTTTTGCTAAAATTGAGCTAAAAATGTGGCCCCTAGTGTGGTCACAACATAAAGTTTGACGACGCACGACGCACACCGCACGACGCCGGACGCCGGACGGAGAGTGATCCTAATAGCTCACTTTGTCACTTTGTGACATGTGAGCTAAAAATCATGATTTAATGAATTTCATTCAAAGGGGAACTTCCTAAGTTGAAATATAATAGTGCAGAAAAGGGCGACAATAAATTTTTTGTATATCCATTGTTAAACAACCCCTTTGACAGTAATGGACAATTCAGGGCCACACCAGACGGAGGGAGAGGGGAGATTAAAGATACACGAGCACTAGGCATTTGTATCTCTTAGTAACTCTTATTTCAAATAATTTCCTGTTTCTTTTTCATGTCCAATATAAACCACCGATACATGACTCACCCGTTTCCTGTGAATTTCTAAACACAGTACTTGGCTCAGAAATTGGTTTGCATTATTATATATGATCCAGGGGACAATAAGAAAGCTTTCACGAAATATCGGAAGGGGACAGAGATTAATTCAAACTGTTAAGTACTTATAAGTAGTCCTTCTGTATCATTAATTACTACATTAATGTATTAATTATTTTGAAGGTGAAGGTATTGATTAATACAACCGCAGCCATGTCATAATCAGATTATTTTATTACATAATTAATGATAGTTTTATGCACACATCTTCATGTTATATTAATGTTTAATTATATACAATTATTAACATATTAATCAATTAATGCATCCATTAACAGTATTTAAGACTGATTTATATGGTCTAACAATGATTTAGAATTATATTTTAATGCCTTGTATAAACGTTCAACTACTAACCTTAATTATTATAGCACACAACAGGGTGGGTCAGGAACTGTGGTCTAGAAAGGGCAGGAAAGGAGCAATGGTGGTGAAATGTTTGGTATGGACTGATTAATATAGATATAGATAGATAGATACCAGATTTATATATATTAATATCAATTTACTACAAGAAACAAGTATGTATTATATGGTTAAGTGTTACATCTTCAAGGAATTTCATACTACCACAATTATACAGTTAAAGTCTGCACATTCCACCGTAAATCCTCTAAATACAACCCCCCCCCCCAAAACAGCTGATCAAGCAGACAACAGTTAACAGACAGTTTTGATATCAAGTCTACTAAAAATAATATTTCTCTTAAAAATAAATGTAGCCACAACAATTTTGTAAGAGTTACCTAAGGACTTCTTTCCTCCATTCAGCATAGATGGCATGCTTTAAACATACCATCTATATCACACTACATAAAGCATACTTGTCAAATCACTTACACAATGAATTGCATCAGTGGGTCAAACAGAAAAACCCAATTTGTTTTGTAATAAATAAATACATTATTATTTAAAATTCATATGAAGTACAGGCTCTCCATACAGTGCTTTGATTCTGACACCATAGCAGAAGCAATGACATACAATGAGTAAATCATGGGGTTATATCATCAGCCCCTTAGATCCCAGATCCCCTATCTCTGAAGTTGGATACTCATGCAATCATGTTGTTTATAAAATGGAGTAAATCCAACAGCAAAGCTTAAAGAAGTGACTTACGGTACATGTCAACAAGCACAACATAAGCATTGCACATTGCGAAAGGAGTGACTTACGGTACATGTCAACAAGCACAACATAAGCATTGCACATTGCAAAAGGAGTGACTTACGGTACATGTCAACAAGCACAACATAAGCATTGCACATTGCAAAAGGAGTGACTTACGGTACATGTCAACAAGCACAACATAAGCATTGCACATTGCAAAAGGAGTGACTTACGGTACATGTCAACAAGCACAACATAAGCATTGCACATTGCGAAAGGAGTGACTTACGGTACATGTCAACAAGCACAACATAAGCATTGCACATTGCAAAAGGAGTGACTTACGGTACATGTCAACAAGCACAACATTAGCATTGCACATTGCAAAAAGAGTGACTTATGGTACATGTCAACAAGCACAACATAAGCATTGCACATTGCAAAAGGAGTGACTTACAGTACATGTCAACAAGCACAACATAAGCATTGCACATTGCGAAAGGAGTGACTTACGGTACATGTCAACAAGCACAACATAAGCATTGCACATTGCAAAAGGAGTGACTTACGGTACATGTCAACAAGCACAACATAAGCATTGCACATTGCGAAAGGAGTGACTTACGGTACATGTCAACAAGCACAACATAAGCATTGCACTTTGCAAAAGGAGTGACTTACGGTACATGTCAACAAGCACAACATAAGCATTGCACATTGCAAAAGGAGTGACTTACGGTACATGTCAACAAGCACAACATAAGCATTGCACATTGCGAAAGGAGTGACTTACGGTACATGTCAACAAGCACAACATAAGCATTGCACATTGCAAAAGGAGTGACTTACGGTACATGTCAACAAGCACAACATAAGCATTGCACATTGCGAAAGGAGTGACTTACGGTACATGTCAACAAGCACAACATAAGCATTGCACATTGCAAAAGGAGTGACTTACTGTACATGTCAACACGCACAACATAAGCATTGCACTTTGCAAAAGGAGTGACTTGTGGAGAACATGTAGTGTACTGACATGTGATGGTATTTCTATAATATTACAGATGATAAGATAATGACATGTACTTAATAATACTCAGGGAAACATATAGTATAAACATGTATATAATAAGCGTTCCTTATGATTGATTGGTCAATCATTACCATGTGACCATGGAGAATTTGTTGTTTACAACATATCAGTAAATAACCAGCCTGCTGAGGGACAGATAAGTGCATTGTCTGGGTGTAAAAGATGAAGAGGAAATAATGTGTATCATTGTATTACAGTAGATAATGATATACTTGTGATATAAGTGATGGCGTAGCAGTGTTTACATCCTGTATCAGTATCTACTTATTGTCCTATATGAACTCTATAGAAAGGGTACCGGAGCTGGGGCAGCAGGGGCAGCTATTGGCACCCCAATATTTCAACAACAAAAATTCTGAGCCCCCACTTGAGGCAGGGGGACACCCCCTCCCAAACCCCTTCCCTCTGCCCCCCAATGTCAAATTGTTTCCAGGACCCCTGTATAGATAATATATACATATAAATATATATAAAATGTTAAAAAATATCCGAGTCAAGTAAATTTTAGTGTTATTGCCCTGATGAGTCTAATGATGAAACTGGTCAGCTATTGAATAACATATAATACCTATGGAATGTTTATTATGTTCATCATATATTATAATATATAAAATAATGCTTTCACTAATTGGAATGGAATGATTCAGTGATTAATTAACATTCTTATACAAACTAATCTGCAATAACAATTAAACCTCATCAATCTATAATTGCACATGATCTATTAATCAACATGATATATACACACCCGTTCGAAAGGAATTCATGATAGCATGAGTTTTTCTTGAACTGTTCTTGTAGGCTTCATGAATAGTTCATCAAATATGAATACCTTTTTGACAGGGGCATGATAGTACCGGCAATATCACAATGAACCACTGGGAAGGTATTCATTAGGAATGAAAATCATGTGTTTCATGAATAATGAATTATATGTAGATTCCTTTAATTCAACTTGCACTTAATTGACAAGATGGTCATATAATCGCCAGATAATGAGGATGGTTGCAATCATGAGACCACATTAGATGTCAGCCACCATAAGAAGTGTAGATGCATTTACGCATTTCAGTCCTGGGACTACTGATGATCTCACATTTTGAAAACAGACAGTGGAGAAGTATCTGTTTAAAATGAATATATTGAAAATTGAGAGTGGGGCAAGGCCCTGGCATGGGATAGTGTCTGTTTAAAATGAATATATTGAAAATTGAGAGTGGGGCAAGGCCCTGGCGTGGAGAAGTATCTGTTTAAAATGAATATATTGAAAATTGAGAGTGGGGCAAGGCCCTGGCATGGGATAGTGTCTGTTTAAAATGAATATATTGAAAATTGAGAGTGGGGCAAGGCCCTGGCATGGGATAGTGTCTGTTTAAAATGAATATATTGAAAATTGAGAGTGGGGCAAGGCCCTGGCGTGGAGAAGTGTCTGTTTAAAATGAATATATTGAAAATTGAGAGTGGGGCAAGGCCCTGGCATGGAGAAGTATCTGTTAAAAATGAATATATTGAAAATTGAGAGTGGGGCAAGGCCCTGGCGTGGAGAAGTATCTGTTAAAAATGAATATATTGAAAATTGAGAGTGGGGCAAGGCCCTGGCGTGGAGAAGTATCTGTTAAAAATGAATATATTGAAAATTGAGAGTGGGGCAAGGCCCTGGCATGGAGAAGTATCTGTTAAAAATGAATATATTGAAAATTGAGAGTGGGGCAAGGCCCTGGCATGGAGAAGTATCTGTTAGGATTATACACACATCTTTGTTCAACTCATTTGAACTTAGATTCTTCTTACAAAAGGATGGTCTTCCATATTTTCAAGATGTAGAAAAATAACCCCCCCCCATAGGATAGTGGAGGAAATACTTTGATCTATTGCATGATATAATTTCATCCATCATTTAATCAATAATCCAATCAAGCAAATTCTATCCATGATGAACATTAACTTATCTTATCTTTGTATTATTACTGACAAGAATGAGATAAGTCTACATGTATTTGACTATGTAATCAAATTTTGCATTTTCTTTATTTGGAAAATAATCTGGCTTGAAAGATGATCTGTTTGTGCAGAGAAAGTTTGAAAATTCGAACTTTCTAAAATGTTTGAAATATTCCAACAACAAAAACATATTTTGGAGAATATTTTACATAAAGTTCTGCCAACATTCAGGTACCTAGATACTGGAACAGAACAGGAATCCCAGTAGTTAGAGACTCATTAATTACATGTAATAATTAGTATTTTATCTACATTTAAGTATCTCATGAGGCATGCAGTGAAATCTGGCATTTTGTTGATTATTATCACACTTCATACAATAAGTTGTTTAGAGTGCTTTACTGCTTTATCAATGCATTAAATCTACACGTTTTCCACCAAAAAAATCTGTAGATTCTTGGAAACACCACACTTAGTAAACCTTGAAGTTTGAGACAAAAAATGGATTCTGGATGGTGCAAATTTGTTACATACATGGAAAATACAAAGATAACAATACACCAAAATAATGCATATAAAACAAACAACAGACTATTGCGCAATAAGTTTTGGCAGTAATGTACATGAAAGAGAATTATAAGGCATAGACTACTTGTATGAACAATAAATAGTCTCAACTGACAGTGAACAACTAAGCAGCTGGACATTGTTATGTATATGTAATTACCATCAAGGGAGTGCCATTCAAATAAACAATGAAAAAGTCTACGAAAAAATATTATGAAGCAAATCACCTGTAATAATTATGTTTGGGATTTTCTTGAGAACATAAGCATTGATCATTGATGTTCACCTGATTTCTGTTCAAGTTACAATACATGATGGACTTCTGATTATATGAATGTTTTACAACCCAAGGTTTGGGTATGATATCATTCTATTACATGTATACAAAAAACTGCAAGGGAGATAATCAAAATATGACAATATCAAATACAAGGGAAACAATCCATATTACATTCATCAAAGTAACTGTTGCAGTTGTCTCCCTTTGTCAGATAAATTTTTCATTGGGTTCATTCACTAGTAACTGTTTTTCTTATACACCATACGAAAGTGCAAATATCATTTATTCATCATTTATTCCGCAAAAACAGGCAACAATTTGCATCAGAACTCTTACTTGAAATAAATACTGCACCGTAATCACAAACAAAGATAATTGAATCAATAACAGAAGATAAAGAGAAGAGATTCTTACAATAATGTTTATCATACTACACAATGTTGAAAAATAGGCAATACAAGAAAAAAGTGGATGAAAAGATGATACTTTGCCAAGTATTAGCAGTACTTATGTAACAAATTCATTTTAACATAGAACCAATAATTATCGTGATTACCATCAGTTATTTATCTGTACATAACATTATCAGTACACTCAGTTTTATAATGGAGCGATTTGAGGTAAAAAACTTGGCTTCAGGTATTGGGCAGACATAATTACAATATTCACACTTTCTTTACAGAACACACATTGGATGTATATTATGAAAAATAAATTATTTTCAATTATGGGGTAAATCATTTTGGCTGGGTGCCAAGAAAGGAGTATTTTTAAGTAATAAAGAACAACAGAATGTTTTTACATGACTTGTGTTCTACCAAGGGGAAGAAGTTCGAGAAATATATTCCGTATGTGTATCGGTCTGGAATACGCCCATGGTTAGAATCTATTGTTTTTACTAAATCTTTAGCTTCTAGTACAAGTTCCAGGTTTAACTAACAAAACAGATCCAACCATAGCATTTCTCAATGACATAATCTACCATGTTATAATTCAATTTAAGAAATAATTGATTTAATCACCTTGATGGTGATTGATGATGCTAATAAAACATAATAACAGAACATGTGGGATGAATGATGCATAATTAAACCTAATTTCTATTAAATCAGGTTCCAAGACAGACGCTAACAATTTTATTATCTTCCTTGAGTATGGATTCAGAATTTGATACTTCATGACTGTCTCCCCAGAATTTGAGACTTCATGATTGTCTCCCTTAAATATGGATTCAGAATTTGATACTTCATGATTGTCTCCCTTCAGTATGGATTCAGAATTTGATACTTCATGATTGTCTCCCTTAAATATGGATTCAGAATTTGATACTTCATGATTGTCTTCCTTCAGTATGGATTCAGAATTTGATACTTCATGATTGTCTCCCTTAAATATGGATTCAGAATTTGATACTTCATGATTGTCTCCATTAAATATGGATTCAGAATTTGATACTTCATGATTGTCTCCATTAAATATAGATTCAGAATTTGAGACTTCATGATTGTCTCCCTTAAATATGGATTCAGTATTTGAGACTTCATGATTGTCTCCCTTAAATATGGATTCAGAATTTGATACTTCATGATTGTCTCCCTTCAGTATGGATTCAGAATTTGATACTTCATGATTGTCTTCCTTCAGTATGGATTCAGAATTTGATACTTCATGATTGTCTCCCTTAAATATGGATTCAGAATTTGATACTTCATGATTGTCTCCATTAAATATGGATTCAGAATTTGATACTTCATGATTGTCTCCCTTAAATATGGATTCAGAATTTGATACTTCATGATTGTCTCCATTAAATATGGATTCAGAATTTGATACTTCATGATTGTCTCCATTAAATATAGATTCAGAATTTGAGACTTCATGATTGTCTCCCTTAAATATGGATTCAGTATTTGAGACTTCATGATTGTCTCCCTTAAATATGGATTCAGAATTTGATACTTCATGATTGTCTCCATTAAATATGGATTCAGAATTTAATACTTTATGATTGTCTCCATTAAATATGGATTCAGAATTTGATACTTCATGATTGTCTCCCTTAAATATGGATTCAGAATTTGATACTTCATGATTGTCTCCCTTAAATATGGATTCAGAATTTGATACTTCATGATTGTCTCCATTAAATATGGATTCAGAATTTAATACTTCATGATTGTCTCCATTAAATATAGATTCAGAATTTGAGACTTCATGATTGTCTCCCTTAAATATGGATTCAGTATTTGAGACTTCATGATTGTCTCCCTTAAATATGGATTCAGAATTTGATACTTCATGATTGTCTCCAGGCAGTGATAATCAAGTATATGATTTATCAACCTTTTATTACACAGACATTAGTGTGAAGGCACAATACATATACATTAGACAGCTATTGGCACGTTTACAGTACTTTTTCTATTCCTTACCTAACAGAACTATAATAAATATAAATTTATAAGCATTAACTTTCTGTAAATATTAATCGTTAGCACCTAGTTATCTTCAACAAAAACTTCCCACTATCTTGATTCCTGATATCTTATCATCTTATCACAGTTGTAGCGTATGCAATCATACACGTCTGTCTGTCTGTAGATCTACAGCAACCATATACAAGATGCATCTCAACTTAAACATGTGTTCTATACTTTACCATATCACTACTGTGTTTTAGGACTGATTTTAGGATGAAATTCAGTCCTAATTTTCCCCCATCTGAAAGTATGTGTTTTCCTAATTCATAAAAATTTTATCTTCAGTAGAATTTCACTTTTCTTGAAAACATTTTTGATAAAAAAGATGACTAAATTTACCTGTATGATAGCTTTTTGTTAGGAGGATATGTATGCTTTGTCATGTTATTGTTCACATTCTTCCTCTCAAGACACTATTATCCCCTTTCTAAGGGCCCCAGCACATTTCCCTTATAGGTAAAAAAAAATACTGTACAAAGTACCACATGATTCATTTAGTGTTATTTTCTCTTTACTTAAATTAACTACACAGACATCAGTTCCAGGTAAGAAAATCTTAATTACCTGATGTTAGCTTCATTATGATCTGTTTGTAAAACTTTACAAGTATATCACTTCTCTCTTTAATTAATAATTAATTACTCTACCAGATGTGAATATCAACAAGATTATTCTAAAAAGTCAATAAAAGCTGTTTGTATACTTTAATAATGAACTTATCATTAATATAAGATCTTCATAAAAACACACACAAGGAAATCATCATAGTTATATAGAGTACTGACTCAAAATGCTGATTCATCAAAATGATCAAATTCGGGGAAAAAACAAAGTAATGAAAGTACACATCGAAACTGATCTTACATTGATTTGCACTGCAACATGAAACGGTAAATAGTTCAACAATTGCATGGCGGATGTAGATAAACGCAGTCCTAAGGTCCGCATAAAAATTCATGTGCGCTGAGCGAGTAACGGCTATGGAAATCAGAACTGTCATACAGTTTCCAAAAAATGACAATCTATTTCTTTATGTACATTTATATAAGAGAAAGAAGTATGCTGGCATCATTTAAAGTATAGTTAGTGCATGATGACCCATCCTGAATGAAATACAACAACAACAATAAAAATTTCATACACAACACATTAGTTTTATAAGTATTAAATACAATGTTTGTTCACTTACATACAAATGGATTTATAAGTGTTTTGATATGTTTTGAAACCAATTGTAAAAACTATTTCAGGGAAACCTCATCCAGGATTTTATTGTATTTTTATTGTGACTCATTATAAACCTAAATATAAATTCTTGTCACTGTGAATAATAAATGAGTAATCAAGTAACACTACATATACTGATTAAGTAACAATTAAAGGTGTACATAACAGCTCTAGTCTTACATAATCTTTTTTTTTTTTCGAAACGAAAACAGTACAATCATACTTAGTGACTCAGTTTTATTGTTACAAGAACAAGCTTGAAATGTTCTTGAAGATAATATCACTAAATGTTTATATAAAACATCTTGTCTGAGACTTCACAGACTAGTTAGTTTTTGCAGGTAATGGGTATTGAATTGGTTTCCCCCATCACACTCAAGAAATCCTGACTTCATAGCTAAGTTAACAACGTAATCCTTGTATAAATGAATTATTTGAATCATTTGGATCAGTTTTTTTCTTTCTACAGGAATCATTTAGAAAACATCACATGAAATATTAAAAATTTGACAAGTTTTATTACATAAGTAAACAGGAAGTCTCAGATTTTTAAAATCTGTAGCAATCAGTCAAAATTGTAACAAAATATAGACTGGTACACAGGAAGTATTGTTTCAGACGAACAAAGATAATCAGTCTATAGGTTCCAGAAATAACTATGAAGAAAATATATTATAAATAAAATGCCAATCATTATACAGGAACTAACAAATATTAACAAAATATAAAGTGGGTCTTTGTTGCCAAGTATAGTAACAACTTTCCTTAGAAATATTTGGCTGGTTCTTAAAATATAAACACTTAAATATCCATCAACATTCAGAATAAAAAACAACAACACAATTTTAATTGTTCTACATAAATCAGGCAATGAAATGTTTTAAAACCCAACAAAACCACACAAATGCATTAAAACAGAAGTTATTTAGTAGCCATGGTTACTTAAATATAAGATTATAAGATGTTCAAAGAAACTGAATGCAAAAATACAGTGAAATTTACCCAATGTTTTATGAACTGATGATGTTAAAACTGTGCAATGAGATCAGTCTCATTACCAAGGTTCAAAGTTTATAAAACTTGAGATTAGTCTCCATACTCAAATCTCACTTTCTTTCCCAACTTAAAGATACATTAAAAAATAAGTTTGTACACAAAATATGTTACAACATTTAATAACTGTATCATGAGATACTTAAAAATATCTTTTTTGTCCAAAATTGAGATTTTGAGCTGGAAGATCAATCTCAATAAATCAATCTATAAATGACTAGTGGGATGGTTCCAGGGTTTTAATCTTGTAATTGGCTAAAAGACACAAAAACAAGGCCAATAACTGAGACCAGAGTTGATCAGATTTAAGTTTTTGATGACAATTCAGATCTTGGACTTGCATTCATCATACCTGTGAGAATACAGCCACATAATGAATCTCAGTATTTATAATTAAGTACTTACTGGTGTTGGCAGCGGAGTCTGGGTGGAGATTTCACGTTTTGGGGTTAAAGAATCATCCCTTACTTCTGTGTTTTGTTTTAATGTCTGAAAATACAGAATGGTAAGTCATCAATAAACATATCACTTAATATTACTATTATCTATATTTTAGGTTCTTTATAGAAGCACCAAAAGAATGGGAAATATACATAGTCACGCACCTGCCTTAATATAATGTGTAGTCCACATTAATTTTCAAAGAAACAATAAAATTCTTGACTGAGGTGGGGTTAAACAAGTGACTTTCTGATCGTATAAGGTTCTTGAATTCACTTCAATTCGCCTGGGTATGCACACACCTGATATACTACATTAATGATCTACAGGGTGAACAAATGTTAACTTATACACTGAAAGTTAAATTATTCAGTTCGAGTATTGGAACCACTAATTTGTTTGTATACAAAAATGCATTTAGTGGAGTGAAAAATTTGATGGTCGGCATGCTCAACCTTGAGGTATGAGTTTGAATACCATAAAGGTAATGATCACATCTCCTAGGACCATGGTACTCCAGGTTTTCAAGGATGATGTCCCATGAGTGTTTCAATTAACTATGTTTCAAACAGCAATTCAGCATTAAAAATGGTAAAAACAAAATATGCATACACAACACATTAAAGGTCCTTAATTAATATCTAAATTAGTATCAATTAGTACATATACAACACATTAAAGGTCCTTAATTAATATCTAAATTAATATCAATTAGTACCAAATTCTAAACCACATTACATTCTTCTAAAAATAATTTCAATCTCAAGCCAATATGTTTCATATTCTTTGAATAATTTTGTACAAATTTCCATTCACTTCATTTATTTATTTAATTCCAATTTGAAATTATATTATAATTATTTGAACATTTGAAATTAAAATATCTGTGAAAAAGAATTCACAATAATGTAATGCAAGATTATAATTTTCATTTAATTTCGTGACCATATATTTTTAAATATATATTGAAAAGTTGGCATGGCTTATCAAACATATCAAACTTATTTAACTATACCAATATGCCATTATTACCATTGGTCCAAAGCAGCACAATGACACAATGACAACATCCTCTGTATCGTGGACCCTGTCCTGGTCCTTGTTTACAGCAGGGATAGATAGAGGATGATCAGTATATATCAACATCATTTAATTGAACACAGTCAGATATGATCAGCTGATACAATTAGTACTCAATTAGATAAATTGTTCAGATTTCAATTGTTTCCTCGTATGTATAAAAGATAAACAATTATGATATCATTTCAATTAGTAATTACAACACTTTAACCCGCCTAAAACAATCACACATGTTATTGATATAACTGAACTAAGTAATGTCCATATAAAACACCAGTAAAATTTTGATATAATGTCATCCGTCTCCTCTTCACTTGTATGTATATGAATGTCAAATTTGTTTATAAACTTAAAATACAGGCACACCACAAAACTATCACTGGTGACAAACTCAGAACACTGAGCTTGGACACTCAATCAACATAATAATGCAATCCTGGAATGATTTTAATCCGACAAGAATTGAATTATTTCTAAAAAGAATTTTACTAAGCCAATGCTTTTTTTTCTTGGTATTATTACTCCATGTAGCTCTCTGGTGACATTAAACAATGAAACTGAGGAAAATGACAGTACAGACTGAGGTCACTTTAGTACTACACACAAAACATGTAACATTATACTGTATTTTTCACACATTATTGAATATCTGGTAATTAATACTGACACAAAGTGAACGTGGATGCAAGTAGTGATTGTGTCTTCACTGTATCTTCAAGTACATTTCGTCAATATTACAATACAGACAACATTGTATTACTGACACGGGTCCTCACCTTCAGGCTCCTTAACAATCCTATCACCTGTCGCTAAATATGTTAATTATTGGAAAACTGTCGAAAAGCAGCAACATTTTTCATTAATGTTTCATCTGCACGATTGTTATGTCTTTTGAACATGGCATTATATATCATGTACCATATCTATTGTAACATAGTGATACTGTGAAATTTAACGTCATGGAAGAAATTTGAGCTTCTTTAATTGTCAATTAATTCTTAAAATATCTAAACAATATCAAACTGTCAGACAGACTGACACCTATATTTTGACTTCAGTCGTGAAGAGCAGCAAAATAATCAGACAAGCTGACACCAATGTTTTTAAAATAAGCAGAATAAAAACTAAACAGTAACTATCAGTGATGGGATAAAACTAGGATTGATGTATCACAATATCACTTGAGATATGATATACATATCACGATATATGAAGACATTTATCTGTTTCCACAGAAACATCCCTCAAAAACAATAGTCCTTGACCTTTGTTTATTGTGCCAAAGAATTATGAAACAGTTTAATCAAGGCATTAAGCAATTGTGTAAAAAATTTTTTTACATAATTGAATCGCCGAAACAAAGGTTACCAATTAACCAGAATAGCTCTACTTATTAACACGATGACAAAAGAACTATTTTCACCCTTACAATGCTAGAACCAAAGCTGGAAAGCTCTTTCCACCAGGATAAGAGCCAGACCAGCCAGCTACACCCATCCAGTATGACTGGGCTCTTTACTGTTGGGTAACTTCTACATTTTCATTGTATTATCCCTTAAAATGAAAATGGACTGTTTCAAAATGAAAATAGGACAAGTCCATTCATGAAAATCAGGTTAAGGCATAATGGCCAATTTTATACTAATAAAACATTTAGTACCTGTCCTCATTACGGAATCATATATTATAAAACAATTAATAAATATTAATTATAGACTTACCACTTGATAAACAGGATTAAGAAACTTATTACAGTTCATTATGGTGTCTTACAACATATAAATTATTTATTAAAATCCAAATATTCACTTCACTAACCACATAACACAAGATTGCACTAAGGAAATATTATCAATCCGAAACAATGAAATCCATTATCACTAATTTAGATCACATGTATTGTTGTATCATTTTAATAATAGTAACATCATAATGACGATATGGTTTTACTTGTAGAATGTAAACAACTCGTACATCACACGAGATTTCGTGTGATTTAATGGAACATAATTTTATATACAAGCAACATCAAGATTGTGACATCAAGCAATTACAATCTAAGATTAAAATTCATTTTAATATACTTGAGTTATGTTTATATGTGTAGTAAAGAAAGCTAGTTATTTATGATTATATAAATTGAGACAGGGAGAACATAATTATAAACTGAGTTATTTCACTGATATTCTGATAGTCATGTTCTACATAGATATATTTAGGGGATGCGTTCATTATGAGCCCCAGGGTAGGCGAGTAAAGTTTCATTTTTCAGACATTTTGTCAGTTTATATTAATCTCAGATCAGAAGCAAATTCAAGGGGTGGGAGGTGGAAGCGAATGTGCCCATCCCTAAAAGTCCCCGACCATAGATAGAAATTAAATAGCATTCAATTATTCAATTCTGAAGTGCTCTGATCTTTCCCTTTATGTCTGGTTTTCTAGCACAACCGCAACCAATTAAATGAGGTAGAAAATGGACCCAAAAACTTTGCGGGGGAAGTCCCCCTTACTGCCTACTTTCCTAAATATTACACCCCCCCCCCCCCCTCTAGCCTGAAATCCTGGATCCACCTCTGCATAATTATATACCCAGTTACTCTATTACAGACCCTAAATGGTAATCATAAAACTCACCAGTCACCAGTGAAATCAATTTATCATTTGAAGTGCAAATACTTTGACAAATATGAAGAAAAACTCTGACATCCACAGTAGAAAGAGCAAAATCAAAACATGGCTCACACTGTAAATGCAGTAAGAAATTTGCTCAGCATTTCCTTCAAATTAATGCCAAATTATGACTTCATAATAAAAATTAAGAATATACATTCATTAATTCTCAAACAATTCAAGTCATTATTCAACAAACATATTTGCATATACTGTTATTGCTATGCATAATTTCAATCCTTTTAATTGCGCACTACATTGCTTAATTAATAATATTTAAGGAGACACACGACCGCTCTCCTCAAATATAAAGCATATTTAAATAACCTTTCCCAGTGAAAAGTAACCCTTGTCAAATAGTTATTCATATTTCATGAATAGTTCAAGAATAAGGCAAGGAAAAATCATGATTTCATGAATTCCTTTTGAAGGGAAATACTCTAAAACAATATACTAGTATCATGTGAAGAACATCTAAATCAATATACTAGTATCATGTGAAGAACATCTAAAACAATATACTAGTATCATGTGAAGAACATCTAAAACAACATACTAGTATCATGTGAAGAACATCTAAAACAATATACTAGTATCATGTGAAGAACATCTAAAACAATATACTAGTATCATGTGAAGAACATCTAAAACAACATACTAGTATTATGTGAAAAACATCTAAAACAACATACTAGTATCATGTGAAGAACATCTAAAACAACATACTAGTATCATGTGAAGAACATCTAAAACAACATACTAGTATCATGTGAAGAACATCTAAAACAACATACTAGTATCATGTGAAGAACATCTAAAACAATATACTAGTATCATGTGAAGAACATCTAAAACAATATACTAGTATCATGTGAAAAACATCTAAAACAACATACTAGTATCATGTGAAGAACATCTAAAACAACATACTAGTATCATGTGAAGAACATCTAAAACAATATACTAGTATCATGTGAAGAACACCTAAAACAATATACTAGTATCATGTGAAGAACATCTAAAACAACATACTAGTATCATGTGAAGAACATCTAAAACAACATACTAGTATCATGTGAAGAACATCTAAAACAACATACTAGTATCATGTGAAGAACATCTAAAACAATATACTAGTATCATGTGAAGAACATCTAAAACAATATACTAGTATCATGTGAAGAACATCTAAAACAATATACTAGTATCATGTGAAGAACATCTAAAACAATATACTAGTATCATGTGAAGAACATCTAAAACAATATACTAGTATCATGTGAAGAACATCTAAAACAATATACTAGTATCATGTGAAGAACATCTAAAACAATATACTAGTATCATGTGAAGAACATCTAAAACAACATACTAGTATCACGTGAAGAACATCTAAAACAACATACTAGTATCATGTGAAGAACATCTAAAACAACATACTAGTATCATGTGAAGAACATCTAAAACAATATACTAGTATCATGTGAAGAACATCTAAAACAACATACTAGTATCATGTGAAGAACATCTAAAACAACATACTAGTATCATGTGAAGAACATCTAAAACAATATACTAGTATCATGTGAAGAACATCTAAAACAACATACTAGTATCATGTGAAGAACATCTAAAACAACATACTAGTATCATGTGAAGAACATCTAAAACAATATACTAGTATCATGTGAAGAACATCTGAAACAATATACTAGTATCATGTGAAGAACATCTAAAACAATATACTAGTATCATGCGAAGAACAATTTAGGACTTGTAATGACATGATATAGTACAAACCAATCTTAGAACATCTGTCTAGGTTCATGAGAAATGTCATTTTGAATTTTTTCTACACTCTTGTGTACTCAGAGCATTGCTTCTTTGAATCGCTTTTAAGAACTAGTGTTTACAATGACATTATAAGACTGGAACCTTTAAAGGGCTCAAACTCAGGTGTGAGTATCAAGCAAACACCATTACCCACAACACCAAAGTTTCCCTGTAATGCAACAACACAACTTAGTTCCCTAGAAATATTTCATAAAATTTATACTTGAAATATAAGATAGCAAGATGCGGCAGTATTAAGTAATGATTTAACATACCTGTAGTTTAGCTAAGGGAATAATATCACAGTGTTGGGGACGATGCCATACAGTTTTCTGACTTGTTGCATTGTAATAATAGAATCTTGAGGTATTTGGATCAAACAACTCCCACCATTGATTATCATCTGTCTTTTTTCTGAAAATATATAAAATGGTAAAATATAACAACAATAAATTCAAAACAGAAGAAAATATACTTTATGGCCAAATTACCTCCCTTTATCACAAAAATGTCCTTGTTTAGTTCACAGTATAGTGTTCTCAAGCAACATTCTGATCATTCATTTAATCATGTTACATACATACTGGTTCCCTAGTTTATACTTATTATACAGGGCTTGTATGTATTCTCATAATGGATAAAAATGGAACCAAACATTAAAATTATATATATTTTAATGACTGGTCTTGTTTACCTCCCTTTAATTACAATTTTACTATGAGAGGGGCATTCATTAGGGTAAATATGGTATTTTGTTTAACATTATAATGCTGACACAGGAAACTTTCAAATAGTCAATGAGTGTATTTAAACAAGACCTACAACTCTCAGCATTTACTAAAGTAATTGACCCAACATCAATTAAACATTTGTAATGATCGGAAGACTTTTCAGTGTTTTTGTAAATAGGCCACTGTTTTGTCATATTATTTGTTTCTCAGAATTTCATTATGATATCAAATGAAATGGAGCTTCAATTATTTTTAAAATCTTTTTTTTGGTTTTGTAAAAAAAATATGATCGGAGGGTCCGAGAAACGAAAGAGCAACTAACAGTGGCCTTAGTTATTATGAGTATTTCATTTTAACTTAAAATCATAATAAACAACTGAAATAGTCACATTAGAAATGCCTAAATGATAAACATTCAATCCACACATGCAGTACCATTAGTTGGTTCAGAAATATGTACATGTCTCTCCAAGTAGTTCTACATTAACCTGATAAAAAAGGTTTTAAATATTCTCACATCTAACAATCAACCTGACAGATATATTAGACCTTTATCTTGAACTTATCTTTCTATATAACACGAGATTTGTTCAGGTGAAATCATGTTTTAAGGTTACGCCCTATAAACTTTCTATAAAATCAGTATAAAATTTCCTTAGGAATTTTATCCTCAGCAAAGATCAACATCAATAGGACATTTCTAAATAAACAATACCTGAAGTTGCCAATAGAAAAAGAGTTTCCAACGAAAAATCATACAATGCATCCAAAAATTATAAGAAAATGGTCATTGACCTTCCGCAATGTATATAATTACCTAACTCCAAACTATAGATCTAATACATGCAAATACAAACAGAATATTTAAAGTGGGTACCCTCTGAAATCTTGATCCAATTCCTTTAGAAATACCAAACAGAATGTAGGGGAAAAGCCTCCAAGAAATGTCAAAAACAGACTCGTAATCTCCCAATGACAAATGGTCCCGACATTTACAGTCAGTATGGTAAAATCTAAAGGTTGATGAGAATGTACATTCTTACAGCTTTTGAAATTCTATGTTAAATATCAACACAGAAACAGAATGAGATGAACTATGATCTGTCAGTATCTATAACATATTTTGCTGCAGAAAATCCAGATGGCAGAATCTTCAAAGCACCTGCATCAGAAAAAATGCCAACAAAAGCCTATCCTATGACAAAGTTGTCTCTTTAACAAATCTAAATGCATTTGCTATGAATTTCATCTAATCATGCAAGGATGTAATCAGTCCAAAAAACAGGAAGAAAAAATGTACATCAGAAACCTGGGTTAGCTTCTGAAGAAATAAGATGTAAGGGAGTTGATAAAAACATAGATGAAACGGGAACATCTAGATGACACGTCAGAATGGTATCTTAAATATTATTTTTACAAAGTAACTAGTCGCAAATTATCATAACAGAGTTTTCAGACACTGAGAACGTAATTAAGAAGCTGTTTGCCATAAATGAGATGTACAAATTTTTCAATTCCGCAGCTGCAATGCAAGACGTAAAGTTATTCCAGTTGTAAACATAATGGTAGGTTGCAGACCTAGGAGTGGGGATAACAGATTTTGTACAGCAATACCCAATATAACCTGCAGCAATTCATGATTCCACTTGGCCACCCACATATTACAATATGCTCATTCAAAAAACCTGACTTGAACAATTAAAATTAATTCACAAGTCATTCATAGACATATTTCTGGTTTTTTTTTTCAACCTTGAATATCTCCCACACACTGTAATGAGTAAAGTCAGCAAATAAGAGATTAATAAAAAAAACGGCAAGCCAAGCAACTTTAATTAGGAAGTGCAGGTGCCAATATAATCGATGGTTTCTGACAAACCAGAATGAGGGTACACCTGGATAGAACATATGTCTACAACACTGCATGCTAAACATCATTTCACTCTTCACTTCTGTTGTAATCAACATAAACTCCTGTATCTAATCATTCACAATTACATAAATGGTAGAATTTATGAGGGCAACCATAGAGTTATTGTTTTGAGTGATTATTCAAACAGTTACCTCGCTGATTGAAACGGCACAGAAGAAGCACTGCTGTAAACAATAAAACCACAGATTCTAGGGTAGAATCCAGCATAAAATCACACGAACCTTGTAAAGATTGCTTAATGCAACACTACATCAAAGTATTTGTATAACAAAGCTTTTAAGGATTTGGCCACTTACTGACTAACGATTGTGCAAAGCATGCACATTCACAGGGAGCCATTCATTGAATTGTAAGAACTATGGGAATATTCAATAACATACAAGACACAGGTAATGTACCTCTCTACTTTTTGCTAGTTTTTTAAGCTATGGAGGATAAATCACCAGTAAAAACCCAGCTTTTGAACTGACGAACAATGTTTTAGCAAAAACATGATGCTGCATTCAATAACATGCCTGGTGGCATGGCATACTTGACTTAACCTCGTACCTATGGACGAACAAACCAGGCAACCACCATATGACCATTCCCGCATTACAGCATGTGGGGGGGGGGGGGCAATAAAAAACAACATCAAGAAACAATGCCAACACTGTTTAATAATTATAAGGCAAAAGAAGACAGCAGTTGTTACAGAAATCTGTAAGCAATTTTAAAGGAAGATTGACATGAGCACAAATGTTTCCAAGATTTTATCAGAACAGAAAAGTTACACCTCATTATGTTTGTAAAATGATAGCAGATTATCATAATAACTGATTAGCATACTAGAAACTAGCAACAAAATGTCATCATTGAGTGAAAGTTGATATGAAATATGTGAAGAAATGTGCACAAAACATAGAAATTCTAATTAGACAGTGCCGTAGGAGTTACAGTGAACAACAATATCAGAAATCACAAAGTGTGAAGACATCTTGAATGCATAGGAGAGAAAAAGAATTTACACCTTCAGTGCAACTTATTCAAAAAGCTTAATTGTAAATTTCAGCTATAATACTCTTAGATATTCATCAAAATAGTTGGATTTAATAGCAATTGCATTTACTGGAACAAAAGCTAAAATCAGCCAGTGGAATCACCATGTATTCCATTACAATGGACCAAAGTGGATCAATTAACCATTAGAAACATGGCAATATAAAAAGAAAGATTACCCATTAAATGAGGGATTTCAGAGTCAATCATTTTCAGTTCAAAGATAAACCACACCATTTCCATTAAACCTACATTAATATAATTATATAAATTATATGTATACACTGTAATTCCACACCTTTCCCAAACACTGAGATATTATTTAGGAGACTTCAGTTCGAAAAAATAAAAAAAATATTTTTAAAAAAAAACTCATTTAAAAAGTTAAGGAACATTAGTAAAATTAATTCAGCAATTTATCAACATGATTATTATGCAAGCCTATCGGGCTTATCAGGGATTTTTTCTTCCTAACTTCAGAAAAATCTAACTTGAGTTGACTGATGTTGGTAGTTAGTATTGAAAATCCCATTCAGTACTGACATGTTTTTTACCCATGATGTAATTAGCAGATGAATTCTATTGTTGATTAAATGATAGTCAACGGGGATTGTAAGTAACAGCTGTCTAAGATATAAACCTGAAACTGTAATCCATGGGAATATCTAGTCTAAAAGACTCCATCATACAGAAACAAGGAAATCAAGACAGTAATTATGCATTAAATGAGACACACCTTAAACCTGACAGCATGCAAGACATGTGGTAAAACCACTGCATCATCTGTGATGCATTCAAATACTGCACTTAAGACATCCCACCATTGTGTAAGAATTATGAAACAAATTGTACAATTAAACATCTGACGACCTGTCTATTACAATTCATCCAAGTCAAGGGAGATAACTATAATGGTCCAGAAAAAAGTCATAACTAAACAATAAGGCCATATAATATGTTTATTTATTCTAATGCTGTTGTTTTTTTGCCATGGGGACAGGACAACAAATAACCAATCAAATTACTGAAAGTACTGTCGGAACTTGATTTTTTCCATACGAATAAAAAAAAAGAAATGTGTACCCTCACCTTCATGCCCATGCAATCACTTTTAACATTTATACCTACTGACAGATTTTTTTTTCATTCATATTGTAATGCAGGTCATACGCATGCATGTGAAGGGCATACGCTAGCGCTTTACTAGTCTCTTTGCTAAAGTTTTAAAATGAAAAAAATATTGGAAAGTTTAATGTCTAGCACATTAATTGAAGACCACAAACTAGTGAACAACACATCAGTAACAGTAAATACCAACATCGATTCTTCTGATTTTAACATAACAGAACATCGTCTCATTGAACACAACCAGGGTCACTCAAATAAAAAGACCCTGACACAATAGAGTGGGCCTATAAATTATGGCCTATAGTTTACCCGATGTTGCACGAGATTCAGACATGATAATGTTATTCTAAATAATCTTGCATAAAAAGAACTCTTTATCATATTTTTAAAAGCACATAACCAGTAATTTACGTCCGTATTTAGCGACTCGAATTATTATTCGTAAGTCACAGTACAAACATTCGACCTCCGCAGTTTACCCGACATGAGCTCATTCTATAAATAGCGATTGCATCATCAAGCTAACACTAGTTGATGTGAATATTACGGAGTTATGATTAGATGAAAATTCGCCCTGTAATATTATGAAAATGTTAAAAAGGCACAAAACACACACATCATTGGTAAATATTTGCAAATGCAAGCATACGTCCGTAGAGATGTTTCTGAACCATCAAACGAAAACTGGGAGCAGAACTAGTTTAATAAACATGATATGCAAAACAGCCTCTTAGGCGCGATATTTTATTGGACAGCGGATACACGGTTTTAATTCTACGCATTTGAATATCTCATGTATCTACCGACAAACACTTATTTAGATACATGACTCTTTCCATGTAGTGACAATAAAATGATTTGAAATATATTTAGATCCGACACTTAATTGAGGAAAGATTCCAGATACTTCTATATAATCACACCATTTAGTTGCGTACTATTTCTTTTATGCGGCATTCTTTTAACCAAGCTGTTATGGAGTCCAGCGACAAAAGTTTGCTCACCGATTACAAAGGACTTGATTTTTATCAAAATCAAGTCCAAAAATCAAAATCATAAAAATGATTCCTATTTCACATCATCCTAAAAACTGTAACCTGAGTGACCTGCAAAGTGGGAAAAAACACTAATTGAAACAAAGTATTTAACAGCATGATACTTCCGTACAGACAAAGTTCATGTTCTACCTGCATGTTTTAAAGATTTGTGTTTTCATCTCTGATATAATATTTCCAGCTGAGATGTAACTCCTGAAAGCTGCATGCTATCAACATTATAATACCAGAGAACAGAAGAAACACCAAACCTCAAACTGATCAAGAATACAAATGTGTAAGTAAAGCCCTAGGTAGTGGTTTGTACTCCAACAAAACGTATGAATTTCTTGCCATAAATGTTGTTCAAAGGGCGAGGTTTTCTAATGCTTATAAACTAGGATTTTTTCTCTAGTGGGGGGTGGGGGTGAAAGGTGGGGAACTTTCTTTGAAAGTTTCTTGCTGACCCGAGTAACAAGTATCAGCCATGATTTGCAGCATTCTATGCAGGGCTGAAATTTTTCCCTGGCTACAAATGTCCAGCAGGACAACTTTCTAAGAATTTTAACTAGTTGTACAGCATTTTAAATAATTCTGAGTTGATTTCTGCTTGTTAATAACCAGGGATTTGTTGAGCACTGCTATAATACATGATACTGGAGGATCATTATTAATTTTGTGAATAATAAGAAAACTGAAGCATTACACAAATAAACGGCAAAACTTAGTTACAGAAAAGAAACAACACATCTGAACCTTTCTCAGACAGATCGCTTGACATGTCGCGAGCCAAAAACATCAAATGTTTTATCAAAATTATAAGGCGTATGCTAAGTCTATAGAAATCATTTGTAGCAGGGGTGTGGGAAAACAAGCAATTCAGAATTAAAACAGCCTTTTATGGAAAGCAGGAGCTAAGTACATCCCACGCTATTGCAGTGTTACATGTTAAATGGTACGAAACAAGATGATAGTGTACAGCATTACTTGAGATGCATATTATATTTCAGTACTTAAGTCAATTGGAAACATCAATCAGAACTTGTCAAGTGTTAGCGATGGAAAGTAACTTCATGGAGCCGTTAAGTTTTCAGCAATAATGTTGTCATATATAATAATTATCAGATAATGACTTCAAAGGTCCATGAAACATTTCCTCACCATCAGGAAAATTGAAGTATAATCACAGTGCTGAGCAGCATAACAGCTTCTCTTGGCTTACTTAGCAACATTCTAGCTGCATGATTAGCATAGGACATGAGCACCAACTTCAACCCTCCACTGTAGCATATAAAACTCAGAGCAAACTTCCGTAGCATTTTGTGACACACTGCAAGTTTTGATTGCACTGTCTAATAATTTCTACAAGCCGGGAACCTTTAGAAGTGCTCTGCAAGCATCCTTTGAATTGATAAGTCAACAGAAAGCTTTTAATTGACACTGACTAGAACTGAGACTGCAAGAACCAAAGCCACTGAGCAGCATCAATGCTTCTATTGCAATATTTCTGCAAAAAAGAGTACCTTTCTGGAAGCTTTCGACTGGCACTGACCAGAACTTTTCAGGAATCATATCATTGTGCAGCACTTTATTGCACTGAGAAACTCTCATTCTTTTCTACTATACTGATAATGATTCACCATTCAGCAAGCATCCATTGCACTGAAGTGCATTGATTCAACTAGCTTATTGCACTTATGTGCAGTACGTGAACATCTGCTTACACAGATGGTAAAATCTTTTGGATTTCGGAATCTTAAAAACTGAAAAATGGATTTTCTACATCTTCACTCATAAATTGTTCAGTTATATGACAAGCACATGTGCAATTTAATGTATTCATATATAGGAAGTTAATAAATGAGCAATAATTACCGGTAGGAGTAAAATATAATCTATCAAACCAGCCTACTCTATACAACTCAATTTGGTATTCAAACAGTTTTGTGATGGTGCCCATACCTATAATATTCCATCTTTCTCATTTTATTCGGACATGGACTCGTAAAACTGAAATGTCTCATTTTATGGAACAGGTCAGTCACATGTTTACCAATAACTGAACACTGAAAATATCTGAACTTCAGGTTATAAGACTTGACCATCAAAATAGTGTCTGTAATTCAAAGTGCTGTATCTGGTGTACTCAAGATTCACTGTGCTTGTGCCTTATGTAACAACAACAGCAAAGAGACACAAAGTGGATACAATAAAAGACTGAGATGCCAAAACAGAATCAATCACCAATAGATGAAAAGCTAGTTAACACATATATGCTTTTACACTTATCAATAAAGAAAACACAGTCACCAAGAACAATTGGCAAGAATTTTAGGGCAGATCGATGGGTAGAAGCAGTTAGCACATCATACAGAATGTGGTAACACCTAATTGAACACATCACAAATTAGCAATTAGCAACAATAAACAAGACCTCTCTTGAGTCTTGTATGTTATATATGATCAAGTAAATATTTCCTAGACCTAATATCAATATACAGGTAGATTAAGAGACTTCCAGGCACCCATCAATCACCTTTATCATCTAATGTAAACAGGTCAAAACAGAATGTTAGGATTTGGACACCTGAGTCATACAAAGAAAAGACTATTCTATGACTGTAAAAGTATCAAAATTTGATGCATAATTGTATTGATGTATGTCTTCAGATTATATATCCCTGCACCTTGGTAAGCATCTTGCAGAGCCCACAGTGGGTTCCTAGATATAGCAAGAAAAGATGGTGACATCAAAACTAAAACACAAAAAGACAATTGCAAAAAACGCAGTCATGTATCCCCTTAATGTTTTGAGTCAAGAACAAGCTATCTCTGTGATCAAAGGAGCAGCTTCTTATTCAAATTACAATTAAGACGAAAAACTTACTTGAAACTGGAAAATAAATCCATTGGCATGAAATTATCAGAAAAAGATTCTGAAAATGGTCGCATGTCCATCTGCATGGGAAATGGATCAAAGGGTTTCATATCAAACAGATTAGGAGGGGTCATTAATCCCATTTGACTACAAAAGCTTTCAAATCGCTGAAAACTTTCCGAAGCCCAATTCTGGGATGAACAACTACTGTACATAAACGTCTCCCGAAATTCCATGACGACTCTAAAATTTTCACAAAATATGCCTAGAATTTACAAATCAGAATAAAACTACGATAGATATGTAACCATTTTATATCATTTGCAATCCATCAAACAGCATCCAAATAACATCCAACTGTTTATGCAGACACCACGGATTTAACACTTATATATAATGTACAAACTTTCTTTTGTTTACATTGAGTTTTATTCAGTTTGGCAGACATTTTCTTTTCACACACTCCTTTCTGATTTTTATTTAAACCTTCATCAATTTAAAACCCCATCTGCAAGATTTACAATAACACTGTGACTCCAATACGAAGAGCTTCAAGTTCTGCTGACTCCTAATTGAAGAGTACTCCTCCACATAAAAGAGCTCTCCATTTGTATTAGAGAATAAAATACATCCTTAGACACTCTGGTTCGCTGAAGACATAGCACTGCACTGTACATTAGATAGAGAGAAATTCTATAAAAATAAATAATTTACTATCATATAACGCATAATTTCATGAAAAAAATGTTTGTTTATTCAAAATGATACAAATTCAAACATATAAATCAATATCTGCACCAGATCAGTTTTAATCTTTCATTCTATCTTGATTTTAAAACACACTCTCCACAAAACACTGTATTTATCTCAATTCTCATACAAAAAGCCAGGTTTTATCCTGGAAACAGCTACAATGATATAAAATCGGTAGACTTGAAGTTCTCAATAGTAAGTGTGTAAGTAATTAACTCCTCCAGCAAATTTTAGTCAGTCCTTCATTTTTGAGATGCATTATTTTTTCTGCAGTTTATAAGTGAAATGATATTTCCAGTATCATCAGTTGTAAAAACCTAATTGATATATCATTAGACATCATTGAACTTATTCAAAATATTCCACTGCATATAACATTTTATCTCAATTTACTCCCAATGTGGTGAATTAAATTTTCAACTTGTAGCATTCAAAAGGTTAAAAATAATGACTGCAGAGTAGAGACAAATTCAATTTTCCCATGAATTTCAAAACACTACAGAAACACATTTTTATTTCTATAGCAATATACATAAAATCATCAACTAAACTGATCGACTCCAAGTAGTTCTTTAAGATCACTTATCTGTGGCAGCCATTACCTAACGGCCACTGCAGGTATACCATTTATCGAGCATATTAACGAGTTTATGTGGTAAACCCGATCAGCCTGGGAGCGAAAACCAAACCTTTTTGCACCTTGAACTGATAATAAAACACCAAAAAAAAATCATGATAATCATGTAAAATGTATGTGTCAGGATTCTCAAATTGGAAAGAATTTTGATATTCTTATATCGAGGTAAAAAATTACAAGCATTTAAATGTAAACATAAATATAAAACAGCCAAGTCTATACTGCCAAGCTTACTGATATGGATATAACTTTTTGGCAACTCAAAAGGTGAAATTTCATGTTTTTTGTTCAGTATTTTCACGATTCAAGACAAAAATAATGTTTTTCATTATGAAATTTCTATAAACAAGAAGCACAAAAACTAAAATGATGTCTAGATAACAACACTATCATGCCAAGAAAGCAACTAGGTGCAAGCAAATGATAAAATATCTCAATTTAACAGCTTTTGATAATGCTAGAGAAATAAAATGTTTTCATTTCTCTTCCTAGATGGCCATGAATGATATGACGATGTTTGCATTTAAACCACTGCTGGCTTTAAATGGTGCATACAAAGAGCCATTATAAAAACTGGTAAAAGTTTAACCACAAAGTCAGCTTCACAATGGGCAACAAATGTGTCATACATCACACATACATAGTTTAAACATTATAAGACGATTACAAATCGTATTTCAACTATAGTTAAACAAGATTCAAGCTATTATTCTATCATAAGGTCAGAGTTAGAGCATGGTAAAACAAGACCGCGAGGTCAAAAAAATACTTCTGTCAAAATTCATTTTTCAAAGCATCAAGGAGCATAACTCAGAAGTGAATTAGAGAGCGGACACTGTTGTAGACACGGCCTGCCTGCCGAGGGTGTTCCCATAATTAGACCTGTTTTTCAAACGGGTATATAAAAAAAATTTGTACATCTTTGTAACCGTTGCTTCACCATGCACCTTTTGCAAGACCTTACAAATCAAGATTAGGAGTGCAATGTACAACATGTAGACCAAGTGCGTCAATAAGTAAGTGATTACAAACACCTCAATGCATTTTTTAATCATCATTGTGAGAGGTACATGATCCTGAATGTAGTATTTCTGTACTGTAACTGTCTGTCTTTCTGTCATAGGAAATTAAACATGCTCCTTAACAGGGCCTTAGAATTGTGATCTTTCGTAGCTTAAATTGAAGATTCGTCATATGTTTCATAATGTGAAGAAATATTTAATAAACAGATACTTTTTCATATAATTTATAATTGTAATTAATCATAAGAGTTAAAGATTTCAGGGTTTAGAACTTGGCACTGTTGGAGTACATCCGAGCACTGAACCTGTTTTATCTCACACAGTATTTTTCAGTAATAGGCAAAAAACTCCATGGGTCGAGATGGGAGATTACAAACATATACTTCATGTATCATGTTTATTGTAAGAAAAGTATCTGATGATTGACACAATGTATGTTTTATCAGTGACCTACCACTTGCTAATGCTTCAAGAATTATGACAAGTTATTTGATATAAAGGGAGATAACCATTGATAAGAAACAAACCTAATTAGCCTGGATTTTCACATTGAGATACAAATTGTTTTTCCTAAATTCAAAATAAATCTTTGCAGTTTATCACTTAGCACAATCCACAGCCAGTAGTTTGCACTTCTTTCCAAAATCGTGTTAAGTCAGTTAAAATATTATCACAAAATAATCAATTTTCGAGTTTTTGGTCCATGCAAGCTTACAAAAACGAAACTCTGTGACAGGACACTGAGATATAAAGGTGTTGATATTATGATTAAACACCGCTTTAACCATTTACATTAAACAAACACCATCATATGAAAGTCAAGAGCAGGCAATGTGGCATCTTAAGCCTAAAAGAAATATTTGTTTCTGGTAAAATGCTCATTAAAAATAGAGTAGGTAGGTCCCCCAGCAACTAGGGACTAATTTTAACAACCTTGGTAATTTAAGTCTCCCTATTTCAATGTCAAACCATAGAACTCTGAATACCCAAAGTAAATGTTAGACTACCATTCAACTAAGATTCCTTAGAAAAATACATGCATGTACAAAATCGGCACTAAAAATATTTCTAAACATAAAACCACATACTTCATGTATTACCAATCAAACCGTAATCTGGTTCATCATGAACATGTACACTTCAAAAAGGAGCGGAATATCTTAATTAGTTCCTTAATTACTCTGCTATGATTATAGTCTCATGGATTTTTAATACTCATCCTATTAATTAGCAAGGCACTGATCAATTATAACTATAACTACATGAGATATTAAGCTCATATTTCACATTTCATTTCAAGTAAAACCAATTTAATTTTAGAATCATGTACATCAACTGAGGGATATACTAAAGCGCAAAAGAGATTCCCAAGGTTGTACAAAGTAAGGAAGGGTAATACCAACATGTAAAGGAAGAATTTTTAAGTATGTGGTTATAATAATGTTATCAGAAATATCTAATATCTAACACATAATAATGCACCTGTTCAAATATTAAATATGGCATGGCCCTTGGCAGATATATACTATCATATAAGAAAGAGTATTTCCAAAGTACTTGACAGTCGAGAGTCATAATGCATGTTGCATGACAGTAATATAGTATAGTTCTATGGATGCAGTCATTTAGTACTGTCCTCTGCAGTCAAATATTATGGTCCCTGACATTTACTAAGTATGGTCTTTGGGACTCATGTAGTTTGGTCCATGACACTTATACTGTGTGGTTATTGACAGTGGTGTAGTTATAATGGTCCCTGCAGGCACTCATATTGTGTGGTCATTGATATTCATGTAGTGTATAATCTTTGACACTCATATTGCGTGGTCATTGATATTCATGTAGTGTATAATCTTTGACACTCATATTGCGTGGTCATTGATATTCATGTAGTGTATAATCTTTGACACTCATATTGCGTGGTCATTGATATTCATGTAGTGTATAATCTTTGACACTCATATTGTGTGGTCATTGATATTCATGTAGTGTATAATCTTTGACACTCATATTGAGTGGTCATTGATATTCATGTAGTGTATAATCTTTGACACTCATATTGTGTGGTCATTGATATTCATGTAGTGTATAATCTTGACACTCATATTGTGTGGTCATTGATATTCATGTAGTGTATAATCTTTGACACTCATATTGTGTGGTCATTGATATTCATGTAGTGTATAATCTTTGACACTCATATTGTGTGGTCATTGATATTCATGTAGTGTATAATCTTTGACACTCATATTGTGTGGTCATTGATATTCATGTAGTGTATAATCTTTGACACTCATATTGTGTGGTCATTGATATTCATGTAGTGTATAATCTTTGACACTCATATTGTGTGGTCATTGATATTCATGTAGTGTATAATCTTTGACACTCATATTGTGTGGTCATTGATATTCATGTAGTGTATAATCTTTGACACTCATATTGTGTGGTCATTGATATTCATGTAGTGTATAATCTTTGACACTCATATTGTGTGGTCATTGATATTCATGTAGTGTATAATCTTTGACACTCATATTGTGTGGTCATTGATATTCATGTAGTGCATTGATATTCATGTAGTGTATAATCTTTGACACTCATATTGAGTGGTCCTTGACAGACAAATATACTTATAACACTGACAGCCATTCTTTAACTATAAAAATATAATGTCCTTGTGTTATAAATATCATAATCATTTGACAGGCATTAGATTGGATCAGGGGTGTCAATAGAGCCAAATTTAAAATCCTCAAAATCATACACAGCCAACCATTTTTGCCAAACAAGGGGCCTTTAACCACATTGTTTCCATATTTAACTCAGTTTCTATTAAGGAAAACTCTTCAGATTAAATTGACCATAAACTTTGGCATTAATCTAGAGATATTTTTATCAAATAACTTCTATAATTGCTAAGAAATCATAGCTCTTTCAGGATAGATAAATCCGGAATTCCAGATATATCCAGAATATTGACATTAATATTCATCATAATTAGGTTTTTTAATAGACATACATTGCACCTTCACAGTCAGTATCAGTGGACTTTGCAAGAAATTGTTAAATACAATTAAAGTAACACATAGGACTCTGACAGACATACATTACACCTTCACAGTCAGTATTAAAGTAACACATAGGACTCTGACAGACATACATTACACCTTCACAGTCAGTATTAAAGTAACACATAGGACTCTGACAGACATACATTACACCTTCACAGTCAGTATTAAAGTAACACATAGGACTCTGACAGACATACATTACACCTTCACAGTCAGTATTAAAGTAACACATAGGACTCTGACAGACATACATTACATACAAAAGCCTAGAAGTGAAATTCTGTCAATCATTTAATACATTGGCAGCAAAATTAATAGTGTTGAAAGACTACAAACATGTCATGAGTAATTACTAATGAAATATACCCATTACATTTTGTTAATAATTACACATTTCATTGAGAGTATGAGGAGGGTTTTAAGAGAATCTAAAATTTAGTTCCTCAATTAACACATGTTTTTGCTTATATAATTACAGAAATTGCTCTGAGTAAACAGATGCATACTTCTGTTGCAGCTATCAAGTATTTTAGACAAAATGTTAAACAACAATTAACAGGAGTATTTCTATTCGTAAACTGATGAACAAAGAACAGACGGAACCCTACACTAACACATAATCACTTCTAAACTTGTTAACATATAACATAAATAAACAATTAAATAAAAAATAAAACAGCGATTCTTGTCAGACAAAATGAACTTTGCATTAGACAAACCGGCCTTTATAAAGGAAAAGTTATCTAAGAAAGCTGAAACAATTTATTTAAATGGACAATTATCTACAAGCTTAATCAGTAACAATCTATAATATTATGTTTCTGTACAACTAAACTAATTGGTTTATATTAAAACCATTTTTCTGCAAGTCTCAAGATAAGGCATGTTTTATTGTTGCAAATGAGCCAAAGTGAGAAACACTTAAATGCAAGAAGCTTGTATCTAAATGAACACTAAAACAACAGTTACAGTATATCCCCCTTCCGTGGCAACCAGGGAGCATTCTTGTCATTATCTACTGCAACAGACAGACAGGGTGTTTACAGAAATTGCAAACTGACAATATAACAATCGCAAACCAATTACAAAACTATCTGGCAAGAAAGCCCACACATCATGACTGAAAACAATGCAAGGTGCTTCATACCCCATGTACTAGCTCATACAGTGGAAACAAATAGAATTCTGCATCATTTCACTTTGAACCATTTGTGATAAAGGATTCCTGAGTAATACTCAGTTCTGCAACATGAAACATCATAACCAAGGGAGCAATGGATCCAAGTAATAACAATGTTTTTAAGTGTCATACTGGCATTTACAATGGCAGATTTTTCTGATATTTTTGCACTCATATAAAAAATTACAGTAACACTTTTCTAGGCGCAGGTCATACTACTCAGCGCCTTTTTCAGTCTTCAGACATGTTGATAATAGAGAAGAATGAAATTGTGCATGGTATACAATTTTGCAGAAATGGCCATTAATATTTACCATAAAGCAATGATTGCGAAGTCATATGATTTTGTTCAATCTCCATGCAACTTGTTCCGCCAAGTGGCACGATGATCATAATAAAAAGTGTTCCTTATTAATTTACTTACAAAGAGACCTAAAGATATTTTCCGAAAGCATCAATAGTCAACTACTGTGCAATTTGTTTGCTCAATTCCCACAATATGGTGAACAGCTCTGGCCCGACAGGTTAAAATTTGCTGACATTTTGCCAGACATAGACCAAATTTCCATTAGGGAATAAAACTAGACACAATTAGTGGGAAACAATGGCATCTGGAACTGACTTGCTGTTACCTTCGAATATCAGTATATTTTCTTACATAAATCATGGAAGAAAGGAAATGTATTTCTTACAGCACAGAAGCATCAAAACAAACATCATCATGCTGGTGGCAGGCAACAGTTAACAATGAATTAGAACCAATATGAGGGTATTTAACTATAATTAACCTTAATGTTACCACAACATACTTATAAAGTCACCATAGCTCAGATGAAAAATAAGAAAGAATGAACTGAAATAATCCATGTTCATACCATGAAGACCTAATGGAATATATGATTTCAATTGAGTAACAACGAAAAAGCTGACAATGAAGGTAACATCGCAGCTTTTAGATGTCAGTATGCAAGAGTTCTATGCTATGACATTTCTGAAGTTTAAACACTTGATCAAAGGCTTCTTAAAGCATTGACATTCTGTTATCTGTGATATAACATTTAGGCAATCCACATAAATCATATCAGCCATCAGCAAGTTGAGACCAAGATAAGAGAACAAGATGAGGTTGAACTACACCACATTGCCAAGTTGGTAGATATCAACAAAAGGTGCAATACCAAAGATACATGGAACTGGAGCATTTAGAAAAACTGCAAGTGTTGAAGTTGTACCATCATAAAACTGATCAGATATCAATGATAAGAGAAACAGCCTATCCTAGATATACTTATCATAGTACTGTGTTACAGCAACATATAACAACATCTTCTTAGATTTTTTCTGATGATAACTCCAAATTAATCTAACAGGTGGTTTTATCAACATTTTCTCATATAAAACATAAAGATATTTTCAACAAACAAAGGCACCCAGTAGAATTTTCATAAATCAGCTGACTAAATGTCTGCGAAGATTTTTCAGGTTCTTGGCCACCTTTCAGACTATACCATCAAGTGAGTGATTGAAATATTGAGGTCAAATTAGTTCAGAACCCAGCAAAATATAACTAATTTGGTTTTAATTGATTTAAGGGTTAACCCATCAATTTCTATGCCATCATACTGGGAAAAGAACCAAACTAGAAACATCATTTTACCACACTGGATATTTCTACTTTAAAGGCTAACGATTAGCAATAGACAACTTTATCCATTAGTGAGAGGCAATATACAATTCCTACCATCACAAATAAATGCATAGCATCATGAAGTCGGCCTACAAAAATCAGCACAAAAGTCTGATGAGTTTCGAATCTGTCAAAACCAGCAGGAAAACCATGTCTTCTGTAGGTAATTGACTGTTAGCAGAAGACGTTAAACTATAAAACATGCAATGTTTAACTAATTTAGCGTATTGGCTTACAAATTCATCTTTCTGCCAAAACTGCTTAAGTAAGCATATATATTAACTACTACTGAACTAAAGCAGATAATGTACACCTTCTGTAAGGTTTTTGCACAAACAGCATTCAGCAATGACAAAATTGGGAAAATTTGGGGGAAACAATTACAGCATCCCATGTACTAGGTAAAAGCCATTTCAGCCATTGGGATGTCAAAGCACATTAAATAAGCAAAGGTAGAACATTCAACAACCATATGCTTTTCAATGCAGATCCTTAAGAATTCTAGTCTTTCTTTGTTAGTTCAAAATTTGAATGAGTCACTTTTTATGGATGAGCAATTATAATAACATGGAATAAAGCGAACATTACACACTAGAGCATGCAGAAAACAAAGTACCAAGGAATTTACAAGAATTTTCATTGGAATTAACTCATACAGGGTTTTCATTGAACAGCACAGCATGAAACCTAAGGGGAACAGCAGTATTATTTCTCAGGTAATCATAATTTTGTTACTTCTCTACTAATAAAATATATAGCAAATAATTATGTAGAAGACAATGTGTTTCATATATACCATGACTCAGAAAAAACATCAACATGTATAATATAAACAACCAACATCCCAAAGATCCAGATCTTGCCATGCAGAAAGAACATAAGGCTACAGGGTGCTCCTAAATCAATATTAGTCATAACAATTTACCTGTGAGTGAAAAATATCTATCGACTATCTACTGACATAATGACTGCAAAATGAATAGCCATATGTTGTGTTTGAAATGCATTACATAGACAGGCTCTTAGATTACTTAAAACATGTGAATGAACAATATCCATACATCTTGTCTTTCATCCTAGCATAAAATATGTCTATGCCAAAAAAACACATGCTTTTTAAATGAATGGATTGATCATACAAGAGTTAATCAGAATAAGTGTGTTACGTTGATGCACATAAAGCCCAAGTTTACCATAAACCCAAACATGCACATTACCATTGCACACATGGGTCCCACTTAACATCTTAACACATCCACTGAGCACAACAATTGCTTGTTGTACAACAATTTGTAATCATGGGGCCACATAGACATTACACCTTATAGTGACAAAGAGAAATACTGTTGTACAAAATGTTGAAATGGGCGGTGGCCAGTATCAATATAAACATTTTGTTATTGTCATTGACAAAGAGCAAAGCAAGATATACCAAGTACCCAAAAGCCATGTAAGTTTCAGTTAACAAATTCCGTAAAGGCAGTGATAAAACATAGGTAACAAACAGTGATAAAACATAGGTAACAAACAGTGATAAAACATAGGTAACAAACAGTGATAAAACATAGGGATCCAGTCAATAACAAACTCTATGATAACAAACAGGGAGGGACTTAAAATAAAACTATCAGCTGAAACTGAGATCTACAAACTGTGAACTAAATCAGAGACATTATCGAATAAAACCATAAACATGACACATTATCAGACAACGATCAGGCATATCATATAAAACACAACTTTTTATAGGATACATAACATAATATCAAAGTACTGAAAGTACTCATGGAAACTAAACTAACATAGACTTGCACTGCAACATGGAATGGGAACTAGTTTAACAATTGCATGGAGGATGTAGAAAAACATAGTACTTTGGTCTGCATCAAAATTTATGCATGCCGATTGAATGACGGCTATGGAAAGCTGAACTATCATTTAGTTTCCAATGAAATTATTATGTATAAAACGATACATGCAGCTTAATAAAGGAAAGACTCTGCAGCTTAACACATCCTCCATGATCAACCTTGAGAATTGAAATTTGATCAATACAGAGTTCTGATGGCTCGTTAGACCTTCCACAAACATGTTTAGTCAACTAGCCGCTGACATGTATCTCAACTAAGGCTTGTTAGAAAACTGGCATAATATAGGAAGTTAAGATAAGCATGAAATGAATACATGGCATATCTAGCACAAGAATAAAGAAAACATATAACTGCATTCTTCACTTAATTAAACCTACTAATACTGTCTATATTTTTCAGAGAATAAAAACAACCATTGGAATGTACAATGAAGAATCAAAGGTCTTTCAGAGGCCAAACACAATATCAGAAATTATAGCAATATCATTTTATAGCTCTCTGAATGAACATAAATCAATGATTGTTTCACACGCAGCTCATTATTTTCTACTGATAAACAAATTCAAGTTATCTGTCCTTGATAAACAGGTATTTATACAGTAGACAAGAAGAATTTACGGGCCAACTAATCACCCTTGATGGATTCAATCTGGTCACTAGTTTTGATTAAAGACAAGGGAGAAAACCTGAAATTACTTAATGAAGTTTTCACACATTAATCTCCCTTACAAGAAATTTAGCAAGGGAAACTACTCAATGTTATCACTTGTAGCAGTCATGGAAAAGTCGTCTCCCTTCTAACAAAAAGTAGGCTTTTTCAAGTTGTACTAAAATCAGGCAAACAAAAGGGAAGTAACTCCTAAGTTTCAATCGATATATCTTTCAACAGTTATGGTTCTTTAAGTTCATTTAAACCACACATACATACAATAAATTCCAGTTACAAAGTTTGCAGAGACTCAATTATGATAAGTTAAGTAACCTTAACCGATACAATATATCAGTTATCTTGTTTGTGAAACAGTATACCATGAACTAAACATGTCAAAATGCTGAGATTAAGACATTAAAATCAAGATATGGGTAAAATAATTCCTTGCAAATTATCTTCACTTAATTATCAGGCAGACAAAATATAAGAGAACTAATACATTATTCTTGAAAAATTTTCTCATAAGATGTATGTACCAAGTGTTACATCCATCATGCAGCAATATAGGTCAATTGCCATGAAAAAACCTGCACTTTAAATTGTACAATTAAGTTTCTTGGCAACAAAAAGCTACCCTGTCAATGTATAGCCCATGAAACCAGGTAACTGAAGCTTTTTCAAACACTAAACATAATCATTAACTGGCCTACTTCATTCACTAAGATGTTCAATGATAGAACAAGAATAGAGCAAACTTTTTTTCTACAAGGAAGATAATATATCATCGAAAACAAAGAAACATGCATTGACAATATGTATTGACATACAAATGTCCTACTACTGTAACAATGGATAGCAGTTTAAATTCTATGTTTTGTCTAAGTTTTAACAACATTAGTTATCAGCTGTTTTGATTATAATATACCTTCATACATAAACATACAATAAAGCTTCATTCAACAGCTGGCTGAGGATTCACAACAACAAGACCACAATAGTCTATTTAACTTGATAACATTAAAATAAATACTGTTTTGTTAAACAAACTTGCTGATTAATTTATTCATTTATTACTAACTTACCCATCCACAAAGAACTGGCAACTTCAACACATGTGGGGGAAAATTGACATTGTTGTCAAATTTTCATGGAAGGGTATGACCTGCTGCGAATGGGAATCAGACGCAGTGCTGCCATTGATGGAAAACTTCAAAAGTTCATCACAAATTAAACCCTTGATATTCAAGGCACTTTAATTCATTAATAACAATTTTAACCATTACACTTCTTCAAAAATAGTACAAGGCAGTTTGGTAGACCAAAAATATGAACAACAAAATCACACTTCAAATATTTTCTAAACAAGTGATTTAAAACAAAATTTTAATGTAGAAGAGCAACCACAAAATATCTCATCAGTTCAAGCCCAAAGAATTGGCAAGTAACCAATCACCCACCAATTCTAAAACAATTTTCTACTTCAGGAATGATTGAAGACTTGAGTCGGGATAGACAAATAATTATTCGCTGATCAAGATGTTAACAGCTGTGTTACTAAACACCACATTCTCCCAAAATTCCAATAAAACATTTGATTACAATTGGGTTTCCACTTTCTGTAATAATCTTACATCCACTACCATCTGATTATGTTGTAGACATTTTGATCAGAATTAGGTAAATTGATTGAATTCCATGGAGGGCTTTAATTAACTCTGCAATGCAGTAAACTAAAGTGAAGTTTGAGTACCATTAGGGAATAGAAATCCAGAATGACAAATGGGAACTGATGTTCATACAAAGAATACAAAGCTATTATGTCTATAATTAGATGCATCAATTTGCAATAAACACTTAATACAAAGACTGATGAGCCATGAATCTTTTGAAAATTTGAAGGACATAACCAACAGCTCCATTATCAGTTCATAATTTACATGTACTCGACCATTATGAACATCTATGATGTGCACAAAATTGACAGTTCATAAGTCAATGTACAAATAAACAAGAGGGGTTTGTCCCATAAATGCCATCTGGATAGTAATTGCTATTGATAAGAAAAGTTTTCGTGTTAAAGATCATAGTGACCTTGACCTTTCACCTCAAAATCAATAGAAGTCATCTACATGCAAAGACCAAACTAGGCCTGAGGACCATAGGCCAAATAATTCTCTAGTTATTGGACAAGGTTTGATTACAAACAAACTGATGGACAGACTGACTGAGTCTGACTGACTGGCATGGGAAAGCAATATACCCAACTTCTTTGAAGGGGGGGGGGGGGCATAATAAACAGACCTCCACAACAATCTATCCAATATTAGCACCCTTTGAGAGATAATAACTCATCTTGCTTTTTTCTCAAGCTTCAATGGTGGAGGTTGACCTCTTGCAAACACCTCGAAAGAACCACCTTCCGTAGGCTAGCTGCATCATGGGGCATCTTCTGGTCCCAGGATGGGATTTGATCTCACAGTAGTGATGGGCTTAATATTGATTACTAGTCTGAGACCATATAACCACCTGACTGCAGAGGGAGGCACTGACTTACTATCAAATGAATAGTTCATAACCTGTGTACCACACTAAGCATTTGGAAATAATAATGAATTAGAATGCAGCTGCTATATTAAACTGATCAGATAAATAACCTGCAATATAACAGTGGGATGTAATACTGACTTATATTATAAAGCCACAAGCTGTGATAGGTCGTTTAAACACTTAATGTTGAAAAAACATTTAGTTTGGAACTGGAGAGAATTTTTACAATATTACAACTAAAATGCTCTATCTATCCAAGAAAACCCATTTCCTAACTGCATTAAATAACCCAAAATCTGCAACTATGTAATTCCCTGAGGATTTCAACCATTCCATTCTTGTTTACAGCATGTGCCTCAGTTATATCCTGATATTGTATTCACTAATATATGATAGCATATTGTCAAAGTTCATTGTAACACATTCACAACATTGTCAAGCTCTGTTACATGTGTATGCTTGTCACATTATGTATAATTCCTATCATAAGACAGAGTCTATATTGAACCGTTCCTCCTGGGAGTTCTAAAAATGTCTGTGACAGTGAATACAAACATACTGGCATCATATCAACATTAAAGTCAGTCAAGAAAGAGCAGTCAGACAAACATTACTTTGACAATTGTGTCTGTCTGTTTTTGCAATAGCTGCAATGCTTTATATTCAAACATTATTGATTGTGACAGCTTAAACCTTAAGCAATGTACAGTAAGTCATATTCAATAGCAACAGTTCATGTAATGCACCACAAGTCCCAGTCAATAGCAACAAATCAGGCAATGCACCATAAGTGACAATCAATAGCAACAAATCAGGCACCACAAGTCACAGTTTATAGCAACAGTTTAGGGAATGCACCACAAGTCACAGTTTATAGCAACAGTTCAGGGAACGCACCACAAGTCACAGTTTATAGGAACAGTTCAGGGACCGCACTGCAAGTTACAGTTTATAGCAACAGTTTAGGGAATGCACCACAAGTCACAGTTTATAGCAACAGTTCAGGGAACGCACCACAAGTCACAGTTTATAGCAACAGTTCAGGGAACGCACCACAAGTCACAGTTTATAGCAACAGCTCAGGGAACGCACCACAAGTCACAGTTTAAAGCAACAGTTCACATAAGGTAAAGTATGTCACATTCATAGGGGGCCTCAATCATCAAGCAGTTGTAGCCTGTGAGAAAAATTAAATCACATATGAGGAAGCTTTCAGAAGGATGGCGGTTTTACTTAAGTGTATATCTAGGTTCTTCCAACACCATTTATGATGGAAAAATTCGTCAAATGACCTTGGCTGTTGGTGTGAAATTGAACTCCAGTGAAAAATAGTCACATTTAATAGAAAGCAGTCAACCCCTTCAAAAGTAATACATGAAAACATGATTTTTTCTTAAACTATTCTTGCATACTTCAAGAATAGTTCATGAGTAGTTCATGAAATATGAACAACTATGATAATCCTGTACACAAGCATTTTGGTTCATGAAATAATGCTCAGAAAATAATAAAACATCTTAAGTATGAGCTTGATGGAATGTTCTCTGTTAATAAGTGTTGATTCTGCCAGAATTTTCCCTAACCTGATGGTGAAGTATTTTCTTATACCATAAATTGGCAATCAACTATTTTGGAGAGAGAGCATCAATCAGTTTAATGATATACAATAGAAGCATCCAAACACAATTTTATGCTCAATTTACTTAGAAACAATCTCGAAAAATATTGATTTACCAAACCTTTGCTAACCACAGTCTAGGAAATTCATTTATGGATTAACAGAGTAAATATACTTTGTCAGACATTGTTTATCATATTAATGTCATTATAAGAAACAATGAAAATAAAATGTGTTTAAAGCTAGCCTTTTACCAACCCAAGATTCAATCAAGATATTTCAATCAGGACCGAACATTCTGATATTGGTTCAGAACAGAACAGAATGGAATGGGACAGCACATGAGCAGGACATGCAGGTATGGACAAGTTACAGAGGACAGGACATGGCAGGACATTTTGATTTATCTATTCAAATCTTGGAGAAAGTTGGGATTTGAAGTTCTTGCTGCTGTTTTGCCAAGGTAAAAAGTATGATGGACAGTATATTGACTAATTAATAGGCTTGTATCTTGGTTTAATTGATCAACAGCCTCCTATCAGCTAGACATATCAAATAATATTACATCATTCTTATTGATTGCTTATTTGCAGAAAACACCATAAAATGTTACCAATATAACAAATGCAGAACAACAACAGACCAACATTGATTGAAAAGACCATAAAATTATCAATTGAAGTGAAAACATGGTTACATCAAGGAACAAGAACAAACAAAGTAACATAAATAATTGTTTCATGTTCCTAAACCATAAGATTTTAACAGATTGTAAAGTCTTCTGACCTGTTCTACATCCTTAAGCTTATCTCAACATCAATAGAAAGATATATTTTTAATCTGTACGAAAAACTGCAGATGCTCCCCAAATACCAAAATTCTGTACATTGTTTGTGGCAACCTGCACTTCAATTACTTTCACATACTTTCACCTACACCATAGATCATATAAAAGTATTTCTTGCCAAGCACTGTAGATCATTCCATTCAGAGCTCTTCAGAGAAATATAATAATTACTGTAAAGAATGCTTTACAGGAGCTTCAAATATTTGCTGATGTTTGTTTTTTATATGCAGTTAACATTACTTTGACTGAAACATCCGGACTTCTGACGATACTAGAGCTCATTGTTATCCAATAATTAGCCTCAGATATTGTGGCACACTTTCAGTATTAATATCAACTATTGATTGGGCAATTAATTTGAAGCCTTCATCACTTGCATTGATGAGAATTTTTTATTATTCAATTTAAGTCGACATCTAGTGTATAATTGGTTGCTTAGCAACATCCAACATCAGAACTCAGTAGAAGTTAAATCTGCCATTCACTACTATTATAATGCAACGAAACAGAATTATATTTTTAAAGCTAACAAAAAAACCTCTTTACAAAATTGATGTACCAGCTCACCGCAATCATAAAATGAAAACATGTTACAACAAACACTAGAAACAATCACTAAGCCAAACTGATGGAGTGCAGGAACTCTTATTTTCTTTGCCATGCTTAATTGACAACACATGCAAGCACTATGCATGGTAAAACTTTAATTAACCATCTGTAAGTCTGTATTCGGGTTAACACTGTTAGTTTTCCATCAAGGTGAAGCCACAAATACCAAGGTTTGTAATTTGGTAATCCCAACCAGAGCAATCAAGTTCAGGAGTGAATGGATTCATATTTCCACACAATGTAACACATGGAAAAGCCAAGCCAATAAAAAAAGTATGTTTCTCCTTGGAGCGCTCATAAATTATTGCTACATTAGCAATAACAAAAACATTCTTTTTTTTCAGCCCTTTCATCAGTTGTTAGTCTCACAACAGTGTCTCTCGTGTAATGTGTTATGAATGTAACAGGATTAACTTTTTACTAGAACAAAACATTTCATTTCTTTGCTGAGTGTTATAACAACTCTGTGATGACTGCTAAGGTCTAATACCTCTTGCAATCTGACGATTGAAGCCAAAAAAATGTTGATATTTGTTAATGATGATGTATTAAAATAAAGTCAATCCCTTCATTGTTAGCAACCTGTAGTTATAGTGGCAACAATACAGAAAAAAAACAGTAAAAATACAGAATTATATAACCACCGGTATAATTATAGAGAACGATATAATTTCATCCAGAGTAAAAAATAATTGTTCACTACCCCAAAACAAAAGCCGAAGTCAAGATCTATATGAATTACCTAAGAATAATCAGACATTCAAATTTAGGTACTTTGATAGAACATCTTCTTATTTGTTATAATCAAGCAACTAGAAAGGCACTAAACTGTTACCCATAAAATGTGTGTAATTCAAATTCTGGAAACCTTGAGCTTAATTTTGCTACTGAGTGACTAGAGGAAATTAAAGAGATAAAAATTTCCTCACTGAAGATGAAATTTTCTATTTCTAACTAGATGTTGGACATAAATAGAACATAAATTGGCCCATCACAACAAAAATAAGAATGTTTTAATCATGAATAAGTGATAAATTCATCATCAGCCAAACATTTGAAGATAGCTATTTACTTTTCAAAGATAAAGCGAAATGTTATGTTGATGTCTCATACAATCAATTGAATGAGAAATTTTATCAATTCATTCATAAAAATAATAGAGACTTGAAAAGTTCAATGATCACATAGGACTTGACAGATGAGTTGACCATTCAAAGGATGCACATGGGAGATGCCATACTCTCTATTAAAATTTAAATTTCATTTGAATGTGTATGTAAGTTTATAAAGAAATGGATTGTCAAACATTCAGTAATAGCAACTGGTCTGTGGGTCTGGTACAATAAAATCAGTACAATATAAACCAGTAAGGTCCATTGCAATGCTAACCCACCACCTCCACCCGAAATTCTGTCACAAGCGAGAATCTTTCTTTTAGCTTATAATGCTCGCATAATTTTATTACAAAAATTAAACCTCATGTCAGGTCTACACATCATCACTCAATGTATACCTTGAACAGAATCTATCATTTGAACAGAACCTATCATATACAGAGAAATCGACACACTGCAAGTTAAGTCCTTAAACAAGGTGCTCCCATCAATTAACTGCAGCTTCTAATTAATAGTTTTTTGCTGCACTTCTTCGACCATATATTTATACATTCAAGTTACTGCCACAAGCTTTTTGTTGATGTTCACCATAGTGCTTGAAAGTGAATGCTTTAAGTGAAATTACAGTCCGTTTGAATGGACTTCCTGAAACAATGAACTTTTCTTGAACTTTTCTTGCATACTTCATGAATAGTTCATGAAGTATGAACAACTCTTTGATAGGGGAGTTCCATTACAATCTGCAGTCAGAAAACATCATATACATCGTTTCTTTCTATATTATAAAAGCTTTTCACAATAAATATTGATAAACCACTCAGACAGTTTGACCAAATGTCAATAGAAAACAAGGGAGAAATATCCCATAAAATTTTATTACAGCTTGTTCCAGAAGCCATAGACAGATAAATAATTCCATAACTTGAACATAAAATGTAATATCTGACAGGAAAACCAATCCTAACCCATGTATGTAAAAGGTTTGGAATCCTTAATAATAGAAAATGTATATCTCTAGTGATTAATGAGTTACCATTGCAGATGTAATTCAAAGAGCATGCAGCACCATCAGCTACAACAACAACAACTACAAGATATTAAATGCTGTATCAATATATCCATGTATCAAGCATTTCTAAGATACTGTAAGTGGAGACAGTGGTTTGGCTTGGTATTAAATCTTTCTTAAAAATTCTTAGACATAAAAAAATATTTTATAACAAAAACTTAAAAATGCTACTTAATGTTACTCTTCCCTCCCTGTGAACAACACATGGAACATTCCAATACATTAAGTAGAGTAACTCCAAGCAGAACCCAAAGTTGCCTTACAGGGTGATACAGGTGTAAAACACTGATACATTATACATGAGCATAAAGATTTACCTGATTTCAGGAGTGGATTTCATCCTCATGGTTGTGCCTTGAACAAATATCACTTTCAAATTCTTCAATTCGTATACATCCAATTATCAACAATTGTCTTTGATAATAATTTATGAACACAATTCTATAATCAAGTTTTTCAACTCAACACAGATTACAATGTTGGAGAAATGAATGCAGACCTCCTTCCTACGCAGTCATAGTTAACATGATTCAAAGTGGTGAGAAATAACTAGAAAACTAAAAGCAAAATTGCGCAATCATATCATGATGTTTTACAGTCATTTAGTAGCTCATCATCTCCAGAAACAAATCACAGAGGCAGAAAAACCATGGAATGAATACATTTCATCATCAGTATAAAATGAAATACATCACATAATAAACAAGTTATTCATAAAGAACTGAAAAGCATTTGAAAAGCCTGGATATCAAATTTTCAAACAATTTCTAATGTTCACCAGTTTTTAAATTTTTCGAATCCACCTGATTGGGGTCCACAATTCTTCATTTAAAAACCTCTATTGTCTTGATTCACTCTGAACAATTTTTTAACATTTCAAAAATCTAATCCATTTATATGATCAATAATAGCGGAGAAAAAGTTCCTGAATAACTAACACATAGATACCAGCACTAAGCCATGCATGTACAATGAACAGCCCATATTATGTTCTTTTCTCCAATTTATTACAAAACACATGGTATGTTGATCAAATATTCCAAAACTTTCTAACTTGCTGAGTTTTATACTTAAAATGATTCCAGATTCATTTTGATGTTTATATTTTGTCTACCCAACAATCTTTACAATTCTCCATTCAATATACAGTTAAAATCTCTTAAAAGAGATGCACAATATCCTTAGGTTAAAAAAGATGAAAATTCCTCTGAAAAAAAAAAAACCAACAGAATTCAAGTGGCACAAACTGTTTGTGAAAATCTGTTTCAAACACATTCCAACACAAGCTTACTTTCAAGTCAAGAAAATCAGCTCCCTACAGTTTGAATCCAAGGAAATATGAAAATCTTAGTCAGAGAAAAGTTAATAAAAATGAATGAGGATGATCAACATATCTTTTGTTTTACGTCCTCCAGTCAAATGAACATATGGTCAAACTAAAATACCTTAATGCATGTTTCAGACTACAATCAGTTCTGGGTCAACAAATTTCAATGACCCTGTGCTAAGTACATAAATGTATACACTATAAGCATAAGGCAAATTTAAACTATCTACCAAGAAAATGATCATTATTTTAAATGTTTTGTATCAGCCTTATTTTCCTAGATGGGATAAGGAAATGATAGGTCAAGTCTCAACTAGATGGCTACATTATCCATCAATGTCATATATTAATGTCAATCTTCAATCGAAAATAAAGGTGGTGAGGAGAAAATCTCCGATAGACAGGTATCACACCATTAAATTTAAATCTAACATGAACAAACTTCAAACCCTTCAGGCATTATCATTACATACATTCTGAAATTTTATTGTAAATTCATTGTTTAATAAAACACTAAAACATCCAGTTTCTCTCATACATCTGTACTTAACCTCAGTGAATTTGCAAAACACATCTTTAAACATAAATATGAAACACTAGATTACAACAAATTATAAGATGACTCAAATGTTATAATAATGTACATGTAGGCGGTCTATGTACTTGTATAAAAGTAGTTAGCTAGTATCATTATACATGTGTAAGTAACCACTTCCACTCTGTGTAAAAACAAACAGATTTCAAAATCATTACTAATCTTCCATGAGTTAGACGCAAATTTTTCTAATAACAGAAGGCTATGATGAAAATATCTTTCTATGAATTCCTGACAGAATAGAATTCTGAGGAAACTTACGCACAGGAGGTCACCTGCTGGTTAACATATCTAACAAATTATCATATTATGTACAAGAGTTATCAATTCATGAAGTATGATCATCATTCAACAATTTCTTTTTACATTTACACAGAAAAAAGTTATAATGTCATAATTCGTAAAACCATGGTTATAAATATATTATATTCAGGTATTGAGTACATATAACAATGAAAAGTCTTGATTACATTCAATTACATTCAAACATAAGAAAAAATTTAAGGTCACATTTGGGAGAGACATAATTTCTTTTCACGGGGTGTTTATCTATGTTTGACTTTACTATATTTGCAATGATAATTTAGAGATGTGAAGACTTCTTAGTAACAACACACTGAAACTATGAGTACTTTTTCATCCAAATATTTAAAACTGAATATAACCTTTATAAATTGTGTAACATTTTAAATCTGTATGTATTGTAAGTACAAGGGATTGAACATCAAGTATTTCATAATCGATAATTGGTTACAGATAATTGATGGTAAAAGATAATTGATAATTAATTTGACATTTATGACTGATATCAATAATAACATTTTTATACTTTAACAGAGACAGTACGGAATCTTTCAATTAACTGATCTTATCACAGTCAAGCATCAGTCAATGTACATGTAATGTCTAGAAGATTTCGGTGACCTACTAAAACTCAAGAGATATACAAGAATAAACAAGAATTTCCTTCAATTCTGTAGGTATTCCAAGAACACAGCACTTGTGACTGTTTACTAAATCTAAAAGAAACAGAAAAAGTGTAACAAAAAACTTCAGCTAAGGCACATGTGGAAACTTCTCAGAAGCTTCAATAACATTTCACAACAGGTGAACAATCCTATAATTGTGACTGGAATTTAAACATTCCCTCAATGAAATAGTTAATTTTCAAGTGATTCTGGATATTTTCAAATACCTGATTTACAATGGAGGGTCTCAAAGTACATGTTACCCACTAATAAATTAATATATCTCTATCAAGATGGCCCAAATTTACCAGCAATAAGACAGGTGGATATTCAATTTTATGATTTTATAAGTACTAGGCCTAATATTCCATTAAACAATATAATAAATAACATAGCTATTTAGTTCTACATCAAAATAATCTTATAAATTTTGTGATATAATTACGAAATTCAATATGAATTCCTCCCCTAATTTACGCTCCAAACCTTTTTTTGAGAAAATTGAAGTAATCAAGACTTAATACCATAAACACTTTATGATATCCTTCAAACTAACATATTCCAAGAATTCCTCAATAATTCAAGCAAAAATACAATAGATCGAAAAATAAGGAAAAATCAGTAAAATAGTGGGTCATTTATTAGGGACTATTCATCAAACTCAACTCCACTAAAGTAATATTATAATTAGACTATTTATGAAATCAGTATTCAATTAACCAATCGTAAAGGGAAGTAATTATGGAAAATTGTACCATTCCACTTACAGTCAAACAATTTAAAGTATAACAAAAATGTGCAGAAAAAGACAACTTTGATCACTTGAAACTATAAACAATGTGTACTTCTTAATATTTTTGTTCTCCTACACTTGAGTCCTGTACTTCTTAATAGCTAAAAAAGGCAGTTATGGCAGAAACAAGTACATAAGTCCAATGGTTTCAATGTAATTTTCCACTTGCTTCCCACGCTCAGTATATTATGGCACTTTAGCACATACATTCTGTACAGCACTCATTTATTCAACAATAAATTTATTGTCATAAATACATTAAAATTTTATACATTCAGACAGTGTAAGATTGAACAAACAATATCAAAAGTTTTAATTATCAGCTGATTAAACATGCTTCAAAATTAATTGGTTGCTTATAAACCCTCTGTTACCCTTACATTGTCCTAGACCAGCAAGAGGCTTCCACATCCCTAGTGACCATCAGTTGAATTTGTTGTTTTCATTAAAATGTGCAGATATTAATTACTGATACTGAAAACCTTGGAATATGTGCAAGAACTAACTCAAGGTACTGTGAGAATATATAACTTACATTTTGACTCCAGGAGGTGGGTCCCACACACATTCCCCGGTGGTGAGGTTGGCATACATGTGCTCCCTGGTACGAGGCTCTATTATCTCCACCCATTCCCACCTGAAATACACAAAAATATCAACACTGTATTAGATAACATGATGACAAGAATTTTGATTACCAAACTTTAGGGCAACAAAGTTATTTGTTTATGTTAGGCTTCTGTTTACCGGAAGTTTTTTAGTTCATGCATGAAGGTCAAATGTCATGATCAGGGCTCCCTCCAGTCTCTCCATGTAACTGACAGCTACGCTACAAAATGTGTAACTGACAGCTACTCCACAAGAAGTGCAAGTCAGATGTATAAAACCATGAAGGAGCAATTTTATTTTCATTTCTGTGTTTGTAAACAAGTGTTGTCATTTATTTAGGTCAAAGCAGCAATCCACATTTCAATTTGGCCAAGATCAGCCAAAAACTTTTAAACATTCAATAAGAACTTGTAAGATAATATGGTCTTGGTTTACCAGAGACATACTTCATCAAGTTTCATGTACATATTTGTAAGGCTCAACAACATCATGGAATGCTTGACACCATTGTATCTTAGGACCTTATATTACAGTTCAATGTTAAATGGAACATTCAGACAACTGGGACAGTCCATGGGTCACTGTAGTGAAACACTTAAACTTAATATACAGAAGAAATCTGTTGTAAGGAAAGTGGCAAAGTATGAGAGATTGACTTTAAACCAACACGAAGTGTTCATAAATGTGTTTTAAAAGCACAAAAAAACTTTCAAGTAGACATCAAACACCTCAGTGTAACTTGGACTGTTGTACATTACTTCAACAGAAATAGGACAAAATAATGAACGGGAACCTACACATCTTGTTCAAATTAACACCCAGGTGACATTAATCCCAAATACATGAATATGAAATCTAACAAGTAGGATAATTTACTCAAAGAAGGTGTAATGTGTTTGTAATGCTGCCATTAAAAGTCTCTAAGAAAAAATCAGGACATTATATCACGGTTCTATTGGGATATACAAAGATACAGAGCTGCACAGCTTTTTGTAAAGCTAAAATTGGACTCTTCAAACAGGAGAGAAGAAGACAGCATTCCTCAAAGCAATAATGAAAGATATGTACAAAAAAACAAAGTGGCAAGCAATATTAGCTTTTTGTAAAGCTAAAATTGGACTCTTCAAACAGAAGATTAGACCTCTTCAAAAGGAGAGATGAAGACAGCTTTCATCAAAGCAATAATGGATGCCGTCACTCCAAGAGAAATATATGCAATACACAAACATTCCATACATTATATACTTAACTATATCTAAAGAAGAAGAAGAAGTAAAGAAATATATGATTTAAGTCAACAAGAATTTAGTTCAAAGGTAATGGGATGAGAAACAATGTAACATGAATGCCAACCACTGCAGCTTTTCCATAATCACATGCAACAAAACATTGAGAAGAATTAATGACAAATTCAACGAAATTCGATAGTTATGCAGTGAATAATTCATATTGTCAGCACCAGTCTTTAGAATATAGCACATACCATGCATTCACATGTGTAGACATTTTAATGACTGTTCCCTTCAAGACACTAAATTTCTGAATTCGTACAAGAATAATTCAAGGTGTATATACATGAAAACCTATTACTTTAGATTGCTCATGCATGCAGCCAATTGAATGGTTACATCAACTATTACAAAAAATAATCATTTGATGAATTATTTTCTATGGTATCAAAATTATCCCATATTTGTACAAAACTTTCATTTGGAGGGGGGACATAATTAAGTTACATGCGTCAGAGATAAAAATTTAAGCAATCATACAATTTGTCATTTATTAGACAAATATATGTAAAATAACAACTAACTGAACATGATTTCTCACAAATGACCTATATATTATAGCCCAACATTTTCAGACAAATAAATGGCCTCTTTCAATATGGACCATATGAATTGTTTCTGGGGATTTGAACTCAGGTAACCTTATTGTTGATTTGACAGTAGATGATGGGATATCATCCCAACAAACACATAAGAAATATTGTTAACACTGTGCATTAAGAGTGCTGATCTCTGGTGTTTTTATATGACCTAATGACCTGGTATTTACCCTAGATCACTCAAAATCAATTTGACATGGTCTTCATTAAAACAAATACACCAAGCATGTTTTATTTACAACAAACAATTAAGGTAAATGTGGCCTCCAGAAATGTCAGATTTTGCTTGACTTAACTCATTGACCTAGTTTCTAACCCAGCATGGCCAGACCTAATTTCAAGATGAATGATTCTTTACCTCAATAAATCTTATTTTTTTAGTTTGAGCAAAAATTATGACCCTAAAGTGTTGGTCTCTTAAACAACAGACTGAAAGTGCATTGTTGATACAATAAGCAAATAATTTAACCAACCACAAATAGACAAACTACATGACACGTGTCCTCCAGACAACAGTATCTGATACAATATATCAAACCTAATGGATCATCCATATTCATGATACACAAATCAATAATACATAGGTTATCTTGCAAATCTAATACACTTACATTTATTTACAAAAACTAACATTATAGTTTTGTAACTAATATACTTTAAGTGATTCAAGTCCATTGGGGTTCAAGAATCACAGGATAAGTCAGAATCAGAGTTTATTTGGTCATGGACAAGGTATTCTGATCCAGAAAAGGTGGCATCAATGCCATGTGACATTTCATGAATCTAATCTGATGTGAAATAAGACTGCTGTTGTAATCTAAAGCCAGATTTTATACATGTACATTAACATTTAATTAAAAGGAATGGAATCTAGAAGTGAATAATCAGTTCAACAGCAGAATGTTCTAAAATTCAAATTAATCAGGCGCTGCCCATAAAATTTGACAGCATGCAGCCCAAGGTGTAACAATCAGTAAAATCAAGTAACTATATCTCCAAGAATTCTAAACAAAGATGCTAGCCAGTTGTATTCATGGATTTCAACTGTTGATCAGGCCAAAGGATGCAGCAGTTTTTTAGATAAGACAAATTAACCAGTACTATCAGAAAGAAAACCCTGATCTTTTTAGTCTATTTAGAATCAATTTTCTAACACATGCCTATTTTTTCAGACCAGAAATATATGTATTACTGAATGATTTCTGATGACCGACCCTCAGGCAAGGATCAACATGTATAATATATATGTGTGTATATTACAACTGGTGACCAGGCCATAGAGTACATTCAATAATAATCAATTAACCCTTGGGGTAAGATTTTCTACCATACCTATTGAATGAAAAATTATCATAACTATATCCTACACTATCATTATTTTTAATAGTTTCTAGCAGATAACATGATATGTACTGCCCCAGGGACAATCTAACTTGGACATACACTTACCATATGCTCTAAATGTAATCAATACCAAGAAATATAATAATTTATTAATGAACTGCTTAATTACCTTGATAAATATTATATAGAATGTTCAGAGGTATTGCTCATAGAACCAAAGTGACTTACACCATTTTAGAATAGGGTAACTCTTTAATTAATGGAAACAATTAATCAAAACATGCCTAATTATACTTGGAGCAAATCAATATAAAAATTCTAATCTGAATTTCTCTGGAAACCTTTTGGTATGGTGGGTTCTCATTCTATCGGGGCTTCCATTTTATCGGTGTTAACAGTTTTTCTCGCGAGGTTTCAACCTTGCGCTGTCTATGGGTTGTTTCCGTTCCCGTTTCAATAACCCAGAAGTCACTCGTCCGTAACAAACTTTTTTCCTAAAAATGTCTAAAATACTGGTGATTTACTTACGTTTTTACACAAAATCAGGTGAAAAATGATTTCCTTTGAATGATGCCTACCCTTATGTTATAAAACGTTCTATATATCCTGTAAACGAATGTTAAAGTTTTGAAATCGCTAGTGAAAAAGTTTGTCTGACATATATTTATTCTGACGTCACCAAACAGAAAGTATAAAAATTTCAAAATTTAGTAACACTTCTGGGAACTGAAAGTATGGCAAGCCATTAAGGTCATAATTTGCAGTAAAAACAATGAACAAATTTTAATGATACACAAGCGGACACCTGTCGATTTTGAACATTCTAAATGTGGGTCTATCACTCATATATGATTCATTTACACACCTATAACCTATTTTTACTGCTCTTAATGCAGTTTTTGAGTAAGATCTTGTACTTTTTACTAGGTGTTAGATTCATGTTTCAGTATGTGAATAATATAGAAAAAATAGTTTACTATTCCTATGTTAAAAGTATTCAATAATAATCAAATCATTATGTATCCGCCGTTCCATAGTTGGCACATTTTAAAATTTACACCGATAGAAGGGGAAAAAACTCTAGCCGCTTATCAGCAGGATTTTGTAAATATAAACTATTTTATCATGTATTTTTAGTTCGTTTTAATAAACAGAGAGGAATTTTAAAGCCACAAACCAGTAAAAGATCGATGTTAGTTACTTTATTTTATTTAGATTTTATTATGAACGTTAAGTACCCCGATAGAACGACAATCCAGCTGTAATAATAGCTGCAATCAAAGTACTGAAAGTACTCATGGAAACTGAACTTACGCAGACTTGCACTCCGCAACAATTGGAACGGGAACTAGTTTTAGTTGAACAATTACATGGCGGATGTAGAAAAACGTAGTACTTTGGTACGTATAAAAATCCTGCCAAGCGAGTGAAGGCTATGGAAAATTAAACTATCATTTAGTTTCAAAAAAGCTAATTTAGCTTCAACAAACTGGTTACCAAAGCGACACTCCCTATTACCATCCCAAAGAATTTTTAATGTTTTTATTTAAATATCAATTCAAAATATTAAAACTTTAAATCAACCTAGGTTAACCTACATGATTATACATACACAAATGGCCATGAATGCAGCAATTTATGATGTAATTTATTATGCCAGAATGAAAACAATGAAAAAGGAAGTGCATGTCAATGACACACCTGCATTCATGTTTCTGTCAATTTGTAATAATAATAGAGGTTGGTATAACAGTGTAGTATTTCATTGCCCAAAATTCTGTCAAACCCAGAATAAAATTAATAGTATGTGAACTATGATATTTTTACCAAGTGGTTTCTGACAGTGACATTTAAAGTAATGCAAATTTCAACACCTTTATCTCAAGTTAAATAAAGACACAGCAAATTGGTTGAACTCTAGATCAAAGTTGACACCTATTTAAATGTAAATCAATATGACCTTATAACGATAACCTTGGCCAAGGTCAAGCAAGTTGAAAATCTTTTTCCTGAGATTGTTCAAATATAGATTTCAACCAGTATTTACCTGTCAGTGAAATATGTGACCAAACTGTTTAAATCACAAATCAGATTATCAATAAAGAACATTAAGTACTGTATCTTATCATTAGTACAAGATAGTCTTATAATTGGGAAAATAAAACCAGTACATGGTTTATGCACAGATCAGGTAAAAGATTTCCAACTAAATGGCTGTCACAACCATAAATTAATAATTACAATAATTAGAAATTATTGGGGGGGATAATTGCGCCCCCTTCCCAAGCCCCCCTCTGGCCCCTTTTTCTACAGCCCTAAGGAATGACAGTTTACATTTCCACACCACAATTTCAACGGGGTTGTGTAATATCAAGATTTTCAAAGAATTCTGTTATTCATGAATAACAGTTGACAGCAATGTGAAGTGTCCAGTAGAAATAGATTTTAATACTTTTACAGAGATTCCAGAAACAATTTGGAGAAACCAAGAATTTAGAGATCAAACAGAATCCAATCCATGAAAATATAGTGAACATCAGATTATATTAAACACTATCATGACTGTAAAGTTGGGTAAGGTAATAACTAAAATTATCAGCCAATTTCTTGCAATGTTTTAATCAAGAAGAACTCCTCATGTGAGATGGTAATTTCAGGAATAATTACCTGGATGATTGAAGTTGATCATTAACTCCTGTACTTTTCCCATCATAGGAAAATAATTTAAAGTCTTAATAAAGCATTAATGATCATCCAAACTGTTAATGTACAGGATAATATCAGGTGAGAATCACAGATTATTACAACTTGTGGGTGGGCCTCCTTGATCTAAAAGTTATGGTCCCTGACTAGGAATCACTAGCTTAGCTATCACCATTGTGAGTTTGAATCCCAATTCAGGGGGCAGACATAGTTCTGCTTCACATGAAGGAGATATCCAGCAAGCTTACAAAAGGATGTCTCAAAATTACCCCGGCTGTCGGTGCAAATTCAACTTAAACCATGGGCTTTGATAGTACGTGTTGGTACAGTAGCCCTACTTAAATTCGGGTTTTCAGTTGGCCGATTTCGTGAACGAATTTGGAAGGGCCATCCTCTCAGCCTTACAAGAATTAATATATTCACACAAACAATTTGTACACATAAAAAAATGGTATCAAGACTTTTTTATATAGTCATTGATAAGTTAAAAGCATTCCTGTTTCAGTGACACCCAAGTTCAAACTGACTCATAAAAATGTTGACTGGTGTATCGAATGTCGAGTATCCATGTATCTGTATGACTTTAAGATGAACAGTCACAATCATCAGTGAGCACAATTTAAACAAAATCAAAGATGAGATTTAATTTTTCATATTTTGCTCATCTTTTATAAGTTTATGAACAATCTGTGACTTTCATGTGTTTATGACCATAAAACAACATAACATGCAAATATGATAATTATATGTATGTAAATAACATCACACATTTGGGTTACTTTTGAACACAGAATATTTGACATATATACAGTTGCCATAAAATCATTCTGATCACATAAAATACACTTACTTTCTGTGGTGCTGATGATGTAGCCCGTACATTTTCCACGCAACACGTCGCCCCACCCATTCATGGTAAGGGCAACCAGGACTAATAAGGGGTAGAGATCCAAATTTGGTGGAATTCATTATAATCTATTTATCAAATTATACAAACACAATAAAACCACTGTTTATTTTAAACTATCACACATTGTAATCCCACGACAAGAGCTCCAAGGTATAAGTTAACACGCACTTGATTCATCATTCCGGTAGCTGATTACATTTTAAATAGTATCTCAAATTTTGTGATTCACTCATTGTTTCAACTATATTAACACTAGAGGATATTCAAGTCCACGCTCTCCTTCATCATGAGAGAAAAAACTTGGCAAGTAAATTTAAACACAGAAGAGTTTCGTATCAGTTTCGATTTCCGACAGTTTAGACTCTGCAATGTAATAATGTATTGACGTTTTTTTTGTTTATCTTTCACTGTTTTTCAACAACATTGTGGTTAGCCCTATAAATTTAAAGCACAGTATATTAAAATCCATGAAACAGACTAATGAGTAATGGATGAACAGGTAAAATAATAAAACATCCAACTACCACTTTGAATCTTCCACTTAGAGAACAGTTGGCCAATAACAAAATTGTCTGTTTAAACAATAAATCTTTCAAAAACAGTGAGAAAAGTCAACAAATATAGAATTTTAAGATACCACACTACAAAACAAATCTGGATTGGACACATAACCTCAATGATGTCTGAAAGTTTCAAGCCTCTGTCATATAGTGATACATACTTCATGAATAATTCATGAATAGTTCAAGAAAAATTCATGTTTTCATGAATTCCATTTGATTTAACCCCTTCAAATAGAATTCATGAAAACATGAATTTTTCTTGAACTGTTCTTGCATATTTCATGAATAGTTCATGAACCAACTAACTATTTGACAGGGGAAGGGTGTATAATGTGTCTGAACTGCCAAAAGAGGTAAGACGTAATATCATACCATTCTTACAATCTTAGAAAGTTTACAATGATCATGATTCATGAACTGACAGAATTTTATGCTGTTTCCAATAACTTAGACATTCATTGGAAAGCAAATACAAAATGGCCATATTAAAAAGTTGGGATGATACTATTGATAGTTACACAGATGTCCTATTAGCATTGTTTACATTCCAATAAGAAGAAGTCATAAATTTTGACAACACAGCTAATAGAGTTTAAAATAATTTCAAAATCCACACTGTTAAAACTAAAGCACAAGAATATATAAGATTCACAAATCCATTGGATATATCAATATAGCAACAGTCATTATAAAATGCTTACATTTTGTGTGGCCCAATCATGAAAAATAACAAGCGAGATTAGAGAGTCTTAAATACTTGTCAAATTGTGGCTATCTTATAACACTCTATGATTTATCCTGAAGATATTTATACAATATTGAATCTCACAACTTTTCTTGATAAAGATCTTAATCTTAATTCCTATAAGATAAGAATAAACCAAAAGAATACTATAAGAACCTACATTTTGATTATGTATGTACAACAATTGGCATTTAAAGAGTCTTTATAAACAAATCTATGCTTTAGAGAATTTTAACACTTGAAAGCTACAATAAAATATTTCTAAGTTTAAATAACAATATTGCACCAACAAACTTACTTCATTTAAAAGTCATTGAGAAGTCAAAACTGAAAATTCAAACATGTTGGTGCAGCTTTCCGGCAAATCACATTAAAACGAAAAGTTCTTGAGGGATAACCCAAAAAGTATTTAAGTTGTTTTAGATTACAAGTAAAAAAGATTGATTTGTAAATGGGTGCTTTTATCTACTTATCATCCATAATAGGTATTCTTCCGAAATCAATGGTATTACAAGAGCAATAATTCATAACTAATTGTATTTGATTAATTATAAATCTTTGCAAAATTGTACATGCAATTCAAAGCAGATTTTTACAAGTCACACATTTTTCATAACCATGAATACCTTAATCATGTAATGGTACATTTTATATTGCAGTATAGGCCTGTTTTGTAATTTATAGTGACCATAATTTCGGATACAATAAATTTCGGAAAATCATCTATTTTTAAAGCCATAACATGTTATCAGTGTTGATCAGATTAACTTGAAACTATCCATCTTTAATGCCTTGTTTACACTATCAATATGCTATAATGCTAATTATAAAACTTCCAGTCAAATAATCAGGAAATTGACATTTTCAAATATTTTTGTATTTCATGCACAAAGCAAACAAAATAAATCAAATTTCCAGACATTTTCAAGCACTATCAAGATAAATAACACAACAAATCCACTAGTATAACCCAATCAATGACCACTTCCTTATCTTTACAGCACACTGTAACTCCTAGAAACCAGAGAATGCATTTAAACCACCTTTTTCTCCTGCAGTCAAACCACAGGGGTATGATCACAGAACATAAATGTGCTTCAACCCAATGGTTCTATTCAAAATTTTAACAGCACAATCCAAGGTACTTAAAGCTCATCTTTATTATGTTATAAATCATAAATACAAGCAATGAAAATAACAACATTGATCAATGAAAAAACAAGAAGAACTAAACTTTTGATAATTAAGCACAACACAGTGGCTGTTCCTGAAAATCATTTAGATCAATTAAGGTCCATTTTTGCTTACATCTGATGAAATGTCTATAAAAACATCCCTTACAATTAATATTACATACATAATTCCTTTCACTTGTGTACCAGTCTGTTTATCAGAAAGTTATAACCAAGGTACAAACATTAATTATCATCACAGATAATCTGTAATCAGTTTACATAAAAACTCCAGCAACCAATCATAAATCATAATAGATTAATTATATCCACATTGCACCTTTTCTCTACCATCTCCCCATCATCTGACAGACTAATTATCCAGCATTATTTTTCTCCTTCACTAACACTCGCCAAAACAACCCCAATGCAAACTGAAACAGCTATAAAATGTATTTAAAGAAACACCGTAATTTTTCAGAAATGAATTATTTAACATAATGTCTAGTTATCAAGTGTTTGCCTCTTGGCCACCACAATGTTGCTTCGATCAGCATATTGATAACCTATAAGTATACAATTATGAGGCAATTCAGAGATATAAAACACACACAAGGCTAATCAATGATCAGATCACATTTTTTTGTATTATCCAAACAGCAATCATCCAAAAAATTAGAACACTATAAGCACCACTTAACAACACACTCGTACATCAACAAATCATCACAACATCACCATATAAAACAAGTGCTCCAAACTGAGGCTTTACTGCAGCTATAGCTTGAAATAAAACACAGTTCATACAATATTTAAATCCTCTCGACAAGAGTTACCAATACCACACTGACGAACAACGAAAACATTGTCACAGGACTATTTCTCTGCCCCTATATGAACACAATCAGCTAACACTACTACAATATATGAGCTCTCAATTTTATTACATTATCTTCAGGAATATAATGACAAATGGTATCAGACATAATGACAAAAATCCAATTTAGCTGAACACAAATTACTATTATAACGGCCATCATTGAAAATCTATTAAGAAAGAATGACGGACAAAAATCATACATGATTGTGATGTTTTTCTTACGAATATAGAGACAAATTGATTATTAGTCTGAAATCCTTGCAAGTAAATTGCTGACTTAACATAAAATCACTAGATACAATGTTAAGTGAAAATCTCCATTATCCAGGCTTCTTGACTTAGACATGTATAATAATCGACAGATGGAGAGATAAGCGCTCCGAAAAGCAACACATGAAGAAATCTCTTGATCCAACTCAGCCCCATCCAAACGGAATTCATGAAAACATGAATTTTTCTTGAACTTATATTGCATACTTCATGAATAGTTCATGAGTAGTTCATGAAGCATGAATAACTATTTGACAGTGGTGTTGTGGTGCTGTAGTTTCTTGCTCTGAACCTTTGGCAAGAGCGATTAGATAATCCTGTCAAATAGGTATTCATAGTTCATGAATAGTTCATGAAATATTCATGAAATATTCATGAAATATACAAGAAAAGTTCAAGAAAAATTCATGTTTTCATGAATTCCATTTGAAGAGGATTAGTAAAACACAGCAGCAGTAATTCGCACAGAAGTAAGTTCTATCCATAGAATAATTGATGGATAATCAACAAAGATACAACAGTAAATCTATCAGCAGTTAGATCATCTCTATTACCATACTGAGGTTGTAACATTATGACAGGATAACACCATAACTAAGGTTACAGCCAGGGAAGGAATGGTAAACTAACCAATGGTATTGAATACCACATGGTAATTACTGAGGCCTTAATTACTATGATGTGAAATTGGTTACAGTAACAAGTACAGGCAGATCAAATACTTACACCCAGTTATGATATCTTTACCTAATGTTGGTATGAGTGAAATCCTACACAGAGTGAATCAGCCAGTATTACAAGTGCAACTTAAGCTTTTCAAACAGGTTGTCAGAAATTTGTAAAATTCAGTTATTTTACCAACAATTGAAAATATGGGAATTTTTGTGTGACTACGGAAATTTTCACTTGTCCAAGACTTCTGGTTTAAATAATGACTATGTTGCAGATGAAGTGAGCTGAGAATACAGTGTAAGCTCCATTAATGGTCACCTCCAAACAACAGCCACCTCCCTGTGTTACAACCATGCAGTATACTTCAGCAACCCAAATGGATGGTTTACTCTATTTTCACTCTCTTAACAACAGCCACCTCCTTACAACAGCCATTTTCTGTCCTTCCTATTGGTGGCTGTAGTAGGGAGGTTGCACTGTACATCACAGTGGATAAATTGTCATATTTTTTTTTTCTTTAACCCACATTAGTATCACTATGGCAATATTCACCTTGGAGTAAAAACCTAAAGCAATATTATCCTCCTAAATTCAACAGGCCAAATAAAACACACTTTATCCCAAAATATAGCAATCACAATGTAATGGTGGTATTACAAAATCAACATATTGTAGACAGTAGACAGTATAATGAGAATCTCAGATCTATACTGGTACCAACACACAACCACTGAGCAATTACTGGTTTTGTGTATTATTCTGCATATAGAAACACCAGAGCACATAAAACCATAAAACCAATGCAATCTAACCAATATCAGACAGAACCTGTGTCAGATTTAAATGTCATTTTGAATATGTAAATACCGATTATACCCTAATAAATGCTCCAGAGACCTAAGAGTATATGGAACTTAGTTGAAGTTATTGTCTGAACAAATTTTGGAAACACAGGTTAAAATTTTAAGGCTTACAACAGCATATCTATTGTGATTGAGTCAACATTTTCAAATATCCAAAACAGTTGGGGGATATTTTCAGAAAAGGGGCATTTATTAAGAATATCCGGTATTACATATCCGACACAACAAAACCATTTCACACATATTATATACTATATTAGCCATGTTCAAATTGAACAGAAACATTAAATAATCAATCGCAGAAATGCAAAATTCCTCACAATGAGATTTGAATGATATAAATTCAATGGTTGAAGTTGAATAATAATACAATACTTCATCGCAGCACTTGAAGTTGAAACTTAATTAAATTCCTATTATAAATAGAAAATCAACATTTTATCAACTTTTCATCGGATGTGCGAAATTAAACAACTATCTAATACTTTGGAGATTGTATAAAATATCTTTTGAAACTTCAAAATATCAAGCATGTAATTATATATGCGTTAAAATAATCAGTATGATTTTTCGCTCAAACTTGCTGATACAAATTGAACGACATCAAATTTATGATAATCCTTATAAGTTTATCATTTCATTTATAAGAACAACTTCTGTTGTATATATGACACAAATAAACATATATTTCACACCACTTATAAATCCATGAAGAATTTTAAAATTATCTTTTTTTCTATAAACCAGCAAACAATACTCCATAAAAGCCACAGTAGATCAAATAAAGCCTCTACCACTAAGCTCAATAAACTGAAGGAAGAAAAAACAACAATAGTTTCCAATTTATACCTGTCTAACCTTTCCAATCTAAAGGTACCACATCTGTACTCAAATAGACTAAGATTAATGAAGGTAACATAACCTTGCACCAATACAGACAGTGCAGGTTAAATTATTTTGCTCTTTGTACATTTTTGAAAATGGATGAGTCTGAGGTTGAATAATGTTTCAAATGCATGTCTATTTTACTTTACTTAAAAAATAATGTGAACTGGTAATGATTTTATCAAATTTTACCACATGTCAATAATCATGAATATTACCCACAAATACAGCTATCCATTGAAGCATTTCTTATAGTAAAATTAATCAATAAAATTGACAAGATATCAAATTTGACAGGCTAATGATCATTTTTATAAAACAATGAAAAATTGTAATGCACAAAATGTACATGAGTATAAGACATTGCTAGTTTGGATGGGGTTAAAAATACTTGTCAGACAAAGTACCTTTAGCCTACAGCCAGATCTTTTCCATGTGCCCTTTGATAATTAGGTAATGTATACATTAAAGATTCAGATCTATCAGGTATTTACCCACATATTTTCGAATACAAAACACTAATACACCTTTGATTGTTTTTACACAAACCCAAAGAGTAAATTTACACCAAACATTGAAGTGAAACCCAAAGGAGAAAGTTAAAGGCCAAGCTTGCTAACAATGCTTGGTTTACATCAGTTTAGCATAGCAACCACAAATGGATAAATTTTATAAATCTATTGCAAACATTGGGCCATTTTGAAATATTTTAAATCCATTAAGAAACAGGATATTTAGCCCCTTTAAAGAAGATGGAGAATGTGAAATAATTAGGAAACTCACAGTTACCTGTCTTGTTTTAGTATGTATAACAGCACAAGAAATATTTCAAACATAACAGCACTGCTACAAACATAAACTTTAAATACTTGCAATAACATTTAAAACACAGTCGACCATAAAATCATTGAAATGGAGTCAAATAAATACAGTAACATAAAATCACCCATATGAATATTATGAAGACCAAAAACCGGTTTTCCAAAATTGTTTAAACAAGATTACAATCCACCCCGGACAAACATCCACATAATAAACTCGGTTAATCTAAACACCTAAAGATTAGTATCAACATAAAGGAGAATCTAATTACTACAAATATTTCATTAACTTTCTTACCGTCTTAGATCAGTATATTTTTATAGTATTAAATCTCAGACTAAAATAAATATGTATGCAATATAAACTGTATTTATATATCAATAAAACTAATTAAAAGCATGTAGGTATCTTCTTTCAAGCATTCAATACTTAACTTGAGTTTTATCTGGTAACTTTATACAAATATCATAACAAAAAACTATCGAAAGTGCAACCGAAACTGTTAGACAGAAAATTTTCAACATGATACCCCTATAGCACTTGAGTATTTCTGTCTGACTGATGTAACACAGCAAGATGCATCATGGAACGATGATGAATAAATAAATTATAACAAAAGACAAGCACAACATATTTGTTCATATTAGATTTTCATTATTCAACACAAGAAATGGAGTTTTCGGTATATCAATGTATCAACATACAATACACATGAAAGCCTAAGAAAGAGTTTCTATGTTCATAAGCAAAAATTATGTAATTTATTTCTTTATGACAGAACTTTAAGTCACTAAACTTGACTAAGTCAACACTGTGTTTTTTCTAGGGTTCAACATTGCACCAATGGCTCTGCAGGTGCATTTGGCAACCCCTTTGAAAGGAATTAATTAAATCATGAATTTTTCTTGAACTATTCTTGCATACAGTACACGCAAGGTGGGTTTTCCTTTTTCCACCCGTCACGATGGCGATGACTCCGGGTGACAACGCAAAATTTGCCACCGTGAATCCACCTAGATTCACCCAGATCTTTAAATTACGGTGTACTTCAGTAATAGTTCTTAAGAACTATTCCCAGCTTTATTGCTGGAGGAAGACCCAAGGTGTACACCCGAATAAAACCAACAACCTTCTATAATAGTGAGCTGGACTGTGAGTTTCCTCACATGATTGTGAAACTAGTCTTCAGTAATGGATAGGTTTTCAAATCATGTTCCATAAAGTAAATGACCAGAAATCTATGAGGCCAAAAGCAAAACAACCAGTTGGCCACAAATTGACCATGGCTGCATACTGAGTGAACAGTGCCTCTAACACTATAACTCAAAGACGACCGAATTCAATTTATAGAAGCTAGGCAACAACAGCTTAAAATCCCTCAAAATCATACACAAATCATCTAGATCTAAAATTACTGAGATAATTCATAAAATGTGAAGCATGTTTATCAATAAGAATTCTGTCAAAGCTTAATGAAGTCAGCCTGAGTCTTATTATTCATAATTCTTCCTATCTAAAACCCCGAAAATTGATATTTGCATAAATATCCAACAGATTTCTCTGATCACAGAGTTCTATATTTTTGATAAGAAGTCGAACAATACATAAAGAAAGAAGGAAGAAATCAATATTTTGACCGAATATGTCTGAATACTGGAAGTACTTAAAGTAAATAACAAAATTATAGTACGGTACATAATTATAACTAGAACGATTTTATACACATTCAATGAGTTTCTGTATAAATCTATCACTGAACAAGTATGATCAATAATATCCACAATACAAATCATATTCAAACACACAGTGAAAGACAGTAGCAATGAAAATAAAACAACACAGTAAATACTGCCACTCCCTTAAACAATACAAAAAGTACCCCCACCCAATTAAGACAACCAATTAGACTTCCAATAAAAAAATATTAAGAGCAGCCTCGCTACCAAGTGAAATAAATACAGATTTTTGTATAGAAATAATCAGAATATTAGTGGTTGTTATTAACTGGTTGTAATGCTGAAGCGATGCTATTACGCAATTATTCTTGGCAAATTCAAGCTCAGAAAAAAATTCAACACAATGATTTGTTATTCTTACTCACTTAACCACACTGATAGTACACAAACAAGTTTACAGAATTCCAACAAGAAATCCACCATCCTTACTAGGAGTAGTAAACAACCAAATTCAAAGAAAAAACAACACAGAATTATCTCATTTCTAAATTCCACATTTGAACTATAAAGTCCTAGATCTATCCACTAATCCATCCAATGTAGAATTCTGTTCCTAACTGATTACTGTACCCAGTAACCCACTAGATTATCTATCTGTCTAACACACTGATACAATATCCTTCCATGATCTTTATAGCCAGACATAATTGGTTCATAATGTACCACCATAAAGCTTTCAAATAATAATGACCATAGCGATAGACCTCCAGTTATAATGGTCAGTACATTATCAGCCTGCAATCTGCCAAGCACTATTATAATAATGTCTCCAATCAATTAATAGGGCAAATATTGCAAGGTCGTTCTGTCATTTTATGCAGAAGTGATACAAGCCATGAATGACTTCATACATACAGCAAGGCTACCAACAGACCTTTTGTGGGATAATAAGTGTGTGTGTTACATGTGGGTGGGGGCCAGTGGTAGAAGCGTATTGTGGCGTATAAACTTGACTACCGGTAGTCTAATTGATACAGTTATTCGGTCAATGCACTTCAGTTTAATATTTCCTGAAGTATCAGTAACATTAGGCTTATTAGGATAACAATAATTGGTTTGTGGTGTGCTGTAATATTAAGTGCGATTTTAACTAACAAAACAAGGAATTCAAGAAAACATGAAATTTTCTTGAACTATTCTTGTATACTTCATAAATAGTTCATGAACTATTTGACAGGGAACCACTTTAAACACGTCGAACATTAACCAACTATACCATAAAGTATTCAATTCAAAAATAGAGAGCAATATGGGCTTCTGTGGTTCAGTGTCCCTCACCGATTGAGTTTGAATCTCACCCAGGACCAAATTTCATATGTGAGGAAGCTTAGTCTATCCAGCTAGCTAACAGAGGGTAGGTGGATTACTCCCCAGGCATTCCACAACTGTTAAAACTGGAAAAGTTGCCAATTTACCCTGATCCTGTTGGTGTGAAGCTGAACTTTAGTGACAAAAATTAGAGTGAGACAAAAGTAACAAAAGATACAACAAACTAAAAATATAAAACATAACAAGTGAATCTACAAAACCACAAATTTACATATCTCAGGGTTAAAATCATCATAGTACATGATTGCCTTGGTTTCCATTTAACTTGATGATAAAATTACTAATGGATTTACTGACCAATTGTCCTTGAACACAAATTGGGTAATAATTGACAATTTGAGCAAAATTGCTAACAACACCAATATGTGAAAATGATTCCCTTGTATGTAATATCCCTGGTATCAGTTAGATTTTACTACAGTCACATCCCAGATACATTTAATTAAGTCCCAATTATAAAGGCAATAAAACAAGCAGTATTTATAACACCCTGGTGGTCAGACACAAAGCATGGATACAGCCAGGAATAATTAAAGGCTAGTGTGAAGAACATGAAATATTTGATAGTAAGACATTAATGGGTTTATGGACCTCAGAGAAAATAGTACCAAAAAAACATAATTTTTTATACACAAATTATATTTCATATTTGCATTAAGTCTTTACCTTCGGGTGCAAAATGTGGAACTTCTACTCAACATGCACTCATGCATGTACATGTACACATGCACACACATATTATGATGTATACAACACTAGTATGTATTTTTGGCCATTCTGAAATAAATTATTCAAATACCATATGTTTCCTAATAAACACCCCAGGCAGATTAAATACAATTTTCTAATTTGTTTTTCTAAATACATAAAGTTATTATTATTTGAGTGACTACCACCTTATAGTTTTCAATAATTTTTACTTTCATCTTTCATGGTGAATTTAAATTTTTCATTTAATAATTTTTCTGAAAATGGTGCAGGCTTAGTAGGGGCATGAATCAAAGACAGATAAGAGGTGGGGGCATTCATTAGAAAATAATTGGTCTGTATGTATTTATATTCCCTTTTTTATCTCTTGATGTTTCCAACATGAAGAATAACTTTCATTATCACAGATAAAGCCTTTATGGAATTGTTACACCAACATATCTGAGTATACATCAGTAAGATTTAGAGACATTTTATGTGCAAGTTTCCTATCTAAAATGGGCACACGGCCACAATGATTGGGAGAGGCTCAGCATGATAAGTTACAGTGTCCTCTGGAATCAATAAGTTTACATAACCAAACTAAAGAATGTCATTCTAGCTTAGGAGGTGTTCTGCATGATTTTATGCAATCGAAAATCATAGGAATTAAAATTGAAATCCTCCATATTAATCTGAATAATTTATTCAAGGCCTGTTTGAATTGTAATTGAGGAATGTTCAATTAAGTAACAAGAGGGCCAAGATGGCCCTATATCGCTCACATGACAATCACTGTTCACTCATTAAAACATTGTTTTGAACCGGTGACCTAGTTTTTGACCCCAGACGACCTTTGTTCGAATTTGTCTTACATATCATTAAGACAAACAGTCTGACTAGGTTTGGTGAAGATACGATCAAAATTTGACATCTACAGTGTTAATAAGGTTTTCCTAAGATTTGACCTTGGGACCTGGTTTTTGACCCTAGGTGACCCATATTTGAACTTGTCCTTAATCTCATTAAGACAAACAATCTGACAAGGTTTGGCCAAGATCCAATCATAACCATGACATTAAGAGCTTTTACAAGATTTTTACCTAAGATTTGACCTTGTGACCCAGTTTTTGAACCCGGCTGACCCATGTTCATCCTTCACCCACATATCATTGAGGCAAACATTTTGACAAGGTTTGGTGAAGATCCAATTAAAACTGTGACATCTACAGTGTTAACAAAGTTTTCCTAAGATTTGACCTGGTGACCTAGTTATTGACCCCAGATGACCCATATTTATACTTGACCATTATATCATTAAAACAAACGATTTGACAAAGTTTGGTGAAGATCCAATAATAACTGTGAAATCTACAGTGTTAACATGGTTTTTCATAAGATTTGACCTAGCGACCTAGTTTTTGACCCAAGATGACCCATGTTCGAACTCGTCCAAGATATTATGAAGACAAACATTCTGACAAGGTTTCATGATCATCCAATCAAAACAGTGACTTCTAGAGTGTTCACAAGGTTTTCCAGCAATTTGCCCTAGTGACCTAATTTTACTACAGAAATTACCCATTTTCAAACTTGACCTACATATTATTAAAATAAACATTCTGACAAAGTTTCATGAAGATAAATTCAAAACAGTGATTTCTAAAGTGTTCACAAGGTTTTCCCTTATTTGGCCCTGGTGACCTAGTTTTTGACCCCAAATGGCCCAATATCGAACTCGTCCGAGATTTTGTTGATATTAACGTTCTGACCCAGTTTTGCTAAAATTGAGCCAAAAATGTGGCCCCTAGTGTGGTCACAACTAAAAGTTTGACGACGCACGACTCTGGACGCCGGACGGAGAGTGATCCTAATAGCTCACTTTGTGACATGTGAGCTAAAAACATTAAAGTTTACAAGACTTCTGTTCACGTGCCTACAATCCTCTGTTGTCTTCTGAACACATGCTTACAATCCACTGTAGTCAGCCATTGTTGTTAAAATACAATATGTATTGATAAACATATTTCATCATTAATTTAATGAAATAAAAAACATTTTATCATGCTTATAATAATACTTAGTCTGTGACTTGAGCCTAACTTAGATAATATCTAGGACAAGTAGTAATGACTTCAAACTTGCCACAGTTTTATATTAGAAATATAAAATAACAGAATTTTACTATTTTTCTGACAATAAGACTCATAACCTTGCACTGTAAGTAGTTTTAGCCAACACTGAGTAGTTTTAGTACACACTGAGTAGTTTTAGTACACACTGAGTAGTTTTAGTACACACTGAGTAGTTTTACTGTACTCTAAGTAGTTTCAGTAAACACTGAGTAATTTTAGTGTATACTGAGTAGTTTTAATACACATCGAGTAGTTTTAGTGTAAATGAGTAGTTTCATTGCAAACTGAGTAGTTTAGTGCACAACAAGTAGTTTAAATGCACAATGAGTAGTATAGTGCATGCTGAGTAGATTTAAGGCACGGCGAGTAGTTCACTACAAACTGAGTAGTTTTAAGGCACGGTGAGTAGTTCACCACAAAATGAGTAGTTTCAGTACACATTGAGTATCATAAACCATCTAAATTGACATGGAAAACTAAATTTCAATTATACCAAAATATTGGAAACTTTCAACCTTTCCAGGATGTAATTTATCAACAGAAATATTGTCTAAATCAGATCAACATACCAAACTGTCACTAAAACAAGCATTGTAATCAAATATAGGAATACAAAGAAAAGTTTGTGTGATGTTGAAATAAGAAGTAGTAAAACTGCACTTAAATTTCCATCCCCGAAAACATGTTAATACTACACAAGGGTAATTGATAAAACAGGCAGGGCATCTGTTCATTCATCAATATTGTATGACCTCCAATTAGCTAAGGTCAAGTTCAAAGGGGCTAATATTAAACATGATTAACTCAAACATATAACACCTTGACCACAAAGAATAATCACATAGGTTTATGGAAGAAAGATACAGTCAAGTAGCAAACATATCATAATATTAATATCACATGAATTCAGGGCTCAGCTGAGGTTATCATATCCTACAGGTCATACCTTGATTCCGAAGCCTCACTTTAATAAATAGGAAGTATTGGAGCAAATAGTAGGTCAAAGAGTAATTAAAGGCTTAATGTGTGAGATCATGCAACTTGTACACCAGAAAGTGTAACTATTCAAACAGGATAACAAGGATTAAAGATAGTTCCTGACATTAACCTACAGAGGTCAGTCGATCAATCCAGAGATAGTGAGTTCAAGCAGCACTTAAGTTGCCACATTCTGCATATATTAGGTGACTGTATATGAAGAATTCTTTTGTAACCAAAAAAGTGTGATTCAAAAGATGTAATCATGACATCATAACAAAGAATACAGGAAGAAACACTTGACAAATCTTAAATAGAACATCCAAATATTCCAATCTATGCAAAATTTATAGCTACAGGAATATAGCTTAAAATATAATTCCTTTAAGAAAATGTCTCTCTCCACAGTATACCAGCTATGTAATCCGCGTCAAATGAGACACAAATTAAAATTAAATTTCCTTTCACGTTTTTCCATTCGTTCTCCGAAAACACAAGTAGCTTATCACTTAGATTTACATGAAAGATGTCAAGATTCCCAGTTGGAAAATGTATAATGGGAAATTTGCTCGGTGAACCGAATAAGTCGTATAGCAATTTTATGTAACATTATCACAATGAAATTGAATGAGTCATTTATCAGATAAGGAAACAGTAACGAGTAGTGAGCATGATGCTTGTCGGGTGTACTGGGAAATCACTGATAAAATGATTAGGGGAAAAAATCTACAGTGAAATGGGACCAAAATTTAAAGCAATCTCTGTAATTGATACACATGTCAAGGTGTAACAGTGGTGTCATTTATCATTTATGCATTAGGCAAGATTGTAAACTGAAATATCATTACATCTAGCTTGTTATACAAGACTAATACAGATCTTAAAAGTGTTTTTTATTATATAATAATTATATGTAATGGTGTTTATATGCTCAGCCTCTGACCGGCTGCTATATATCTACAACAATAAATAAAGCAATATGGTATTTTATGTCATCTTATTCTATCAGGCAATATTCAATTATGTTATGTATTGAAGAAACTTGTTGTAAGTGACAGACAGATCCAACACAACACAAAGCATTGTCAGATTTCCCCACAGTCACCTGTCTGACAAGTTGCAAGTTTAGCTGAAAACAAATTTTACTTAATTTGTATAATACACATAAGTTTGTCTGATCAAAACTAATCATTATCTGTCAAGCAATTTTCGAATGCTTACAAGTCATAATAATACAATAATGCATTCTGCATGAGGCTTGTCACCTGGACAGTAATAATGAGGGGGACTCCTTGGCTGAGTGGTGATCTCTGTCTCGTATTCACTACCAGTCCCTTAAATGATACCACTTAAGTTGGAATCCCACAAAAAATGAGAAAAATCACATGTTCAGTCGGCTTATGATAGGTCAGTGATTCCTGGCTGGCCCTGATGTATGCCTGGGGTGTTCATGCGTACACCTTTAAAACTTGAAAACTCAACAAATGGCTGAAGCAGCTTAGCTATTGGTGCAATGTTAAACTATTATAATTAAACATATCTTACCTCAATCTCATGATTCCTTCCTCCAGTTTCTATATCCAATTTAACAAGCACTTTATTATTAAACCATTTATAATGTACCCCTACATACACAGAACTTCCAAAAGCATTCAGAACTTCATTATACACATTTGTACAAGTAAATCATAGTCTGTTTAAAACATTATACCAGAAAATTTTGATTTTCTAAAAAAAGAAAAGAAAAAGTGACTTCAATTTAACAACACCTGAACACTATACATGTGTAATAGCAATCTCACCCTCACCTCTAAATATTTTTACAAGAGGTTTTCTAATCTTATCATAAGATGCTTCAACCTAAGCATTTAAAAACTTCCCTTCACTTCAAAAATCCACAGATACTTAATTGCCAAGATACCTAAAACTTATTCATAACTGTATAGTAGTTTTTATGACCAGTTTACCATCAACTCCATTATCTGTACACTGTTCAAATGTTGATATATTTATGAATTATCCACAATAACCAACCATTCAGCCCATTACTCATCTATTCAAACATAATTTAATACCTCTTTTAACGGATACTTCATACATACACTGTGAATGGCGATTTGTTCACTTTAACAGTATATTGTAGTAAAACATTACACAATTGTACAATTTAGCGTTCAGTAAAAATGGATCCCCTTAAATATGTATAATTGAACAACAGATGGACAAAAGGACAAACTAATGTAATGAGTTTATTAAATTAACACAATTATAAATATATCGTTACTTCGAATTTTAATTTAGATCATGTGGATATAGTTAACAAAAGGAATCCCAGAAAAAACGACACATACAAAACATACCACCTCCCCCAAAATACTTATCCCACAAATCCCCAAAATTTGAGTGAGCTCATTTTACATGACATAAAGGTAAATCTTAACAGTTCTAGTACCCCTGTAGAATACTTCATGAATTATACAGGAATAGTTCAAGAAAAAAATAATATTTTGAATTTCATTCAAAGGGGTTAAATTCCAAGACTGCGATTCTAAAACTTAATAAAATCAATCAAATTTTCAAAAACACCATTCATAAATATTTTTTACCAATGTTATATAGGTTTCTTTCTTCTATTCACATTTCTCAAGCCCAACTGAATAAATTTGAAAATCGCCATAATCAGTACATTAATCGACAAAGAGTTATCTCCCTTCATATATAAATCCTGAAGAACACATGGAAGTATAATTTAATTAATACATTACACAGGGGTGCCAAATTAGAGCCGAATTAAAAATCCTGTAAATCATATGTGGCCAACTATTTTTGCCAAACAAAAGGCCTTTCACCACATTGTTTCCATATCTAACTCAGTTTGTATTAAAGAAAATCCTTCAGAGAAATTAAATTGACCATAACTTTGCCATTTCTTGAGACATTTTCATCAAATAACTTTCCAGGATATATCTGGAATTTTGCCACCTCTGATTACAAGATAACCAAGACAGGATACATAATACTACAATATAGATAAATAAACTTATAATGTGAAAATTAAGAATAAATGAAACACACACACACACACACATATATATATATATATATATATATATATGGATACATTTCATGATTTCATATCATCAGGAAGTTATCCCCACAGTAAAAATCCCAATTTTTAAGGAAACTAAATACATGATGATGGTAAGTTATTTAACCACTGTGATATTAGGCCAGACATGCATTATTGGATTTACGGTTACATTTGTATCTCACTGACACCCGGTACCCTAAAGTGTTTAAATTCTAATGGCAAAATCTAAAGTACAAAAATATTAGGGGATGAATTGTACCTCATTATTATTACACAAAATACACAAAATTTCCGACCAACTTACCCAATCTTTCTGGTCAAGTGAACGTAAATAAGACATTTTTTTCTAGCCTTTTTTGTAAAGAAACAAAACATGAGTTTATTCTAATGAATAGAAATTAGAATGTTTTGTGTAAAAAAGTCAAGATACATGATATTATAATATCATAGAGGCTGATGCTTCAAAAGAGACATAAAGAGAATCATTGCTAAATATAGACTCAACAATGAAATAGCATTTCTCAGAAGTGAGACTATGTCAAGCAAAATAAAATCATGTGCGAAAACTTTTCTAAAATACATTAAAAATAAACTTTGCTGAATCATATGACCATGCATCTTTGGGATAATTACTTTACACTTTGCAGAATATTATAAAAAAAATATCTTTCAAGTTAAATAGTTGAAAACAATATCAGAAATGTCAGAACACATTTTAATCAGCCATTAGACACTAAGTTAAATCAGACGATTTTAAAATGTAAAAACAAACATCAACAAGAAGATTTCGATCAGATTACAGAAATAAAACAACAAAAAATTACTACATGACAAATACTGTTTGTCAAGTGTGATAATATCAGTGAGGGAAATATTGGGTTATTTCAATGTGATTTTAAATTGATTAAAGTGACCTTGGCATTTGGAAGTTGGCACTTTTTACATCATTAATATCACTTCATTGCGAGCAAGCAAGCACAGGGAGAAACCATAGTGTAAAGTTAACATGCAAATGGGAATCAATAAATCTAATGACAGTTGAGTATTCCGGCAGTGAATTCCAATGGAAACCTTCATGAAACTATGAATGTCACACAACTTCACGGAATAATCAGATCATTCATACTGGGAAAATATGAACTGTAAATAAGAACTTTAAACCAAATAGTGCCATACAATATGATAAAATATACTTGTAAACAATTGTAGTGACAAATTATCGCCATGTAGTGAATTACATGTAATACTTGTTTAATAAGGTGTACTTTCTCTAAACATTATTTCTGTCATGCCATTATAGGTTCCCACTTTTCTGCTCCTAAGTACATGGTTTCTAAGAAGAATTCTGCAACTTAAATCAACCATTTATTTTGAAGACAATTATTCATCCAACAATAAATGTCATTACTCAGTCAAGTGGTATTTATTGGTCATTATTATTTATTTCCATTTAGTCCAGTGGAAACTGATTTGGTCCAGTGATTCTTCCAAGATTACAGTGGACCGAATGTCCAGTAATGTCAAAATACTTTTCAGAATGTCTGCAGTAAGTATAGAAATGCTTTCCATTCTAAATGTAAAGATTTAAGGATACATGAGCATTATATTATATTAAATACACAATACTGAGGTATGTCAGACTTTCTGTTTAGTGTCACTCCTGCATGAAGCCTTCTAAATCAGATGAATGCAACCACCTTCAAACAATCAATTAGGCCTTAAAATAGTTTGTTTCTGGTACATTACTTGCTCATTAAAAATAAGGTTGGTATGTGATTTTTTTGTTGTTTTTGAATGCATGCAGGTAAAAAAAGGGAGAAAGTGGATCTATCGGTCCTCAGACCTAAATAAAAGACTAGGGTCATAGCGGAAAATTATAGTAGGCCTGGTAACCTGAGAAACAAACAATTTCTTTTAAGAATACTGCATCGACAAGACAATTTAGACAAGAGAAGATTCTGCTACATGTTGAACTTGTTTACCTTAAGCTATCAGATACAGGTTGGATGTTTTAGATCCCGAATGTTTTCCTAAACAATGATAAATTGAGAGGTGGGGTAAGTTTACTCCAGAGCTTCACCACATTACTGTTTTACAGAGCTACAGTATGATCTCAGTAAATTGACACATGGATTATCTTCATGTCCAATTACCGGAGACAGATATAGAACTAGAATGGATCATTTACAACACACGGTTATCTATTTATAGCAAGATCTTATCACGAAATCACTACACATTGCATAATAATAATAAGGTGCACACATTGTGGACTGTTTTAAACAGTTTGGTTCTAAACTGAAAACCCACAGATGAAGTTTACATCAAGTGACAACAAAAGGCCATTTTTTAAAAGTACCTCCTCCAAACCTTGTTTTAATTTGATGTAACTGTAAGTTCTAGACTAAGTGTACATATTAATGTATATGCAGCCAAATAAATCATGTAATGTATATGTACAGATACTGTAATAGATTATAGAACAATTAAGTGAACCAATTTTTGAAAAAATAATCTGGCATGGTTATACCCAGAGTCTGAGCTTATCTTTATAACATTTATACTGTACACAGACCTTAATGCTACTCCTTTAATGAAACATTTAAGGTTACAAAAATGAATTACCTGATATGTAAAGCCATCAGATTTTAAAGCTTCCCTATGAGTGTGTAAATGATAAAAAAACTTCCTCTAAGTAGAAAAAAACAAACACTTCATACCATACCAGTTTACAATTACTTATATTATACTGTAGAACGATATATGGGGCTAGATCTAGGAAAAATCAACTGAACAGGAACAAGACACTACAGCCTACTTCCTATAATGTAAAATGTCAGCCATCATATGATTATTTATGCCAAGTATTACATTATACCCTACAACATGCTTCACATATCATTATGATATACCATACAACATGTTAGACATACAAACATATCATTCATAGCACTTAATTATAACACCCCCTCCCTCCTGCAACTACTGCTTCACATAATTAACTAAGACTAAATCCCATTATTCCAAGCGAACTACCACACTCTTGTTCAGCTTTGTCTTATCAGCATCTGCCACACACTTAAAACATTACTTCATGGGGACAAACTGTATATTAACATGTACCTTTTCCTTGATTAACAACAGTTAAGCAACAGGCCTGTGACTTAGCAGCACAGAGTGTGATATCAACAGTTCTAAGTTTCTGAAGTTCAAAATTCATAATTTATATCACAGCCAAAGACATGTCACAACAAAATCACAATGATTGAATTCTCAGTAACATATTCGCACTAATGTAATACTGAATATCAAGATCTGATTACACCAAATATAGGGTCAGAAGTTCTTTAAACAATAATTTAAAGTCCCCTTTGAATGGAATTCATGTATTTTTCATGAACTATTCATGCACATTTCATGAACAGTTCATTTTAAGTATAAATAACTTTTGACAGGACAAATGATTTTATGTAATGCACTGAAGGATATCAAGATTGAGTCTCACAGGTGATAATGCTATAAATCAAAGTACTGAAAGTACTGATGGAAACTGACCTTACACAGACTTGAGCTGCAACATGGAACAGAAATAAGTTTTACAATAGTAATTTTGTATGTCGGATGTAGAAAAAACGTAGCATCAAAATTCATGCGCGCCAAGCAAGTGACCACTATGGAAAGCTGAACTATCATTACGTTTAAAAAATCTGCTAGATTTAAAAGAACTCCCAAGTTAAACCACACCTTATCCACAACACTGCTGAATACATTCTGGTATTTACAATACAAATAATAATAAACTGATAAATGATATAAGTTCATAAACACCTCATTGGGAGACAAGAAAAATGTACATCTGGTTGAATGAACTTTTCAACTTTGTTCAATAATCAGAAGAAACAGCTAGTCCACATAATGAGTAGATATGATAATAGAGTGAGAAAATACAATATGCCTTCATTGAAAGTTCACGTCAATTGGATGTTGAATAAAATTGCTGTTAAAATTTTGGCGTCCAATCTGAATTTTCCCCATCACCACTACAAGGTGGTTTTATGATACAAAACAAAGTAAAGGAAATAGCTGCAACAGGCAGACATTTAATACCTGAGAATTTGTACAAAAAACAAACCAGTTAATAAGATCAAGTTACCTCTACTCACCAATTAACATACAGTTAATTTGCTAGCAAATCGTGCAAACTTGAGATCTTGTGTTTTACAAAAACATGTGGTTACTGACACAGAAAATTTAACTTCTTCAACAGAGCAATTAATGGGTCATTAAATTTGCATGACAACAATATCTATGAAATAAAAACAAATTACAATGGTACCACTCAACTGATGAATTTCAATACAAAGATTCATTCAATATTATAATAGTATGAACTAAAGCCAATATGCACATCATATATATAAATACATCTGTTATCAGCAATGGATGACACATCAACAATCATGCGCAATTTTCGTTGTTTTTTTTCATCAATGAAATTCCTAGGTTACTCAACATCAGTGCTACATTAATCTGCAACTTAACAATTAACAATGGTTTCATGATTAACGGAAATCATGACTGTACTTGTATACTATATGTATGTATTATGTCAGATATTCATAATCATATAATTATGAAAATAAAAAACAATTAACTTTATTAAGTGCTTATGCATTATACATGTAGTAACATATACATTATATATACAGCTAGCACATAAGCAGCTAATGATGACATCAACTTGATTGAAAAGTCATGAATGCATGTCATTATGATATATTTTCAAAAAAATCAAGGGATAATACTTCATTTTTAATGTATTTGGCAATTATAAAAGTAAGTCATCAATTTATCCATTATTCAAACAGTAAAATACTTAATGTGTATGTCAGGTAAGTTAAAACAGTTTGTCTTTAGTATTTTTTATCCTGACATTTTTAACACTGGGTAGATAGGGTATGGTAGCCAATGCAGGATGCTGCATAGACTTCAAAAGTTGGGGGTCAAAATGACCCTTAGCTGATAGAAATTTATAGAGCCAACAAAATTTCCTACTAAAGTAATAGTAAATTCGACCCTTTGTTTCCAATTCTCAAGAGTCAAAAACCTTATTTTGCAAAGGAGAGCCCTGCAATGGTTCTCGGCTATTTTCTAAGTCAGTAAATAAAGTTCAAGCCTACTTACTAATAAAATAAGCTGAATCAAGTTAATTGTCCAAGGTAAATATAATGTTTAAGGGCACCAGATATTAAGGAGGGATAATTAAAATTATCCCAAAGGAATCCTGTCAGGTCTACTTATTTTTGAGGTAGAAAATATTCATAATCAATTAAAATTATCAATCAATTAGTACGAAAGGTCTGACACCAAACAAAACTTTCAGTTTCAAACAGGAAGTACATGACAATTATGGATAAAACTCAACTGACAGCACCGACCTTATATGAATACATTCGAGCAATCAGATCTTTTTTAAGACTCAGGCTTAAAAATCCATGCTTTACTCTACAACATACTGACCACTTATGTGGTTTCAATTGGTTTGAAAAAACATTTACAGCACATTATCAGCTAAGTATGGGAGAGACTTCTAATTTGAACAAGGGACTCCTCTTTCTAAATCTAGGAATCCTGACCAAAAAGGTTTATAAATGTCGAACACTGCCATATGTTGAAATATAAAACATGGGACAAGTTTACAACCTGAATCATATGAGATATTTGCCTCTTACACAAAAGTGAGGTTTAAGAGTAAGACTGGCAAAATACTTCCACTTATTAAACTCTATGATGAAAGAAATAATAAAACCATTATTCCCACTATTTGTTAAAGAAATTTATAGCTCTGCATTTATAATTATTAGGATCATTTTTACAAAGTTTGGTTGCAATTCTGAATTGATGCAGTAGTTTCAGAGGATATGTTGACAGTGCTCCAGCTAGACTTTGCGAAGGGCACGGCGTTGGCAAGGACAATAGGGCACTTTTAACGCGTGAAAATCCATTTACTGATTTAGCACACAATATATTTGCAGCATTTAAATAAACTATAAAACCAAGTGTTTGTAACTTTGTTATTGTTGATTATTATATTTCTTTTTGTGTTTTGTTATGATACAGGGTTTCCACTGGGCCTAAATATTTATGGCCACCTGATAATTGAAAATGTTAGTGCGATGGAGATGGGTCAAAATGTTTTTGGTTTTACCACCTTTAAAGACACAATTTTAAGAGTACCCAGTGCCCATTATTTTCATATATTGTAACTATTCTATATACATATCATATAACAATGAATAGAAAAAATATCATGTGTAATTTTATTCTCTAAATTGTTCAAAGATACACACACCCTATACACGTAGTTTAACATTAACATAATAACAAGCACAAAAAGTACCACATTTTCTGTTTTAATTTTCATTTTAATAACTAATCAATCCAAGAATTAGACTCACAACAACATAATTTGATGTACGTTTTTCTGTAAGATATGTCTGTTTGTCTATTCAATACCGGAATCGGACCGTACAACGGGCGTTTATTCATTATTATTATAATTAGTTTTATTCCGCGATGTTTCAACTTTAAGGTTTTCGAAAAACGATAAGGTCATGTAATAGTGGACTGGTTTAACTGATTCACACTTCCTAGTATCGTAGGTGAAATGATAAAAGCGACACAGTCTCGGGTAATCAAAGACTATCAGTTTAATTGATGTGGCTATATGCATCGATAATGCCCAAGGCGTCAATTCCTTATCTAGTGTTATAAACAAATGCATACTGGACTACCGGTATAATGACTTTGTTTTGACACAATTGGTTCCGCGAGAAACAATGCCATAATACGCGATCTCAATATGTATGCCGGTAACCAGTCCTCAACACAGTTACACGCGTGATTAAATATCGGCGCGAGCAGGCAGGGATTTCCCAGTTTCAACACGCTTTGGTCGTAAACAAAACGATAGATGGTCGAAAATAGGTCCTTTATAAACGATGTTAGCATGATTTGTAGGGCAGGGTCTTTAAAAATGCACGGCATCTGTTTTTAAGGGCAGGGCACGACGCCCTGCAGATACGGGCTAGCTGGAGCACTGTTGTTTGAAGAAAAAATGTGAGCGGACGTCCACATACACCATATGCCGGACGATGAGCGATCCAAAATTAGCTCACTCTGGCACATTGTGAATTAACAATTAATGAACAGGACAAGGAAACACTAGAAATAACAAAATTTTAACAGTGAAAAGTAATCTCTCTGGGCTGACTTGAGGAACAAGGCAATACATTACATAATAACATATGTTCAACTTCAATTTGTGATCATCCACCCATTTACTTTTAAAGCCCCAAAATCTGTAAAGGACTCAATATATTTGCAGGCTTTAAATAAACCATAAACCAAGTGTTTGTTAATTGTCTGCCATTAAGTAAATATCAACAACAATTAAAGACTAGCTTTCCAAGATGCCAATTGACCATGATCAAAACAAAAGATGCAGTGTCCGCAAATTAATTAAAGACTATAAATTTAACTGATTTGGCTAAGTGCATTTTTTAATCTGATTGATTATTCTTGTATTAATGCCTTATCTAGTGTTATAAACATATGTCTACACATACAATCATAACAATGTACATGACTTAGTTTTGACACGATTGGTTTCTTGAAAAACAAACCAAAAATAGGCAATCTCAATATGTATGCCGGTAGCCCTACTAATTCGGCTTTCCGGTTGGCCGATTTTCGTGAACGAATTCGGAAGGGCCATCCTCTCAGCCTTACAAACATCTGCATATTTATGTGCGGAATTTAAAATTACGTCAAAATTCTTCAATTCAATACAAATAACAATAATCTGCATGAATGTGCTTTAAAAAATCTGTGTTAAATGTCAAATTTGAAATATTAAACTTAAATTTTACGTCGCGTGAAAAAAAACGGTACGAACGGACTTTAGCCTCATCCAGTTCCCCTCCGTACACAAATACCGTCGGACAGTTAATTCTTTATTGATCTTTATAATGAGTACTTAGAATTAACTACAACTGATTGAAAATGAAATTGCCAACGTTTCGTTGACATGCTAGCTTATTTAAACGTGTACTTAAAATTATTTTGAGAGTAGGCAATGTTTACCATGACACCGGCATTTTACCGCCATTACGCCAGTTTCATTTTCAGTTGGGAAATAGTGGGGAGAAACAAATCATTCATGCATCTTTCAGAAAAGGTATGTGGGAATAATTTATACTCAGATGAGTATAGAAACATGTTTTCTACCCACGGAATGGTTCACTTTGGTCACATATATTGTAGTTATCGGGCCCAACGGGTTTTAATTGGGGATTTTCCGCACACAAATATGCAGATCTTTGTTAGACTGTGCGGGACGGAGCCAAGTCGAAAAATGTCTCGCCGTCACAAAGCAGTCTAATTAGTTGGACTAGTATGCCGGTGACCAGTCGCTAACAGTTACAACACCTGTGATTTGATATCACCATGAGCATGCAGGGATTCCCCAATTTCAACACACTTTGGTCGTAAGCAAATTGATAGATGGTAGAAAATAGGCTCTATAAGTTTAAAATCAATGTTAGCATGATTCGCATGACAGGGCGTGGGTTTTTGATGGCAGGGCGCGATGGGCTGGGGCAATGCCCTACTGAAAAGGGCTAGCTGGAGCACCACATAAGTCTTCTGGACATTACTATATAGTGCATTCTGGCATGCATCAGACCACTGTCATGGAAGCTGTAACTGTATAATAATGATAATGCATGCATAACATGTTTGTCATACTCAATATGTTTGCTTACATTGAACAATACAACCAATTTAAATGCATTCCTACAAGTTTGTTAACCATTTTAGACATTTGTGTCATCAATGTGTGTACAGCAGGATATATCATTACATTACTTCTGTCAATCTGTGTGGGAAAGGGTCTGTGTGGGAAAATATAACACCTAGTTAATTGAATAAACTAAATCTGCAAGACGAACCATATTGTTTGTACGAGGCTGAAAATGAACGGATGAAAAAAGACCAATGAATGTAACTCACCTTTCAGCCATTTCGGTTGCAATGCTTTCTTTCTTTAGGTTACGACTTCATCAGCGTTCATGTTTTAAGCATATCAACTTAATTCCAACTGTCAAACTCCGCCATGTTCTCGTGACTTCCAACTTCGATGTTAATTATGCACCAGACTATTAAACATTTGGTAGGAATTAATGTATTATGGACAAGTTCAATGCACTTTCAATTCATTGGAGCCGTTTCTTTAAATTTAATTGTTAAAATTAATTAAGAAAACAATGTTAATTAGCCGGATGTTAAAAACCCGCGCGTGCGCATTATCAACTTCCTATGTTTGGATGCTGATAAATTCCAACGTTCCGTACTGTTTTTGTTCTTCAATCATCTCCCTTTAATTCAAGTCTTAACGGATCGATAATGTTACCGAAATTTTCGGCAATTATCTATTTTGTTGAAATTCAAATTAAACTCTACGAAATTGAATTGTAATGTTTGTTCTAAGTTATACTTTTAAGAAAATCAATCACGTTATTTAAGGGGAAGAAAATAATTAGATCGTAAAAACAAAATAATACAAGAATTAGTCAATCAGTAATTTACAATATAAACTGATATCATATATAACTGAGAAGCAGTCATTACAAAATCTATACGTCGCATGCAATAACTTGAAAACTTGTGATTTAAAGTAATGTTCCGCAAATGAATTATTTATGTTGTTTATCTGACGAAAATAATGTCCTCATGTATTTGTAAATGCACTGGAATTAATAATAAACATATCTATCAATGATATTTTATTGCAGAACTGCTTTAGCGTGGGATGAATGTGATATACATGTGTGCATATAAAGAGGCGGCAAAAGGGGCGTACTTCGCGTTGATAGAATGTATTTTACTAACTTTGATGCATTCTAAGGCCGTTCAAGTTTCAAGTTTCAAGTTTATTTTCACACCGTCTTAATTTTATTGATCAAAATGTTCTTTAAAACGAAGATCACTGTACATCTGAGAGTTATTGACACCTACAAACGTGTCGGAAAATTAGTCGTAATACCCATAGATATTTAATTGAATATACATGTATATGTTTATACATTTCCGCAGTAAAACCAATATATGATGGCGTCAGAAATTGAGTACATGTATATGTACCATTTCTCAAACGTCATGCGGCGAAATTAGTGACAGCGGACAGTAGAAACCGGGTGTAAATATAGAAAATTTACGGCTAAGCACGGCCGAAAGAAAGATGTAAAAACGTTTTAATTATTGATCACGGCGGTCCACATATCGAAAAAAGGTCTGCTTGATTTAATCCTGCAAATCTCATTCATGCACAAAGGAATTATAGGAGCATTTTCCTAAACTTAGATATTTATTATCTAAGTATTATGCCTGATTATAACTAAATATTATGTCTTCTGAAGCCAGTAACCGACGACGATTGTCCGTCATGCGGTCATTACATTATTGTTCAAATTGAAATTAAAGGATGTGCAGTTATCCACGGGCTCAGGTAACACTAGGTAAATGGATGAAAGAAAAGAGAACTAATGCCGGGTCTTCATAGAATTTCGATAAACGAACAACGTTTTCATTAGACAATTAACGGATTATTAAAAATCTGTACATGTACGTAATTCCGTATATTTTTATAATAAATTCAACAAAATCCGTATGCACTGCTGTTACATCCTTTCAAGGGATCATTATAGTTAAGAAATCGTACGTTCAGCCAACAAGTCTTTGTTTATAAGTACAAGTACAGTTATCTATCTAACTTCCAGGGGCGTGCCTGGGGTCAAATTGAATTAACGCACGTGTGGTGACAAAGGCATTCCGAGAGACGTAAAGCTTCGAGTTGGCGCATTCGCCTTTTTTGTTTCAAGGCTACACATAAAAATTGCCTGATCATCAACTATGTACAGCTGTCTCAATGCCTCAGCCCCCTTAGCTTTCAACTTCCCCTGTCATCTCAAACGTAGCATGCGACAATAAAAGACCTGACAACTTGAGACAATATCGTATATTTAGCTGAAATATTTGTACGGCGCCCGATCGATTCCCTGTCGTCAAACGCAAACTAGTGCCCTCGATAGATTAATTATCACCCAGAATGCTTCACCCACAAAGTGACAGACTTCAACTGTGTAAAATATAAACACTTCTATCCCATTCTTTGTACAATTCAATACCAAATTTGAAAAAAAAACGATATGATTTACAACAATTCCGAAATGGTAGGATACTGTACAATACAATTAAAAACTATTTTTGTATGCTTGCTTTTTAAAAAACACTCATAAAAAGTGCACTGAATGGAGGACACTGACGAGTGTATATAATTGCAAAGGTTGTGGATTATCGACAGCATGCATCCATCTTTTTGTGATACATGCCTTTATTCCAAGTACAATGTAATGTTCAATCTTGCACAGTGATCTGGGTAAATCGTTCCCACGTTGACAAGTCAAAACACACCTAGTTTTTTGGTCAAGATGTAAATAACGTATTTTAACGAATTCTATTGATACTTATAATATGTTTATTCATTTTCGGTCGACTTTGAACCAAGCAGAAATATGCACACGGTAGTTACGGTACACGCTTTGTCAAATAAATGAATTATCAATGAACTATCAATAAACACTTAGTATAGAATATGTCTTTGGAGTGAACAGCTAATCCGATCAGCATGCTTGTGTTTATTGAAATGCATTGTTTAGCTAATAGCAAAGACGTATAATACAATATGTATTATACGTCTCTGCTAATAGTAATCATGGCCAGAACCAGATCTTATGGTCAAGTAATTTCAAGTTTAATTTCAATGATCATCAGTTGCGCCATTTGCTAAAATACTGAAATTAAAAATGTTTTCAATTTCAAACTTTAAAACTTTATCCATTAACGTAATATACCTGGATACATTCAGCTAAGTGCTCTTCGCTTGCACCCAATACATACTAATACAATTTTATCAATGTAGTTTTATCATGATAAGCCTCGTTGAGCTACGAGTATTTTGTATAAATTATATATGTATAATAAGCATTAATTACAGTAATGGTTTTACGCAAAATATAAGATTTTAATACATATAAAATTACTGAATTATGTTTTTTTTCAAATTATCTCTTCAGATACACGGAGGAGTCTAATAGTTATTACCTATTTAAAAATTGTGTTCCTGATATCTTTGATCAAAGGGAGATTATCAGAGTAATATAACCCGGATATGACGGGAACACGGACTTTATCATTAACCTACAGACGGTGTCAACATAAATAAATACATAAAAAGTAGAATATTCATAACCTTTATATATTTTCAGCTGTCAAGCTTTCTAAACGGCACTTCGAGTCTTAAAAAAGTAAACATACAATGGAAAGTGGTATATCTATTTTTTGTCTCTTTTTATACTCGTTTGTTCATTATTTATTACAGTGGTTCATGAATATTTTATCCATGTTTACTTTTCTCTTTGTTTTCACCCAATCACTGACTAACTTACCTAACAATCATAGTCATGTTGTATAAATACAATTGATTCGTTCAGTTATTGGTATACATAATAATGTAATTATCACTTGTTTCATACTTCAGTCTTTTAGTTGGATTACAAAAAGTGGTAAACTGTATGACTATGAGGAGGAAAATAATGTACCAGACGCGGGGTTCGAGCCTGCGACCTCTTGTTTGCAAGTCAGATGCTCTACCAACTATGCTAATCGGGCTGGTGAATATCCCAGCCAATTTATAAATGCAATATACCACACTGCTACAAAATGTTACTCACTTCCGTAATCCAACTAATTAGACTGTTTGTGACGACGAGATACTTTTTCTACTTGGCCCCGTCCTGCACAGTCCAACACAGATCTGCATATTTGTTTGCGGAAATCACCAATTAAAACCTGTTGGTCACGATAACTACAATATCTGTGACCAAACTGAACCGTTCGATAGGTAGAAAACACGTTTCTATACTCATATGAGTATTAATTATTCCAACATACCAATTCGGAAAGGTGCATTAATATTTTCATAATTTTGTTTCTTCCCACTATTTTCCAACTGAAAACGAAACCGGTGTTATGGCAGTTAAATGCCGGTGTCATGGTAAAAATCGCCTATTTTTGAAATTTGGCTTTGCTAATAATTAAGGATAGGTTTAAATATGCTGGCGTGTCAACGAAATGTTGGCAAGTTAAACTTAAATCAACTTTCGTTAATCCTTAGACCTAGGTACCCATTGTAAAGATAAATTTAGAATTGAACTGTCTGACGGTAGTTGTATACGGCTGGGATTTGGATGTTGCTAAAGTCTGTCGATACCGTTTAATACACGCAACGTTAAATATAAATTTAATATTTCAAATTTGACATGTAAGTTTTAACACAGATTTTTTAAAGCACATTCACACAGATTATTGTTATTTCTATTGAATCAAGTTAGACAAGCTATTGAAGAATTTTGACTTAATTTTAATTTCCGCTCATAAATATGCAGATCTTTGTAAGGCTGAGAGGATGGCCCTTCCGAATTCGTTCACGAAAATCGACCAACCAGAAAGCCGAATTAGTAGGGCTATCACTTCTGCTGCTCTTTGTTGAATGCCTTTATAACTGTTTGCAATTAACTGTCATGAGCACATACTCACGGATCCTTTTCTGGCAAAAGTGGCAATAATCTGTTTCCAGTCTGTGACGCCTGCTCCACCTCGTCACTATTAAAGTTTACTTGGGTTCATCCGGCCAGTTTAGTTGGCGCTGGAAAGTTATAAAATATGGGTTGATCTTTAAGAAATTCATCAAGTCTTCTTCCATATGAATAATACTGTTTTTGCAGCAAATTTTGCTTCCAATAAATCAATCTGAAGGTTATTCCAAATGTCACTAACTTGGTATGACTTCTTTTATACAATTTGTATTGTAATATAATGTATGCCTGGTCTTGTAAGTTGTTATTTTCTGATAATTAGACCCAAGGCACTACTTTCCCAATGGTGAAAAGAAACAGCAGTCTATGCACTTCAGAAGAAATAAAATAAGAAATAAAAATTATTCATCTTTCAATATGTATAACTTGTATTAAATGTGTGCATCTCAGATTCTTCATGGCCATTACATTGCTTCTGGATCCTTTCTTCATTAACCATGTGGTGAAGTTGGGTGTTGCAAAGAAGTACTGGTACAAAATCCACGAAAACTGGTTAGGTTATTTACTTGCAGGTACATCTCTGAAAAATAGACCTAAATACTGTTGAAACCTCAATTATTAATAAAAAATTATGTTAATTTTTTTACACTTGTTTTTATCAATTCAAGGCACTTACATTACATACTTAAAGTAAAATAACTCTTGATGTACTATTTCTGTATTTCAGGTATTAGTTTAGAGCGTTCAGAAACTGCCATATCAAAAGAGGAATGGTTAAATCGCTTTAAAAATCATCAAGTTACTAGAGCCGAAATGAACACACTGATCATGAATTACCTTGTTACAGGTACATAGTTAACTCTGACCCATTTATATCATAATACCAGTTTTTTTTTACTATGAAAGTGACACTGACAGTCAGCATCTTCCCCTTGGAAAACAAGCTATATTTTGAATTATCATTTTTTTGCTTTATGAGTATTCCACAAATTTGCCTCTTACATGTCATTTTTCCCCTTTTATCAGCACCCAGTGTCTTCTCCTTTTCCTAAAAAAAATGTACCTGATTACTATGGGCTTTCTGTTACTTAGGGCTGTCCCGATACAGATCTCAGCCGATACGATACGTATTGCGATACGGTACTAACGATATGCGATATCTACGATACTATATAAAAGTACTTCAAAGTAATAAAAACGTAATAATATAATTCATAAGTCAAATATATCTACTCGCCAAAATCTGAATATTCGAATCGAATTTGTGGTATAGCTTTACCTCATGCTGCTGGCCTGGTGCACAAATTATGGTGCATTTGAGTTAGCATCAAGACAAAAAAATAAAGTACTGAATTTTCTGTATTTTTCCACTTTTTAAGTAAGTCTAGACCTTCTAGAAACACAACTCAGTAATGAAAAGATAACTTTCACTCTGTTTTTTTTTTTCTTGGACGTTCATAGACACATAGGCAGATTGGGGACGGACATTACAGACAGGAGCATTACACCTTTTTAAACATATAACCAGAAAACACAGAAAGTTTCAACTGTCCATATTTCATACCATTTGCTATTTCAGTACATACTAGTTCAATAAACATCGTCTTTTTCAGGAGGAAAATCATATATTGAGAAATATGAAGCAGTTGAAAATAACACATAAATAGGAAAAAACTAGCATTTTTTCCTGTGTTAAATCAAATGATATAATTATTGCCATTTTAGCATTAAAAAGCAGTAATTCACTGAAGTAACAGATATACAGACATAAAACTTACAAAAACAGTTCTTTTCATTCTTAATTTATATTTAAAGCATTTTTTAAAAATTTTAATGAAAGGGGACGGACATTACAAATAAGGGGACGGACATTACACAGTTGATATCCAAGTCCTTTTTGTACTTGTATCATGCTTTGTTTACAGTTCTTACATTATTTCAGTAGCTAACAAGAACACATCTTCATCTTTATTAACATTTAGAAGAATAAAGTTAAAATGAAATATTTTTTGTTATCTTTATGACTCTGATTTGACACCTGTTCGACTCATCACTTAATTATAGCACTAATTAATGAACTTATACATTTTGTTTTAAGTAAGATATTTTGCAGTTTAGATTATCTTTCTTTTGACTCATCTCTTAATTACAGCATTAATTCATTAATTTCAAAAAATTGTTTTAAGTAAGATATTTTGCAGTTTAGATTATCATTCTTTTGATATAAACAGTATTGTTGTTAAGCAAATATTAAGCTTATAATTGAGGACACAAATTAATAATTTCTTGTTTTATTTTGTTTTTCATGTAAACTTCATGTTATATTTGGCAATTCTATTTTACAAACACATTGTTTTATCATAATGAACAATTGATTTATCATTATTCGATCTTATCTGATGGTATATATTAGTCTTAAAAAGTGTCATACTTGTCAGCTGCAATAAACAATGTATGACCATAAAACTTTTGGTGACACATATTTTTGATGATATCTAAGGACCCATACTGTTCTGGGACTTACTCCCCAAGACCCTTGATAATTGCACTGATTAACATCTAATGTGGCCACTGGATTTAACTTCAAAGACCTGCCAAACTCTGGGATGAAATTTTGTTGTTGTTTATTTTATCAAAAATTTATAATATAGATTTGACTAGATCTTCAGTATTAAGTTACCCAGAAAATATGATGGTGTTATTTTTTCACAGTAATTTAAATTTAGGCATTTTTTAAAGTTTAAACCACATTTTATTTTAACATTAGATTTTATTGAATATTGACATAAATAACTTGAACTTTGTCACAGAGGTGACTTATAGCCCCGTTGCTGTTTAAAGACACTAAGAATGCGATAGTACACTATATCACAGTATATGGCTAAGTTCAAGGGCACATAACTCTATAATGTGTGGATCACTGGGCATGGAAATGTGTCTTGAACATCTACACTTCATGATGATGACATATTTTATGCTTCATTGCAACTGCTTAAAGAATGTGGAAGTAGTTCATTTCACAAACTTGTGATTTTGTTTGTGTACTGACCAAATGACCGACAGACTGACTCTAATATAGCTCCTCTCAAACTTCATTTGCGGGGATATAATTATTTACATAAAATTTTCATTTTATATCAGAAAATAAACACTTTATTAGGGATAAAAAATCAGAGGCGTGATTTAGCTCAATTATGCAGATGAGGTAGAGGCATGATTTGGCGGGATCATGAAGTAAAGGGTTAATAAACCCCACTCCCAATCTGTTGTTAAATTTTAACACATTCATTTAATTTATTTTTAATTAGAGGTTAATATTGTACATAAATAGCATAAAACAAGTGAAGCAGTATGAAGCAGAATTAAAACCAAGTTATATACATATGTATTATGTCAGATAAACATCAATAAGTAGATAAATAGGATACTGTAATGTCCGTCCCCTTTTTGTAATGTCCGTCCCCATTCATGAAAAAGCATTTTAAACTTCCAAAGAGCAAATCTTGATGCTCATATGAATAGAAAACCTTCAATGTTGCCTTAAAATAACATTTTTACTTGAAAATATAATTGTTATAAGAGTTTAATCTATTATAGTCTTTATTTTTGACACATGCATTTAATGAGCTGGAAAATATGCATTAAACATATTTATTTTTAATTAATTTAAGTGAAACAAACATATTTGTACTCCTAATGTCTTATAAGATAACATTTATTATAAAAAGCACAGTTAAATTAACTTTAATGTAATTGTTTCCATGACCATTTGTTTGGGGACGGACATTACAGGGACGGACATTACAGATAACTTTTATGTTGTTCCAAATATTTTTTGTTCTATTATTTACATTCAGGCAAATACTGTTGATTTATCATCATGATGCATAAGGGGATATTGTAACCTATTTCAAATGTTCTCTGTATGCTTAATTGTTCCAGTGACAGGGGGGGACGGACATTACAGGTTTTTTGACACAAACATAAAATGACATTCAAATTTCAAAATAAATCGCGCTAAACGTAAGTCTGCTCCAAAGAACCAATATAAACATTAAGTTATACCCTTTGTGTTATCCATAAAGTAGTAGAAGTACATTTTACTTCATTTTAACAAAAAAAATTCCTTACTATAGGGAATATGGGTTGTTGTAATTTTAAGACCATTACAGCGACCCACATTTCAGATTTTTCAAAATAACTCCACTATTTTTGGGTGTATCTTAATATATAGGGTATCAGATTAACCGGCTTTAATTTTTCTTATTGAATTAGAAGTCTCATAATACTTTACTTTCCAACTCCAACAACTGCATTGACTTTAAAAAAGTGAAAAAACTAGATGCTAATTCATTACAGGCAAAAATGGCTCATTTTGCGAACATAAAAGTGTCATATTTTTTTCATATGTGAAGATATCACCCTGAAATATTTTGCACACCTGCAGGAGTATATATACTGAAAGAAAATGTCAACCTTTAAAAGCTTATTACACAACTTATTGAAATCTGAGTCTGTACAGTCAAATTTAAGGCAATGCACCATAATTTGTGCACCAGGCCTGCTATAATGTCTACAAATAGCTGCTAATGTCTATAAATATGTAGAACCCCAGATATTAGTTGAGTAAGCATTGTCGACGATTAAATGAGAGTAAATTCGTAAATCTAGTTCAGTTGTTGAAAATTCTAGGAGTTTTTAATGTAAAAGTAAATAAAACGCGATACGGCCGATACGCGACCATCCGATACGATACGCATATCGTTCAGCACTGTACCGGTACATACCGGTACACGGCCATATCGGGACAGCCCTACTGTTACTAGTGTAAAAATATCACCTCATTTAGAAGACAGATGTGGAAGGTCAGGCTCTTAATCCTGAGGATGTCACTGTGGGTTCAGTTCTTGTAAGTAGCAAGTTTCCCACTTGTTCTCAAAATCACTTAATCAGGCTTAGCTTCTTGTAAATTACCAAAGAATGGCCTTTGAGAGTGAGTGAGAAGAGATAAAATTGAGATTTAAAACAATCCTTCACTAACAATTTAAATGAATGAATATGATTTGAATATCTCAGTTATGTTCTTTTATCAGAGGGATTTAAGGAATCAGCTGAGAAGTTTCGATTAGAATCTGGTATACAGCCACCTGTTGATCTGAATCAACTCGATGATAGGATAAAAATACGTGAAGAAATACAGCAAGGAAGGATAGAGAGTGCTATATCACTGGTGAACAGTCTACAGCCTGAGTTACTGGACAATGATAGATATTTATACTTTCATTTACAGGTATGTACATTTTTTAATGTCACTGTCAAAATAAAAAATTTAGTTTGTTTCCCTCAAGCATTGATAATAGTCAATCTGCAACATCGCATGCCAAATATGATCTGGCAGGCCAGTTGAGCACAGTGATTTTCTCAGATACCAGAATATCCCATGTGTGTTTAGCAAAGTGGGGGAGGTGCATTGTTTTGTTGTAAGATGTCAACTTTACATATTGATAAAGGGCACAAATTACAGGGATGGTTACTTTGTTTTGCAACATCAAATCGCATTCAGATTTCTTGATATGTAGTTACAAGATCTTTCTCTCCACTACATTAGATGCCGCCACACACCATTACGTTTTCACCAATTAAATGGTGACCTCTCCTCTTTCTTTTATGTCTCCACTCGGATTATTCTGTCAGCCCCTTGCATGTTGATTCTGGATTTTGGGCCAACTCTGATGTGTTAATATTGTTGATAGAGAAGAAGAATATGCCTTTCTATAGTATGATTATATCATTTGAACAGGGCCATATTCTGAGACATTTTTTTTCATTCAAGGTAATTTTAGGTTAAATTTGGGTGATTTAGACAGAACCTATTTCAGTTTATCCATCACAGGTCTGTTGCTACTGCCCAAGACTACACAGGGGTTTATTTTCAACAATTCTTGTGTGTTTTACTTTAATTTGATATTATTTTATATAAGATTGTTTCCCTTTAGCCATTTCAAAGTAACTACACATGTATTTTAAGAACCTAGGTAGAACCATGCATAGAACTGATGTTAACAGCATCATTAATGGCTGATAATGAGCCAAATGAAGGATTTTGAGTTGTTAAGCTAGTGGATTTTCAGGTTATGTAAGAAATTCTTCTAATGAATTAGCTGTATATATGGACAAACTAACAATAGAAATTTGGAGTATACCTGACCTTACCTGTAGTGTGTTAAAACATCAATGGGAAGACAATTTGAAACTTTGGTTTGATTTGGTTTATCTATGTATATAATACATACTGTTAATTTTCCTGGAATCATGCTTTTTGTTAATTGTACATGAGTGTAACCTCTCTGGATTATTCATTTGCGCTGGATATCATCAGTGCATGTTGGTGATAATTGTTGGTAGTCTGCATTTTCATTACCGTCCTTTGTGTTATGATAGTTCCGGTTGATATGGTGCTGCAATGTGTCGCTTGACATACAAGATTGACAACTTTTTGGAGGAAAAGTGATGAATCTTTCTACTTATTGTTTTTACTTAGACTAAAACTCAATGGTTATGTGTAGATTACCACCAGTTATATGAAATTGAAGTGATTTTTGGTGTGGAAACTACATTTAGAAGTCATGTACTATGATAAATTGCCTTTGGTCCATGTGGCAATATTAAGCCTCCATGCACCGGCCATTATACACCATCACTTCGAAGTGCTAGAATGTAAATTATGGCATATAAATACAGAAAGACATTTTGAGAGCTAATAATGGATAGCAAAGAATAAAGGATTTTCTTGCATCTCACATTGAGAGATACCAGTTAATCTGCATGTTTTTCTGTTGATCAATGTTAGCAATGAAGGGATTTTAAGAAAATGACAATAAACATAGACCACCAAAGAATGTAACTGATGTATAAATTTAATGACAAATTTACTGTGGCCATAGACGACCCAAGAAAGTAACTAATATACCAACTTAAAGACGAATTTACTGTGGCCATCGACGACCCAAGAAAGTAACTTATATACCAACGAAAAGACGAATCTACGGTGGACATAGACTACCCAAGAAAGTAATTAATATACCAACTTAAAGACGAATTTACTGTGGCCATTGACGACCCAAGAAAGTAACTAATATACCAACTTAAAGACGGATTTACTGTGGCCATAGACGACCCAAGAAAGTAACTAATATACCAACTTAAAGACGAATTTACTGTGGCCATAGACGACCCAAGAAAGTAACTAATATACCAACTTAAAGACGAATTTACTGTGGTCATAGACGACCCAAGAAAGTAACTAATATACCAACTTAAAGACGAATTTACTGTGGTCATAGACGACCCAAGAAAGTAACTAATATACCAACTTAAAGACGAATTTACTGTGGTCATAGACGACCCAAGAAAGTAACTAATATACCAACTTAAAAACGAATCTACTGTGGCCATAGACACCCAAGAAAGTATCTTATATACCAACGAAAAGACGAATTTACTGTGGCCATAGACGACCCAAGAAAGTAACTAATATACCAACGAAAAGACGAATTTACTGTGACCATCGACGACCCAAGAAAGCAACTAATATACCAACGAAAAGACGAATTTACTGTGGCCATCGACGACCCAAGAAAGTAACTAATATACCAACGAAAAGACGAATTTACTGTGGCCATCGACGACCCAAGAAAGTAACTAATATACCAACTTAAAGACGAATTTACTGTGACCATAGACGACCCAAGAAAGTAAGTAATATACCAACTTAAAGACGAATTTACTGTGGCCATAGACGACCATAAACATAAAACCATTGTTTTGAACTGCCTAAGGCTTGTTTACATTATTACTTATCATGGGTTGTCTATTTTTAAGCTGTAAACACACAATTCTTGATTCTATTTTTAGATTTACGACGTTTGTAGTATTTTTCTACCCAGGTTTTAATTATTTTGTGTTTTAAACCAACATGATAATATTTCAGTTATTATTATATAGAAATAATTTAATATATTAGTAAGAAAAATGAAAGAAGTGGAAATTAAATTAATTGATAAATTCGTTGAATTATTGCACATAAAAATATATTTTGAATATTCATTTTTTTAAACATGCGTAGATGTATTACTGGTGTGTATATAAACTGGTGGAAACAGATAACGGTATCGCTTCTCGGCCTTTTGGCTAAGATCAAAGTGTAGTATCTGTTCTTATCAGCTTAATATCTGATACGTCCCCCATTGGGGGACTTCGATATTAAACTGATTTTTGGACACAGGTGAGATGTCAGGGGCTTGCTCCGCTCTCGCCACGGGTTGGCCCGGTATTGCAGTACCTCCGGGATCGGCCCACTTCCCTCACGGGAATAAAAAAAAACACATCATAATAAAATATACACTAGTCTGGTGAATGTATGGGGGAATAACGCACATCTGTGAGTGTTAATATATTCACTATTTTTGGCCTCTCGAGGTAACTTTGTTGAGAGATATTTGTATTCAACCTTCGTTTCTTAATAGTTTCAGATATTGATAATTCACAATGAATATATTTGAATACCATATAATTAGAGATAATATTTCTGAATTTCTTATGAGGTAAATATGTAAAAGTCTTACTTCTTTTTTTCAGCAACAACATCTGATTGAGTTGATTCGACAAGGGAATGTGGAGGATGCATTAGAATATGCCCAGACTCATTTAGCTGAGAGAGGTGAGGAGAATCCTGAGATTCTGTCAGAACTTGAACGTACTTTAGCTCTCCTAGCATTTGAAGATCCGGAGAAATCACCGTTTGGGGATCTACTTCATCTATGTCAAAGACAGAAGGTAAGTAAACAATTTATTTAAATGTCTGTCTTGAATGGATTATCTAGTTTTCTTACAGCTTTAGGAATGAAACTGCATTTTTAATGAAAAAGGTATGCCATAAAATCTTATTATTGGATTATTTTGAAAGAAATAAGTTGGTTTATTGTGAATCTAGTTTGTCTAATTATGTGTATCATACCAATTTGTGTAAGTATACTTTGTATCCCAAAATCAAGAAATTGTTACAAAATATGACTTAAAATCTTTGTAAAATATGTGATTCTTAATGAATCAATACCTACATGTATCTAAGCAGGTGTTTACATAATATGTTGTATATTATACACATCTTGTTAGCCTTTGAGGAATACTTATCCTTTATTTCATGTAATGTCGCATAAGGATAAAACTCACTGCCTCTTAACATAAATTGTGTAATTAGGAGCCTGGACATTGGTTTGACCTGTGACTTCTAGTATAAGTAAGGTTGTGACACATTGTTATCAAATACACCATGCGTAAATAATTATGTTAAGATTGCTGACTTTTACATATTTCAGGTTGCTAGTGAGTTGAATGCTGCAATATTAGAATCTGATTCTACCCCAAAATTAGCAAATTTATTAAAACTGTTACTATGGTCACAAGAAGAGTTGGATAAAAAGAAAATAAAATATCCAAAGATGACAAGTATTGCTGCAGGAACAATTGAGGAGCCCAAAGGCTGAATTTTCTTGTATTTAAAGTCTGTGTGAAGACCAATATTTAAAGATGTTTGCCTTTAGTTTGGCTGAAAAGTGCACTATATTAATTTTATTAAAAGATGTCTTATGTGGCCATCCATTATGAATCTTTTTTTCGAAATATCCGTCAAACAATGAATGAAATTTAGACATGTAGTCTTGCTTGGGACAATGATTTAATACTTCTAAGTATATATAAGATTGTTGTTAGATACAAATATAGTTTATATTGGTTGACTATGCTTGCTTTTTTCAGTCATGTACAGTAATTACAATACGTAATTATCAAAATTTTTGTTGACAATAATAAATAATTGTAAAACATGTTGTTTTAATATATGCTTGTAAAATAAAGGAATGTAGTATTCAGCTGTAAACTAGTATTTATTGTTGGCACAATCCATCATATATTATCATAATATATGACATATTCTGCTGGAATAGTTGTTGAAGGTAGATGATTTATGGAAATTAATTGCACGATTACAAGAGAGCTTGTATGGAATAAATGGAATAAATGAATATTAATTAATGTAATATTGCTAGCACCTATGTAAAATGTATGTGTCTAATGATTAAAATAATGACATTAATTTAAGTATGCTATGAATGAATGTCTGCATTGTTTTATATCGTGTACTCCAAATTTTGTACTTACTAGGAGAAAATGATATCTATGAAGAAAATGATGATAATCAGAACCTTTAATATTATTTCATAATGATTCCCAAAAATTGATTATGATTTTGATATTGAATCATACTATTAAAAATGAATTATAAGTGGCAGGTACATACTGAAAGACATAAATGTTCTTAAGTTATCATCTGTGCTGTTATATTATGGTACTGGGTATTCCTTTTGTTATAAATAAGTTATATATTCTGTATTAATAATAATATAATAAACATATTAATATTAGTATATAATATTATGACAAAATCGTTCAATGATTGTATATTTATCACATTTCATGTTTTGTATCCTTTGAGGTCGTCATCATGTTTCATTCTATCATTTTATAGTAAAAAATAGAATTTGTATCTTTCTATGTTCGTTGTTTATTTCCATCTGTAGGAAACATTTTCAGATGGGGGGAATTTTGAGTTTGGCTGACAATGGGGAGAGGGTAATGTAGAAAATAATCTCTCTTGAATACCTACAGCCCAGTATTCGAATGTTAACGGGAATTTTTACCATTAACAGTACAGTTTATTGATGGTAGATCTCAAACCTGTGTCCATTGAATGACCATTTGCCAATCACAAAGTAAATGATTAGTAAATCAGTACTTGGTCCTTGGTTTGTGCTACTTGATACTTTTAGACTTCAACCAATACAGTGGTTGCTTTAAAATCTAAAGATATTCCAAGTTTGTCAGTACTTCTATAAATCATTGCTGCCTATGTTATTTCAGAGTCCAGAGTATGTTGTAGAATGGAATGGCTTTTACAAAAATAAAACTATAATATGTTATTTTTCATTTTTATTAGAAATAGCACCACAGCAAACATTTTACTTATCTAACAACATAGTTGATAAAACAGTGTAAAAACAACAACATAAATATGTACAAAACATTAAATACAAAATATATAGTATTGAGATATTCATGCATATTTACTTAATGAATATGTCTCTTATGATCATGCATTTAAGCTGTTTGCTAGCATGTCAGTAAATGATAAAAAAATCACCACACGTATGCGTTGATCAAAAGCATGTGCAAATGCAGCTGTGCTTTAGAACAATGCTAATGTTTATAAAACACTTAACATGCCCAAACACGTGCATGAAACAGGCACAACATGCAGTGCCTTTCGTGAAACGCACAACATGCAATTATCTTGCATGAAACACAGAATGCATTTACCTTGCATGAAACACACAACATGCACTACCTTGAAGACCTCTCGTATATTTAGTTGACTGTTGACTAGATCATTCCTCGTAGCATTTATGATATAAAAACTCCTCACTCGTTACAGAACACCCCATATATGAAATTAACCATCTGAGATGCTTCAGGACAAATCCAGCAGATTTGGCAAATGTTTATTCTAACTACCACACACATAAGGCTTCATATGAGACATATCTTTCCTATTTTGCATTTATTTCTATTTCACAGTCATCATTATATATTTCTTCTTGCTCACACAATGGTCCTTAAAGATCTTATTATGCTGTATAACACATATTCTACACCGAAGCTGTTAAGGCTATCATGATAAATTTTGCATCATTTGTTTACATTCACACTAATTTAACATCCATTTTAATGAGCAACATTTCAGGTGTGGAATACAGAATTCCAACCACATGTTTTGTTCATCAAAACATTTGCTGGAACAATCTTTTTAGACATTTCTGATATAAAAAAACACTAACCTTTGTTATAGCCAATGCTGATGTTCTTAACCAAATCTTATTAATTTTTCAAGTATAATGTATTTCATTTGTTGAATAGCGTAAAATATGCGAGCACTAAATATTGTCATGATATGAAACAGCCTTGATACAATGTTAGAATGTTAGGTACCTGTTAAACAAGTGTTTACTTATTGCATTGATTTTATTCTTATTACAGATGATGAACGAAATGAGCATTATATTGAAACGGTTCCCCTTTGACTAAAATGACTTCATCATGATTTTTTTATATGTTTCACAAACAGGTGACTTCCAAAATATTTGTTTGTTTTGATTTATATTTCTGGTCCCAATCACTGATAGCACTAGCAGAAGTGGATGAAGACTCTGGTGAGACACCTGATAAGAACGTGGAAACATCTGATGTTTGCGATATTTTAGGTGATTTTAAACCCGAAGATGTGCTTGATGATCCATTGGACACAAATGATGCCATTGAGTTCAGAGAAGTTACTGAGGCACGTAACTCAGATTCTGAAAGTTCTTCAACCTTAGGGAGTTCCTTTTTGAATCCATCTTTTCCAGTTAGAAAGAAGGTCCTCATATTTCCCTTTCCTTTGACTGGAATCTCTCCTCGACTCACCAAATGATAACCAGGGTACATATCAAGCCTGGTTTTTGAAATCAGACTTAAATGTATCCTTAATGCTAAGAAACAGAAATAGAGAGAATAAGTGAAACACTTCATCATAGTTTGTAGAATTTCAGGGACTTTAAAAGAGGCAAACAGATAAACCCTGAGAGATTAGAATACGTTACTTCTCACAGGTGCCTAAAAGCTACGTTCATTAAACACATAAGACCTTAAGTGGTATGCTTGGCAATATATTTGAATCTAATTGAGATCAACGTGTAAAGGTATCTAAGAAAAGTTTAATACACATAATTGCCTGATATATAATTTATTACATATAGGAAAAATAACTTAGTCATTACAAGTCCTAATCCGACCAAGGTCAAATCGAGGTCGGGTGATATGAGTGGATTATGATGCTTAAGTCGACAACGAAATGTCCTGTGTGAAGTTGATGCATACTGTATCTATAGAGGACATGGTTAAGCTGTAGATATTAATTTTGCTGAAGTTGTGTCTACAATGGTAGTACACCATACAGTGTTCTGATTTAACAAGTAAGACAAGATGGCACACTTACGTAACCCTGTTGATTCCATTCTTGATGCAGTGTTCACAGTATCACCAAACAAACAATAACGTGGCATGGCCAGACCAACCACTCCTGATACAACTGGACCCGTATGTATTCCTGAAATATAATGACTCACATGGTAAATGAATGTAAAACATATGGACAAAATAAATTAATAAAAATGTGGTTGTTGACAAAGCAATATTCTCTAACAAATCTTCTCGCATGAATGAAACGCATCAACTTATGCTCTAAACTTGTCTTGATGGTACTGGATAAATTAGTCTGAACATGTTAGTTAGACGCTTTTTAAATGAACAGTCTATTACCAACCCACCAGTATAATTATGAATAAAACCAGATGCAACCATTTTATTTGCAGATGCTATGAGTGCACTCAAGTCTATGTGATGCATTCATATTGTACAGTATTCAGTTTTGACAGACCAACGTTTTCTATTTATTATGCACTATGACAAAAAGGGAACATTGGATTTGATAATGATAGTAAGTTAAACATCGGTCGTAAGTTTGTGAGTTGACAATATTAACAGGTGCAAAATATCACTATTTACGTTTAAGTACACATTTGGACGACACAAACTGCAAATACGTTTATTAAGAAGAGAAGCATAAAAAATGAATGTATTCGTACCAATTCTGATTCTTAATTTCTTGTCTGGCTGATGAGGAATACAGAACGTGGAGACAGAAGCAAGGAGATCTAGAGCACAGTCTGCCACTTCTTGAATGTGTTTTTTACCATTACGTTTTGGTAACCCGCTTGCTATCATGTACGCATCACCAATAGTCTCAACCTGTGTGACACAAAAAACGTAAAAATCAATTAATAAATTTGTATTTACGATACGTCAAACTTTTGATTAGACAATAGAAATGAATTTCTCCTTAATGTTCTCATACGGTAATGTCGATACATTGTGATAATATCCACAGCTTTATTAGAACAGTCATTTGCACTGGAGAGAGGCTGTAACTGTAATATTTTAAAACACTGTCATACATACAAACAAAGGTAATCTAAATTATAGAAAATATTATATTTTTACCAAAAGTGAAAGTTCATTATGGCCATGATGGCCTCAATTGTGCGATGTCAACTCAAGTTTGACTGTACATGAATGCTTTATAATCATATGGAATACGTGTATCTATTATTCTTGCTGAAATATTAAATCTTAAAAAATGGAAGAAACATTTTACCTTATATACATCATATCTTGTTATGATGTCATCAAACAGTGTGTATAAGGCATTTAAGAGATTCACAACTTCAATTGGAGTGCTGCTTGCGCAAATGGACGTGAAGCCAACAATGTCAGAGAAATACAACGTGCTCTCGTCAAAATGTTCAGCTTTTATTGGTCGTCCCAATCTGAGTTCTTCAGCCACAGTTCTGGAAGAAATGAACGAGACATTGGTCGTTGCTTATATTGAAATTAGATTTTGTCATGGCTTGGCAACCGAAATAAGATATACATGTATTAGAATGACCCTTTTCGGATTCGAGAATCGTTTCATGTTGATTTTACATCAGTTTTAAGTCCATGAAGTGTTCACTGTTCTAACTTTGTATTGTATGCCTATGCCTATCACCGTTAGTATACAATGATAAAATGTCTTTTTTGATGCATTTATTGTAACTGCAGTAATCTATTATCTTTACATAAATTATGAGTCATACAGATGTGCAATTTCAAGCCGTGTAAAAATCAATTTAGGCATATTGAAATAACATGAAAAAAGTTTCCAATGAAGAGTCACTGAAGACGTAAACATGTGTTTGTTTCTGGTTTCCCTGCTTACTATAACTTCTCTTATTCCCCCTCGTGACTTTGACTTTTTATTTGGCCCAACGAACGGTACATCCTCTGTCTCGGCTTTTACTTTTCCGCACGCTTTCAAGAATAATTATAAATGATAATTTTAAAAAATCGCTGCCTAACTACCCTATTTTTTAATGATCATGTAACCAGAAATAAAACATACTGTGGAAGCATTCTGTAGAGTAAATTTTCAGTTTTAGCTTTCTCTGCATCTAATTCACTAGTTCTTTCAGCCACAAGGTCCTCAAGATGGTTGGCGTATTTCTCTAACATCACTATCATGTTATCTATCATCGATAAATTCCTGTAATGCAATTAAAATTATCAACAAAGATACTAAATTAACCATTATGGAACAAGCGGGCTAATTAAATAAAACGTTCCACATTGGATAAAACATTTTTTTATTGATGTCTGAGATCATCAGTCACCAGATCCTCCGTAGTCGAGTGGTTATACTCTCTGGCCAGTAATAACTAGCCCCGCATCACTGCGAATTCAAATTCCACCCGGGACCAGAGAAAAAATCACACGCAAATTTTTTAAGCTGTCCAGCTAGTTTACATAAGGTTTGTGTTTCTACATAGGTGTACATCCCGGGGCTTTCTCAGCCGTTTTAGCTACAGAAGTCGCCAAAATGACACTGGCGATTGTTGCTACTTTAAACAGAGCGAAAAAGAAATCATTGACATTGTCCGTCATTTTGGAACTTAAACCATACTATTATTAAGTACATTATATTAACAATACAACGTAAAGTTGTCAATACATACTGTGGATTTATTTTATTGAGAAGTTTTCCAATTCTTGTAGCACTAGGTCGATACGTTGGGTCTTCTTGCCAACTATCTTCTATAAGACTGGCTAACTCTGTATGTTGACGCATGTGTAATGACAACATCGGTCTAAAAGGTTTTTCTCCTTTCACGGGACATTTGACCTTTTCTACAATTTCTGTAAATTTCATAAATAAAATTCATGTCTATATTGACTGAATATTATAGCATGGAAGAGTTAAGCAAAACTGAACTTGTACGATCAAATTTACACGCAATACAGTCAAACTTGGGGTCAAAGGCTAGATAAAGTCGCAGAGACCATCGAGGACCTTTATTTGTTGGTTCCGATATATCAACGAATTTGCCCAAAAATATAGTTCTTGCTCGCTATGTTCGCATTTATTTACACGTGATAGTCCGATCTGACTTTATTTCAATGCGCAATGTATCGCTCAGATATTCTGTTACAAGCAGTTATCAATGCTGTGCATTTATGATAGAAATATATATTCTAGATAGAACACGAAAGTACAAAACATATTGAAAGTTTAACTGCTTTCATACTGCAACATTATATTTCCATATGAACGTTCACCCGCTCCAATAACAACACAATATATAGGACAAAGCGAAAACGAAACTTGAAATGCAAAATTTATGATTGGTTAAGAATCGCAGAAAATGATTGGTCAATATCTCATTATTTTAGCCATATCATTGGTTCGAAAATCCAATCGTTTGATTGGCTTATTTTCTTAATCCAAAAGGTGTATTGGTTTATGCAAATGATTTTATTCAAAAGAATGGGAGGCAACTTCGCTGCAACAATTAAATAAATAAAAGAAGACTTACCATGAGGAAAGAGGAACTGATATTCTGCGTAGGGTTCAGACAGTGTAAAAATTTCTTTTAAAATGATTCCAATGGCGTATATGTCAGCTTTCTGTTTGTCAACCTGTTTTCCCTTTTCTTCGCGTAAGCATTCCGGGGATGTCCATAGTAATTCTGATGTAAATAAATTGTATTTCATTTTCTTTTATCTAAAGACTTGTTCATGTAATTACACAAATGTACTTTGTTGCCAGTTCTTTTTTTAATAACTTTAAATATGAATACAGTCAAACCCGTGAACAAAGGCCGCCCTTTGGAAAGACAAAATATGGCATTTCTTTATTGACATACGACCTTTATATTCAGAGGATAGTAGTATTCAATTACGTTTCTAAAAAAGAATGGCCTTGATGTACTAGGTGGCATTTATTTGAAAGTGACCGCTATCACAGGATTGACTGTACGTATACCTGTATTACGTATATTAGTTCTTACTTAAACGATAGAGAGATATCATGCTGTGTCTTTGGCGTAAATGAGCGTGTAACCAGCACCGTACAGTTCATAACCCTTAGATCAGGATAGATTCCGATAGACACACCAACATCAACAACAACAACAACAACAACATATAGTGCAAAGTAAGAACACATCTAACATAGTCATTTACCGAGTGAAGGTTATATATACACAAACTTGTGTTAGCGGCCACCTATGTATGAAGGCCATCCTGTGAATAAAGGCCTTTCTTTTAAAAACTGCCATAGATTATTTAGAACAAAATGACCTCCAAATAAAGACCTCCTGTCAATAAAGGCCATATTTTGTCTCTCCCAAGGGTGAGCTTTTTCACAGGTTAGATTGTATATTCTTATAAAAAAACTGAATGTTGGTTACACTACATTTGATTTTATTTCCTGAAAATCCTTACTTTCAAACTCAACATCTTCGTTAGCTTGTTGTGCCGCCACTTTCTCGTAATCTCTTAGTTTGGGTACACCAAGGTCTGTCAGTTTACACGTCCATCGACTGTCCACTACACAATTTGTACTCTTCAGGTTGCCATGGTAATGTATTGGACTTTTATGTATGTATTCAAGACCCTATGGAACAGGATTGTTTTATTTATTGAAACATGTATGATAAGACAACATACAAGACAAGACGGTAAAACACTCTTACAGGAACGATGATAAGCAATACGTCTGTACATCTAATCTTAATTCTTAATTGCGGAATTTGTTTATACAGAACAATCTCTCTAGAGAGGCCCTCTTTTGAGAAACAATCTCTCTAGAGAGGCCCTCTCTTGAGAAACTATACATTTAACGTCTCTAGAGCAACAACATAATTGGTGTTGCTTTTAAGAGGATGTACTGCATATGCATAGACATTTTCTGTGACTAGAGGATAAATATTGTCTTTAATATTTTTATTTCTTATTATTGTTGAAGTGAATTCAAAAGGACATACATTTACTATTCGAACCGTTTCAAAAAGGACCAATTTGTTATAAAAGTCATCCCAAAAGTGTGATTTTAATACTTCTGGCTGGTTTCTTACCTTAGCGACATCATGACTGAGAGCGAACATAAACATCTGATCTAGTTTAATGTTCTGGTTTCGTATGATATCTTGTAAGCTTCCTTTAGCACAATATTCCCATAGTAACAATGTACGATTAGGTTCTATACAAGCCCCAACAAAGGCACAAACATTTTGATATTTCATTTCCATCAACTGTCCAGTGAAAGAAAAAAGCAACATTTCTTAAACAGCTCGTATTAACCAATTAAACACATATATTAGTAAATACTGATTAGAAAAAAGTCTAGGAAGACTGGCCGCTGTATATAACTGAGCTATCGTTAAAAAATAAAGAAATACCAGAAAATCCGCATTAAATTTTTCCAAAGGATTAGTTAAAAAACTCGATGCACAAAGTGTACATGTCGATGCTAATGCTAAAGGTGTACATGTCGATGCTAATGCTAAAGGTGTACATGTCGATGCTAAATGTGTACATGTATATTATACCTGGTTTAGTGTCTGGAGAACGTTTTTGGTCAAATTGGAGTTGAATTTTATTATACGTTTGACAGAACTCAGATTACCTATCAAATATAAAAAGACATTAAACAATACAAATCATTCATATAGCGGAAAGATCTATAACACCATATTCGACTGCGCTTCACATGGTCCATTTCAGATAGTCTGAAACTTTATACACAGTTTGGTAATCATAAGACATAATAAAAGTTAATTGAATGCTAATAGAAGTATATAATAAACATCTATTTTCAAGTCATCAATTGTTTTACTTAATTGCTATCACCCTAAACAAATGGTTTCAGAAATATGCAAAATACCGCAGGATACAAACATTTAGTCATTTACCTCGAACGAACGCTACGGATCCAAACATGGCCCCTGGATCAAAAGATTTTGCGTGAAATTCTGGTGATCCCTTTTGACCACCATCCATGCCTGGCTTGATATTTTTCATATTGTTTTTAATGTTTTGCTGGTAGTGTCGTCTTTTTAGAGTCTTTGATGAAGGCTTACGTCTTTGAACTGTTCGGAAACTATTCTGTAATGAAACGAATGTGAAGAGTATATTGTAAGCTAAGTTATTCCTTTATGCTTACTTTGTGATTCTAGTAAAAATGTCTCAATCGTGGATGATATCCGGTACATAATTTGTCTAACTAGTGAGGACACTCGTGACAGCAAGCCATTTGTTTGGCCCATTTCTCGTACAGACCAGAAGATGGTCAGCTCTAGTTCTGTATGTCATGCTTTTGAATAGAGAGACTTTTATGGGTGGCCAATACAGGATTGAAATACTTACCCTCAAACTGCCCGTATTGAAGGCGGTTAGAAAATCTATTTCATCAAATCTCACTTGCCATAACATACTCTGTAACGTCATCTGCCGTCTGTATCTCCTGTGAACATTTATAAACATGTATAAGCAAATTTATCATTGTTTAATACGTGACCTTTTTCTTTTCATCCGTTCCAGTATACCCGAGCACTTCTTCTAAAAGACCAACTACAGTAAAACTTCGTGATTACGAGTAACGATATCTCGAGCACTAGGCTTATCTCGAGGTGTCTTGAAGTCCCGCCATTTTTTTCTTATAAATTGTATAAAAATGTTTTTATGAAATATTTAGGGAAAGTTGTCTATTACATATTTAGGACTTTTATGTAAACATAAGTAACATTCAAAGACATTGTTTCAGCTTTCTGTGATTATCTAATTCATTATGAATATATTTCACATGAAGGTAAAGAGTTTCCTTTCTTTGAAGCAGCAGAGTAGTGGATAAAGTTCTGTTCGAAGCAAAATCCGGAACTCTGAGCATTACGGACACCACATTGTTCAATAAGGTACTTAAGATATGTTTTTCTAAGAAGTACTATCGGGAAGGATTCAAATAAGCGGAATTTCAATCAAAATCAATCATAGATGAGTATAAAATCGTGACTTTAAAATATTTAATGAAAAAAAGGACCATAAAATGCATTACAATTTTATAAAAAACTGACAGTCTTACCTAAGCATCATATGCACAGCGATAGCTAGAATTAATACCACACTAGCAGATACAGAAGCACCAATAATTGTACCATTATAATTGTCTGTAATAAATGATACATAGAACTATCATAAGAATATTTCAAAAAAGGGGAGATAATTCAAATATGAAAATCAATAACTCAAAGAAATTGATAATAATCTGAGAGTCGATGATGCAACAGGAAAACCAATGTTGATTCGTAACACATGTGTTAAACTTATAGACATTTAGATAGATGTTTTCAGCATGATCATATACATAATTAGACACCATATCTTTTCAAATGTTTTATAAACAAATATAGATATTTTTTAATCATGCTTTTATCATCATTTTCCAATACATGTAGTTCAATAAACTTAATAGAATTGAGATTAATCCAAAAATATTTCAAAATATGTGTCATTCTAATTTCAATACTCAGAGGGCGTTGTAATAAAAATTGAAATTCATCCTCTGGAGTGTAACATAATATACAATTTCGATCATTATAAGGAGTTATGTAAGAACAGGAACCACAGTTGTACTTACATACCAACACTGGCATACAGCAGATAAAGTAAATCTTCCCTACAAACTCTAAATGGACAAAACCTCTCTAATCCGAAATCCTCTCTAAACCGAACTTTTTGGTCAGTCCGAAGGGAATTCGGATTAGGGAGTTTCTACTGTAAATATAAATCGTAATCTCCCTGCTCTAGAGTCCTTCATATTTACTGAAATAAGAAACTTACAATACGAATCCTCTTGGCTACATTTTTCGCCATCAAAACCACAAACGGGCGTATCAGGTGGTGGCATTCTATTTTCTGTTGGCCATATGCCCTTCTTTTTATAATGGTTTTGATCATCCTAAATCATAAAAAAATCTTAATATCGATTATCAGACATACTAAATACTGAATGCATCATACATTCTTGTACTTAACTATATCGAACACTCTATAATAAGTATATGCCTTTTGTGGGATGTACACGTACAGTCAGTGATAACAATGATTAAAAGTCTAATAAAACGATGGGTACACAATGTAAATAAGTGTCTTCTCTTTTTTGAGTCAACCCTGGTGCTGGTGTACATTGCATTACATTTCTTAATTATATTTAAAGATTGTTTTCTTGTATTTCATGTATATAAAATGTGCCATGTATTGTTGCCAACACCGAAATAATTATATCTGTCTGACAACAACTACAACAGCAGCAGCAACAGCAACAACGTCTTCATCATCATCAGCAGAAGCAGAAACAAGAACACCAACTACAACAACAAAATGGAATAAACGGTACGCATATACTCACGGATTCAATTTTAAAACTTCTGATCACTTCGTATTTGAAGTGAAACAGCTGGTAGAATGTTCCATCTTCTTTCATGTCTAGCACCAGATAATTCATCATTCTGTCAGCTTCGCGCTCATGGAATACAATAGCCCCGGTGATACCTATAATCAGAAAAATATGAAGTTTTCATCGTAAATCGCTCACTTTATTACCAGTGTCTCAATGGGGTTGACGCAGTTTATCAACGATATTTCAGTTATAAACCTAACCAGTGATCATGGCCTGTATACGAACCGGTTCAAACTTACCCTTCCATAAGCAGCCTCCAGATCTTTCACATACGGAGGAAAATCGACATTTTGGTAATATTTTCATCGACCACTTCCGAACCCTCTGAAATCCGGATACTCCTGAAGTTTCTCCCTGTGTTTCTGTGTAATTTATTCTTCAGAATTCCGGAACTTCCGAACTCTGAATTCCGAACGATATTTTCACAAGTTTGGGTTACGTACGAGTAAGTGCTACTCATCCGAAATACAGACAGTGCAGAAAGTATAAAACTTAATTAGGCCCGTAATTTATTGAAATAATACAATACGAACCTTTCTCATTCACGGCTTTTGGAATGATACGCCGTAGATAAGCACCATCTCTGGGATTTTCATTTTGTTTCAGTGTGTAATTAACACTCTTAGCCCAAGTAACAATGGCATCATGTAAGTAGGGCGCATACGCATCATACTAAAATAGAAACAGAACCGATGACTTATCCGAATGTATTATCATCTGTTGCTCCTGGAACCGTAAGCGATATAAAAGAAAAAATAACAATAACAACAACAACAACAAACGTACAGATGGACGGACAAGACCATGTATATATAGTACATGTACAATCAGACCTGTATAAGCGGCCACATCTGAATAAAGGCCACCATGTGAGTAAAGTTCATTCTTTAAGAAAAACATTGACACTTAAGTACAAAATGACATCCGAAAGAAGGCGATCTGTCCACCATGTCACACTAAGCCTTTCCCAAGGGTCGCCTTTGTTTACAGGTTTAACTGTACGTAATAATCGATGGCACGCAGAAAAAGCCGGGACACAATAAATATGTTTACTTGGCTTCATTTCTTATCACGAGAGGTCTTACGTCTTGTTTACAAGAAATAAGGTTGTTGGTTGCCTTAATCATTACAGATGCAGACGTGTAACGAGTTTTCTAATGAAGATATTGCAATTAATTATGTTAATTTATAATTAAAGTGTCAGTAATCTGCACATGACAACCAACGCATTCTTAACACACAAGTCATGGGTTACCTCGCTAAAGGTTCGTTATATCATATTCATTTTCAACGAATTATTTTTTAAAGAAAAAAAAATCAAAACAAACTGACGGCAAGGCTCTTGGTTGATTTATAGTTAGTGGTTTTCGTATTTGCTTACATTTATTTTGAGAAACAGGTGCATATTGTATTGTACCGACTGAATACAATATATTACATTTTTTAAAGATTTGTTTAATAGTGTATACAACAGGCAAATATGCCCTTGAATACACATTGTACAAAACAATAAATACATAATTATACAGTCGATTGTCTGATAATTAATAACATAACAACATAATATGAATTTATACTATGTAAGTAAATAAATATAACTGGTCTGCGCATTGTCAGATACACAAAACAAGACAATAATCAACACTTGTTTTAATATTTACATGCAAGCGTTAGGAACAGTGGCACAAAGAACAGTGTGTTTCTTATTACAAATGTACAATAGATTTACATGTACATGGACACATTTCTTTATTCGATTGGATTTCCTTACGTCATTAGTTCTATGAATTTACGTATAATTGGTCTTCTCAAATAATAACTTTTTATATATTAACCCTGCGAATGACTATAAAATGGACAACCCAACGAAAATGGAATACGTCTTCAAAACACTTTTAACACAATCTACATTATCTTAGGTACTGCAACACAATGTACACAGAGTCCCATCTAAAACTCTAATTTCTATTATGTGTTATTTATGCTAAGTTTCCAGTAATTCTTTACGTATCGATATGATTAGGAATTTAACGATTAATCTGGATTAAAATAATCAATCAATGAATATTTATTCAGAACAAATTTGATATAGTCACGGCTAAAGAAATTCTAAAAGGTTAATAAACTCGCTTTAATGTTCATTATATATGTCAAAGTTCAACTTACCTCTGTGGTGTTAAATGGTAACCCTTCCATGGCTACCTCGGCTGCAGTAGGATACAACGATTGGAATAATTTATAGTGGTTCCTTGGAGGGGGCACAAACATAACCTATCAGAAAATAAGGAAAATTAAATTACATTGACTAATTTGATTCGTCCAAGTTCAACACCATTATTAAAACCATCTGAAGCAATTAGGTTTTTTTTTCTTGTGTCGAAAATTATATTCATACCAAACTATGGTATTCCATAAAACGGGTTTAATCTGATGCAATTTCTAGACATTAACCGTTTTGATATTCAATTAACATACCAGCGACAATAGTCGACTTCGTCAAATAATTACAATATAAAGTCAAACTTGAATGAAGTCCATTCTTTTAAAAACCGTCATTGATTATTTTGAACAAAATGACCGCATCATAAAAGCTAACAGTCAGTAAAGCCATATTATGTATTTCCCATGGGCGGCCTTTGTTGACAGGCTTAACTGTACTTCCTGAACAAAGCCGTATAAATATATGAGCAAAACTCACGTGAATGACAGATTCGAATATCTCCCGAGCTTTATCATCGTGCGAGTCATTACGCTTCCAGCCCCAGTCGGACATGATCTTCTCGTCTATAACCTCCCATTTAAATAACTGAAATAGAAATTAAAAAGTAATGTTGAATAATAATAACAATTCTTCATTTAAAGAAGGTATTATGTATATATATTAAAACTAGGGCTGTCCCGATACAGATTTCAGCCGATACGATACGTATTGCGATACGGTACTAGCGATATGCGATATCAACGATACGATATAAAAATATTTTAAAGTAATGAAAAACGTTGTAATATTAGTGTTTTTTGGGAACTCTGCACACTTGTTTGGTGGTAGAAAGTCCTACTTAACTGTTAAAAAGATATAAAACTAAAATTGTCTTGTACTTAAAGTCATCAATTTGATTCACATATATGTTAGTTGATTTTGTGGAAATAAAATAATTATGAGAAATTTTATTACAGAAGCAAGTTTTAATCTCGGTCCCATAAATGACCTTATATCAATAATAGAACCTAGCCACATAAAATTGTTTAAAGAATAAGGGTTATGATTGTCAAATTGATTAACAATACTAAATTAAATCAATAATGAGTAATCATATGATGGTGAGACATATTTGTTCTAAGGTTGCTAGTCCCACCACTATACTTGACATCACGTTGACACTTCTTACAGACAACTACGTGCTTGTTTCATTAATCGGCAAACCAAAATGCTGCCATATTTTTATGTAAAATTACATGGTGGCGTAATACAAATTATAAGTCAATTTCTACTTGACAAAATCTGAATACTAGTACTCGAATCGAATTTGTTGTCTATAAATAAAGTATGGAATCCCTGATATTAGTTGAGTAAGCATTACCGACGATGATACGAGAGTAAATTCGCAAATTTAGTTCAGTTGTTCAACATTCTAAGAGTTTTTTAATATAAAATAAAAAACCGCGATACGGCCGATACGGGACCTTCCGATACGATACGCATATCGTTCAGCACTGTACCGGTACGTACCGGTACGCAGCTATATCGGGACAGCCCTAATTAAAACACATATTATGTCATGATTTACAACATCACCTTCAAACAATAAATATAAAAAAAAACAATAGCGTCATAGATTAAGAAATATTGACAAACACTTATAAAATAGTTAATTGTGTTAGCAGTGCACGTGTCATAGATTATCGAAGTTAACAATTCCTCAGATACAACAGAAATGGAACTCTACCAGTGAAGCCGTGAGAAGTAGGTGCTGTAGAATTAATCTTATGACACCCCAGTGATATGTACACGAGTTTGAAAGAAGAATAAGCATATATCAACTCCTTAAAATTTCGAATTAATAGAAGCAAAAAAGTCATAACACACGAAAAGAATCAAGATTCAAAACGATGTGTAGTACTTTGTTTTAGCCTAGCTACTACCTTAACATTATATAATGATAAATTGCTAAATAAAGATTTCACATTCGAAAGTTAAAAATAAAAAAGTCAAAGTGCTATTTTAGATTACTTTATATACATGAAAGCTCTAATGTGCCTTTAAAGTCATGTCAGACTGTCGACTAAATTCCTAACATCAACAAACAATCAATTACAAATCCACACAATTGTGAAAAACAACAACAAAATATGAAAATATTAAAACTATAAATTAGAAATTGGAAAGGTATTTCCGTAAGACAGCAATTCTCATAATTTATTCATTGTTAATGTCATTTATTTATGACCATGATTTATTTTGTTTTGAAATTGCTTTTGTAAGTTTAAATAATTGTAAAAAATAGAATTTTCATGAGTTTTCTTGGTAGCCACGTGTGCTCGCCATACCGTTCAAACATTATTCACCTGAGTACGAACCGTATCAAGTTCGGTGTATGTATTCTGTTCGTGTTGTAGATTATAGTTATGTAGATTAATTAATTTGCTAAAATCTAGCTAAGATGAACGTCTGTGCATATTCTTGTGTTGTACAAATATTTATAAACGATTAATGTTGAATTATTTTGGATGTGTAATTAATCATAATAATTCAGAAGTTAATTACGACATAATATTTTCCAAATGGGTATAAAATATACTCACATCTCCATTTACACACAAAAACGCAAACTCCCCATTCGCCATTCCAAGGTCATGAGCAACAAGGAGGTAGTCCCGCAGAGAATCCCAAGGTACAACAAATATTATGACTGAAATAACAAATATTTTGACTGAAATAACAAATAATTTGACTGAAATAACAAATATTATGACTGAAATAACAAATATTATGACTGAAATAACAAATATTTTGACTGAAATAACAAATAATTTGAAATGAATGATGTGTGGATTGTCCAAGATCGTCTGCCCTTGGTCAAACTGGTTACAATCTTAAATCTAAGTACTGAATATACTCATGGAAACTGAACTTACATAGACTTGCACTGCAACATGGAATGGGAACTAGTTACAATCGCATGGCGGATGTAGAAAAACGTAGTACTTAGTACCGTATCAAAATTCATGCGCGCCGATCGACGGCTACGGAGAGTTGAACTATTGTTCAGTTTCCAAAAATGGTTTCCAACAATACAATTACAATAACTGAATACTTCTCTATATATTAAATAAGTTGGGTTTGAGTGTAGTGAGTGCAATATAATTAGTATAATGAATATGTAAAAAAACTCACTTCTGGCAAATTTTTTAATGTGTTGTAACATGGATGTCACGTCATCATTTGTGGTTGCTGCGGAAACATAATGAGTGCTTTTAATGTAGTATTTCTTATCTACCGACAACTGTCGAAGCGCGTCAGCAACAGCTTGATATGGACCTCTTTTATCATGAACTAGGGAGACAGAATTCCAATGAAAATATCTCAGGACATGCCGCACGCTCTCCGCTGAAAATAAAACACAATCATGAATTAACAAAAGAAGAAAAACTAAATGTTTCACAAAATATTCCAAACATCAAGATTGACCAATGAAATAAACCAAAACATGGGTCAGTAGAACCATAGGTACATAAAACTATATATATATATTGACCAATCAGACACAGCGACCCATAGAACGGTACAAGCATTGACCAATCAGGCACAACGATACATAGAAATGTATGCTCATTGACCAATCAGACACAGCGATCCATAACAATATATAACTATTGACCAATCAGACACAGTGTTACATAGAACGGCATACTCATTGACCAATCAGACACAGCAATCCATAAAACGATATACTTATTGACCAATCAGACACAGCAATCCATAAAATGGCATACTCATTGACCAATCAGACACAGCAATCCATAAAACGATATACTTATTGACCAATCAGGCACAGTGATCCATAGAACGGCACACTCATTGACCAATCAGACACTATGATCCACAGAACGATATACTTATTAACCAATCAGACACAGCGATCAATAAAACGGTTCAATCATTGACCGGTCAGACACACCGATCCATAGAACGGTACAATCATTGACCAATCAGGCACAACGATACATAGAAAGGTATGCTCATTGACCAATACGACACAGCGTTCCATAAAAATATATAATTATTGACCAATCAGACACAATGTTACATAGAACGGCATGCTCATTGACCAATCAGACACAGCAGTCCACAAAACGTTATACTCATTGACCAATCAGACACAGCAGTCCATAAAACGATATACTTATTGACCAATCAGACACAGCAGTCCATAAAACGTTATACTCATTGACCAATCAGACACAGCAATCCATAAAACGATATACTCATTGACCAATCAGACACAGCAGTCCATAAAACGATATACTTATTGACCAATCAGGCAATGTGATCCACAGAACGATATACTTATTGACCAATCAGACATAGCAATCCATAAAACGGTACAAGCATTGACCAATCCGACACAGCGATCCATAAAAATATATAATTATTGACCAATCAGACACAGTGTTACATAGAACGGCATACTCATTGACCAATCAGACACAGCAATCCATAAAACGATATACTCATTGACCAATCAGACACAGTGATCCATAAAACGATATACTTATTGACCAATCAGGCACAGCAGTCCATAAAACGATATATTCATTGACCAATCAGACACAGTGATCCATAAAACGATATACTTATTGACCAATCAGACACAGTGATCCATAAAACGATATACTCATTGACCAATCAGACACAGTGATCCATAAAACGATATACTCATTGACCAATCAGACACAGCAGTCCATAAAACGATATACTCATTGACCAATCAGACACAGTGTTACATAGAACGATATACTCATTGACCAATCCGACACAGCAGTCCATAAAACGATAAACTCATTGACCAATCAGACACAGTGATCCATAAAACGATATACTCATTGACCAATCAGACACAGCAATCCATAAAACGATATACTCATTGACCAATCAGACACAGTGATCCATAAAACGATATACTTATTGACCAATCAGGCACAGCAGTCCATAAAACGATATACTCATTGACCAATCAGACACAGTTATCCATAAAACGATATACTTAATGACCAATCAGACACAGTGATCCATAAAACGATATACTCATTGACCAATCAGACACAGTGATCCATAAAACGATATACTCATTGACCAATCAGACACAGCAGTCCATAAAACGATAAACTCATTGACCAATCAGACACAGTGATCCATAAAATGATATACTCATTGACCAATCAGACACAGCAGTCCATAAAACGATATACTCATTGACCAATCAGACACAGCTGCCCATAAAACGATATACTTATTGACCAATCAGGTACAGTGATCCATAGAACTGCACACTCATTGACCAATCAGGCACTGTGATCCACAAAACGATATACTTATTGACCAATCAGACACAGCGATCCATAAAACGGTATAATCATTGACCAGTCAGACACAGCGATCCACAGAGAACGTACAATCATCGACCAGTCAGACACAGCGATCCATAAAACGGTACAATCATTGACCAATCAGACACAGCGATCCATAAAACGGTACAATCATCGACCAGTCAGACACAGCGATCCATAAAACGGTATAATCATTGACCAATCAGACACAGCGATCCATAAAACGGTATAATCATTGACCAGTCAGACACAGCGATCCATAAAACGGTACAATCATCGACCAGTCAGACACAGCGATCCATAAAACGGTATAATCATTGACCAATCAGACACAGCGATCCACAGAGAACGGTATAATCATCGACCAGTCAGACACAGCGATCCATAAAACGGTACAATCATTGACCAGTCAGACACAGCGATCCACAGAGAACGGTACAATCATCGACCAGTCAGACACAGCGATCCACAGAGAACGGTACAATCATTGACCAATCAGACACAGCGATCCACAGAGAACGGTATAATCATCGACCAGTCAGACACAGCGATCCATAAAACGGTACAATCATTGACCAGTCAGACACAGCGATCCATAGAACGGTACAATCATTGACCAATCAGACACAGCGATCCATAGAACGGTACAATCATTGACCAGTCAGACACAGCGATCCATAGAACGGTACAATCATTGACCAATCAGACACAGCGATCCATAGAACGGTACAATCATTGACCAGTCAGACACAGCGATCCATAGAACGGTACAATCATTGACCAATCAGACACAGCGATCCACAGAGAACGGTACAATCATTGACCAGTCAGACACAGCGATCCATAGAACGGTACAATCATTGACCAATCAGACACAGCGATCCATAGAACGGTACAATCATTGACCAATCAGACACAGCGATCCATAGAACGGTACAATCATTGACCAATCAGACACAGCGATCCATAGAACGGTACAATCATCGACCAGTCAGACACAGCGATCCATAAAACGGTACAATCATTGACCAGTCAGACACAGCGATCCATAGAACGGTACAATCATCGACCAGTCAGACACAGCGATCCATAGAACGGTACAATCATTGACCAGTCAGACACAGCGATCCATAGAACGGTACAATCATCGACCAGTCAGACACAGCGATCCATAGAACGGTACAATCATCGACCAGTCAGACACAGCGATCCATAGAACGGTATAATCATCGACCAGTCAGACACAGCGATCCATAGAACGGTACAATCATCGACCAGTCAGACACAGCGATCCACAGAGAACGGTACAATCATTGACCAATCAGACACAGCGATCCACAGAGAACGGTATAATCATTGACCAATCAGACACAGCGATCCATAGAACGGTATAATCATTGACCAATCAGACACAGCGATCCATAGAACGGTACAATCATTGACCAATCAGACACAGCGATCCATAGAACGGTATAATCATTGACCAATCAGACACAGCGATCCATAGAACGGTACAATCATTGACCAATCAGACACAGCGATCCACAGAGAACGGTATAATCATTGACCAATCAGACACAGCGATCCATAGAACGGTATAATCATTGACCAATCAGACACAGCGATCCATAGAACGGTATAATCATTGACCAATCAGACACAGCGATCCACAGAGAACGGTACAATCATTGACCAATCAGACACAGCGATCCATAGAACGGTATAATCATCGACCAGTCAGACACAGCGATCCATAAAACGGTACAATCATTGACCAGTCAGACACAGCGATCCACAGAGAACGGTACAATCATCGACCAGTCAGACACAGCGATCCATAGAACGGTACAATCATTGACCAGTCAGACACAGCGATCCATAGAACGGTACAATCATTGACCAGTCAGACACAGCGATCCATAGAACGGTACAATCATTGACCAGTCAGACACAGCGATCCATAGAACGGTACAATCATCGACCAGTCAGACACAGCGATCCATAGAACGGTACAATCATTGACCAGTCAGACACAGCGATCCATAGAACGGTACAATCATTGACCAGTCAGACACAGCGATCCATAAAACGGTACAATCATCGACCAGTCAGACACAGCGATCCATAGAACGGTACAATCATTGACCAGTCAGACACAGCGATCCATAGAACGGTACAATCATCGACCAGTCAGACACAGCGATCCATAGAACGGTACAATCATTGACCAGTCAGACACAGCGATCCATAGAACGGTACAATCATTGACCAGTCAGACACAGCGATCCATAGAACGGTACAATCGTCGACCAGTCAGACACAGCGATCCATAAAACGGTACAATCATCGACCAATCAGACACAGCGATCCACAGAGAACGGTACAATCATTGACCAGTCAGACACAGCGATCCATAAAACGGTACAATCATTGACCAATCAGACACAGCGATCCACAGAGAACGGTACAATCATCGACCAGTCAGACACAGCGATCCATAAAACGGTACAATCATTGACCAATCAGACACAGCGATCCACAGAGAACGGTACAATCATCGACCAATCAGACACAGCGATCCATAGAACGGTACAATCATTGACCAATCAGACACAGCGATCCATAGAACGGTACAATCATTGACCAATCAGACACAGCGATCCATAGAACGGTACAATCATCGACCAGTCAGACACAGCGATCCATAAAACGGTACAATCATTGACCAGTCAGACACAGCGATCCATAGAACGGTACAATCATCGACCAGTCAGACACAGCGATCCATAGAACGGTACAATCATTGACCAGTCAGACACAGCGATCCATAGAACGGTACAATCATCGACCAGTCAGACACAGCGATCCATAGAACGGTACAATCATCGACCAGTCAGACACAGCGATCCATAGAACGGTATAATCATCGACCAGTCAGACACAGCGATCCATAGAACGGTACAATCATCGACCAGTCAGACACAGCGATCCACAGAGAACGGTACAATCATTGACCAATCAGACACAGCGATCCACAGAGAACGGTATAATCATTGACCAATCAGACACAGCGATCCATAGAACGGTATAATCATTGACCAATCAGACACAGCGATCCATAGAACGGTACAATCATTGACCAATCAGACACAGCGATCCATAGAACGGTATAATCATTGACCAATCAGACACAGCGATCCATAGAACGGTACAATCATTGACCAATCAGACACAGCGATCCACAGAGAACGGTATAATCATTGACCAATCAGACACAGCGATCCATAGAACGGTATAATCATTGACCAATCAGACACAGCGATCCATAGAACGGTATAATCATTGACCAATCAGACACAGCGATCCACAGAGAACGGTACAATCATTGACCAATCAGACACAGCGATCCATAGAACGGTATAATCATCGACCAGTCAGACACAGCGATCCATAAAACGGTACAATCATTGACCAGTCAGACACAGCGATCCACAGAGAACGGTACAATCATCGACCAGTCAGACACAGCGATCCATAGAACGGTACAATCATTGACCAGTCAGACACAGCGATCCATAGAACGGTACAATCATTGACCAGTCAGACACAGCGATCCATAGAACGGTACAATCATTGACCAGTCAGACACAGCGATCCATAGAACGGTACAATCATCGACCAGTCAGACACAGCGATCCATAGAACGGTACAATCATTGACCAGTCAGACACAGCGATCCATAGAACGGTACAATCATTGACCAGTCAGACACAGCGATCCATAAAACGGTACAATCATCGACCAGTCAGACACAGCGATCCATAGAACGGTACAATCATTGACCAGTCAGACACAGCGATCCATAGAACGGTACAATCATCGACCAGTCAGACACAGCGATCCATAGAACGGTACAATCATTGACCAGTCAGACACAGCGATCCATAGAACGGTACAATCATTGACCAGTCAGACACAGCGATCCATAGAACGGTACAATCGTCGACCAGTCAGACACAGCGATCCATAAAACGGTACAATCATCGACCAATCAGACACAGCGATCCACAGAGAACGGTACAATCATTGACCAGTCAGACACAGCGATCCATAAAACGGTACAATCATTGACCAATCAGACACAGCGATCCACAGAGAACGGTACAATCATCGACCAGTCAGACACAGCGATCCATAAAACGGTACAATCATTGACCAATCAGACACAGCGATCCACAGAGAACGGTACAATCATCGACCAATCAGACACAGCGATCCATAGAACGGTACAATCATTGACCAGTCAGACACAGAGATCCATAGAACGGTACAATCATTGACCAGTCAGACACAGCGATCCATAAAACGGTACAATCATCGACCAGTCAGACACAGAGATCCATAGAACGGTACAATCATTGACCAGTCAGACACAGAGATCCATAGAACGGTACAATCATTGACCAGTCAGACACAGCGATCCATAGAACGGTACAATCATTGACCAGTCAGACACAGCGATCCATAGAACGGTACAATCATTGACCAGTCAGACACAGCGATCCATAGAACGGTACAATCATCGACCAGTCAGACACAGCGATCCATAGAACGGTACAATCATTGACCAGTCAGACACAGAGATCCATAGAACGGTACAATCATTGACCAGTCAGACACAGCGATCCATAGAACGGTACAATCATTGACCAGTCAGACACAGCGATCCATAGAACGGTACAATCATTGACCAGTCAGACACAGCGATCCATAAAACGGTACAATCATCGACCAGTCAGACACAGAGATCCATAGAACGGTACAATCATTGACCAGTCAGACACAGCGATCCATAGAACGGTACAATCATTGACCAGTCAGACACAGCGATCCATAGAACGGTACAATCATTGACCAATCAGACACAGCGATCCATAGAACGGTACAATCATTGACCAGTCAGACACAGCGATCCATAGAACGGTACAATCATCGACCAGTCAGACACAGAGATCCATAGAACGGTACAATCATTGACCAATCAGACACAGCGATCCATAGAACGGTACAATCATCGACCAGTCAGACACAGCGATCCATAGAACGGTACAATCATTGACCAATCAGACACAGCGATCCATAGAACGGTACAATCATTGACCAGTCAGACACAGCGATCCATAGAACGGTACAATCATTGACCAATCAGACACAGCGATCCATAGAACGGTACAATCATTGACCAGTCAGACACAGAGATCCATAAAACGGTACAATCATTGACCAATCAGACACAGAGATCCATAGAACGGTACAATCATTGACCAATCAGACACAGCGATCCATAGAACGGTACAATCATTGACCAATCAGACACAGCGATCCATAAAACGGTACAATCATTGACCAATCAGACACAGAGATCCATAAAACGGTACAATCATTGACCAATCAGACACAGCGATCCATAGAACGGTACAATCATTGACCAATCAGACACAGAGATCCATAAAACGGTACAATCATTGACCAATCAGACACAGCGATCCATAGAACGGTACAATCATTGACCAGTCAGACACAGCGATCCATAGAACGGTACAATCATTGACCAATCAGACACAGCGATCCACAGAGAACGGTACAATCATTGACCAGTCAGACACAGCGATCCATAGAACGGTACAATCATCGACCAGTCAGACACAGAGATCCATAGAACGGTACAATCATTGACCAATCAGACACAGAGATCCATAGAACGGTACAATCATTGACCAATCAGACACAGCGATCCATAGAACGGTACAATCATTGACCAATCAGACACAGAGATCCATAGAACGGTACAATCATTGACCAATCAGACACAGAGATCCATAGAACGGTACAATCATTGACCAATCAGACACAGAGATCCATAGAACGGTACAATCATTGACCAATCAGACACAGAGATCCATAGAACGGTACAATCATCGACCAATCAGACACAGCGATCCATAGAACGGTACAATCATTGACCAATCAGACACAGAGATCCATAGAACGGTACAATCATTGACCAATCAGACACAGAGATCCATAGAACGGTACAATCATTGACCAATCAGACACAGCGATCCATAGAACGGTACAATCATTGACCAATCAGACACAGAGATCCATAGAACGGTACAATCATTGACCAATCAGACACAGAGATCCATAGAACGGTACAATCATTGACCAATCAGACACAGCGATCCATAGAACGGTACAATCATTGACCAATCAGACACAGAGATCCATAGAACGGTACAATCATTGACCAATCAGACACAGAGATCCATAGAACGGTACAATCATTGACCAATCAGACACAGAGATCCATAGAACGGTACAATCATTGACCAATCAGACACAGCGATCCATAAAACGGTACAATCATCGACCAGTCAGACACAGAGATCCATAGAACGGTACAATCATCGACCAGTCAGACACAGCGATCCATAGAACGGTACAATCATCGACCAGTCAGACACAGCGATCCATAGAACGGTACAATCATCGACCAGTCAGACACAGCGATCCATAGAACGGTACAATCATCGACCAGTCAGACACAGCGATCCATAGAACGGTACAATCATTGACCAGTCAGACACAGAGATCCATAGAACGGTACAATCATTGACCAGTCAGACACAGAGATCCATAGAACGGTACAATCATTGACCAATCAGACACAGCGATCCATAGAACGGTACAATCATTGACCAATCAGACACAGCGATCCATAGAACGGTACAATCATTGACCAATCAGACACAGCGATCCACAGAGAACGGTACAATCATTGACCAATCAGACACAGCGATCCATAGAACGGTACAATCATTGACCAATCAGACACAGCGATCCATAGAACGGTACAATCATTGACCAGTCAGACACAGAGATCCATAGAACGGTACAATCATTGACCAATCAGACACAGCGATCCATAGAACGGTACAATCATTGACCAATCAGACACAGCGATCCATAGAACGGTACAATCATTGACCAATCAGACACAGAGATCCATAGAACGGTACAATCATTGACCAATCAGACACAGAGATCCATAGAACGGTACAATCATTGACCAATCAGACACAGCGATCCATAGAACGGTACAATCATTGACCAATCAGACACAGCGATCCATAGAACGGTACAATCATTGACCAGCCAGACACAGAGATCCATAGAACGGTACAATCATTGACCAGTCAGACACAGCGATCCATAGAACGGTACAATCATTGACCAATCAGACACAGCGATCCATAGAACGGTACAATCATTGACCAATCAGACACAGCGATCCACAGAGAACGGTACAATCATTGACCAATCAGACACAGCGATCCATAGAACGGTACAATCATTGACCAATCAGACACAGCGATCCATAGAACGGTACAATCATTGACCAATCAGACACAGCGATCCATAGAACGGTACAATCATTGACCAATCAGACACAGCGATCCATAGAACGGTACAATCATTGACCAATCAGACACAGAGATCCATAGAACGGTACAATCATTGACCAATCAGACACAGCGATCCATAGAACGGTACAATCATTGACCAATCAGACACAGCGATCCATAGAACGGTACAATCATTGACCAATCAGACACAGCGATCCATAGAACGGTACAATCATTGACCAGTCAGACACAGAGATCCATAGAACGGTACAATCATCGACCAATCAGACACAGAGATCCATAGAACGGTACAATCATTGACCAATCAGACACAGCGATCCACAGAGAACGGTACAATCATTGACCAGTCAGACACAGCGATCCATAGAACGGTATAATCATTGACCAGTCAGACACAGCGATCCATAGAACGGTACAATCATTGACCAGTCAGACACAGCGATCCATAAAACGATATAGTTATTGACCAATCTGACACAGCGATTCAAAGAACGGTGTATAATCGTTGACTTATTTGACTTAACCGCGTCGATTTAACACAGAACCGAAATATTCGCACCTGATAGGTTTTGGTATTGAACTTGTTTCTTTAATACATATGTCAATTTTAAAAGTTTGTAAAACGTACACTACTAGTAATTTAAACTAAAAGAGACAGTTTGTATCAAATAAAGCATCATAAATCACACAGTTGAACTTGTAATGGAACATTGAACATTTGAATTAAAGGTTTGTCCTTTATATCATTAAATTGATAGATTTAGCTTTATGACGATAAAAAGCATAACAGACATTAGACGTTCAAATCTGATTCATTATATTGAGCTCAACAGCTGGTTTACCTGCCATTGATCGAAATATATTATAGCAGATTAATTGTTCCATGAGGTATTTAAACGTTTTAGCGATGACTGTTAGTTTCCAAGCTAATATGGTCCATTGGTCCGTATTGGCTTGTTCTACCGCTTTGAACGATCATGTTAAATATCGTGAATGCGCTCACCTAATGCATACAAAGGTCCAGTAAGCCGAACCAACGTTGTGAACTTTCCTTTGTCCTTAAAATTCAATATATCTGACACCCAACTGAATACAGGGATGTTCCATATGGATCCCAACTGAGCAACTGCAAGCAATCCTGGAATGAGAAAACGATATCTTGTATTACGACTAGTATATATACATTGTGTTAAGTGTTAATACAGAAAAGACGATTGTAATAAAAGGTGATAACCACATAACAATCATAAAACATGTAAAATGCTTAGGTGCAACACAAGATAGATACATTGTTTATATACATGTATAGACTTGATAAGATACACATGTATTTATATATCGTATAGGACCGAAAACAGTACAGTGCCGTGGCCGTAGTCCAGTGGTTAGGGCGCTAGATTTGTAACCCGTGATCCTGGTTGGATTCTCGGTCGCGCCAGGTCATACCATTCCATAAAAAATCAACAACAATGTCAACTTTCCTCCAAATATGGAGAAGTTAGCGGTTCCGTGTGGAAGTGTAAGTCAGTACTGGTTTGAATAAAGGAAAATCGATTCAGTAAATCGTCCACCGTATATAACCGAAATATTTTTTTAAAAAGGCGATTGACCAAAGTAAATAAAGAAAACTTCTTGCAATACAACAATCAAATAGTAAAAGCATTGGACATACATATTATGTATTTGAGAGCATTAAGGAATATTTGAAATAGTTCATGGTCTAAAACAAATTATTCTAATGCTCTATTAATCAGACACGTGATATGAAGTTAATGATCTCATACATTTTGTAAACTATTAAACTTGTGACTATTAATGAACATAACCATCTACCTTCCAAATGAATTACTAGTATTAAACACGTTATTTACACTCAGTCGTATACTTGCGTTGTTCAACAAAACATTTGTTAGTGGTTGTTCCCCTTCATATAGCATTCATGAAAACATTTTGTTTTCTTAAACTTTTCTTGTAAAGTTCATGAATAGTTCATGAAAAGTTCTTAAAGTATGAATAACATTTTGACAGGGGTTGGTATGCTTAATGGGTAAGTAATGGAAATACTTAGCTTTCGTCAAATTTGTTATTAATCTAGCTCGACTTATAGCCATTAAGGTTAAACACACGTTCCTTGTCAAACCAATTCCAATACGTGCATTATACTTTCGAAGCCGATTATTACTTTCTGTTCATTTACTGCGAAACTTTTCCGAAACAATTTTTTTGTAAATGACATTTAACTTGCTAGATTGCGTATGCAAACTGTTAATTACATCTAGTAATCAATTTCGTTTGATCAACTTAGAATGAATGATGAAGTATATTGTTGTTATGGTTCTATGTACTTATCTGACCTATAAATGTCAAACACCTATTTCATTTTTCAAGAATAGTAGATGAAAATCGTTTCCCGTTTTTATCATCATCATGAAGTTATTCAATTTCTAATACATGTACGCCTTTTAGCCATGTTTGACAGAAAAAGTACATTTTTGCTGTTCGGTACGAACACAAGGTTAAGAACTTTAGACCAATTCGCAACAATCGATCAGGAATATTTTCCTACATACCGAAGAACTTCCATTAACCTTCCAGCTACGAAAATAGTTCCAATTTTAGAATAGTATGTGCATCCAATTATCAAAATACTGAAAGTACATGGAACGGAAACAACTCTTAACAAAATATATATGATTCTTGTACCTAAACCGACTCTAAATCATCTGTCAAATGTAAAAGTACAAGCAACAAGTACAGGGGTATTAAATCTCATTCCATTTTAACATGTATTTGTCTATGTATATAAGTGCATCTTATCTCTTAATGTGATATCTTGTAACAACCGATACCCTCCAATTAATTTATTTCATGCATCAATCAACTACAACATACATATATACCGTAACACTCAGACAATAATGTCCTACAACTAGTACTTCCTATGCAGCATAGGACCTCGCCATACACCAGGTGTATGCGGAACATGTTAAAACAAGTGAAATCGCACTATATGCGTATGGCTAGTAACTTGCAAAAAAGCAAGCCAGAACTCAATTTCTGCTATACACATGCTATGTTTACACAATAACGACGGTCCGAGGAATTTCTACTTTCTATTTCAACAAGAAGGAATCTGGTCATAAGTTCCCTGTGACAGGTATCATGGAAATCAATTTACCAGTACATACAGCCAACCCACGGGCGAACATATGTGAGTGTGAGTCAAGTACATTCTGTATTCCACTATTCTGCGTCGGGTTATTGTATATATAGTAAAGTCTCTTAACTGCTCTGGCTTCAGCTTGTTTTAGTTTCTTCTCGTCCTCACTATCGCTACCACAAAGCGACAGCCTCTCATACTCATTGACAGTGGCCAAACCCCCAGGGGAACTATCAGCAACCCTCAATAGTTTGTTACGGTGATTAAGCTTCTTAGTCAAGTCATTAGCAACTGAAACAACACCAGGTGAACATGTGGCTAATACTTTCTCCAAGCCGTTTAGAATATCGGTATTAAATTCGAACTGGTGACGATGGGACTCGCTCTTAAACTTCGGTTGTTCTTCCGACATCTGAGAGACGGAAGACGCTGCTATGTCTCTTCTAATGTCAGTTAACTTCGAATCAAGGTAATTTCGAAATAGGTGAAAAGCTTCAAACGCTTCGCCTTCAGAGCCCCCCGGGTGGTTACATCTCCTAGTTTCTGTGTCTTGGTGAGTTTCAAAGTCAATACAAGAAGCAGAACCCTCTGCAAAAGTTAGCTCATCGTTCTCTGTCTCGTGGCTTTTTCTATTTGGTTCAGCCATATTAAATGCATAAATTGTCGACTATCATGTAGCCTGCCAATACCTCGAATGACAAATTCGTGTATAATACCACACTAATTACCCGTGTATTTCACGGTCTGTGCGCTTCAATACACTCTAAAATACAGTACCACCGTTTATCTATAGCCGCTTTAGCCGATAATAAATACATTTAATTTCAATGTTTCGTACGTATGGTGAATACAGTCCTATATAATCTTAACACGCTGATGCCGGAAACATAAATTCCACTGCCTCGGGGGTAACTGCATTCAACGCATTCAGTGTGTTTCACTCAAATGTGCAAATCAAGATGACAATTTACTGTTAGCATGATTTAAAGAAAACACCTAACTACAAATGTACATGTAATACACTTAACACAAATAATTTACAGGGGAAGTCTTCAAATATGACCTCTTTTATGTTTATTGTGCTTTATTGGTAAAGTAGAAAATGAATATAACTTTCAATGCATCTACATTTGTATATGCAAAGCACATTATAATTAAGCTATATTTGAACCAACTTTTGTTTATCTGTAAAGTGAAAGGAGGAAATACGATCATGATTGATAACTAAACGAGAAAAAATGAAAAATGATGAGCATAAAACGAGTGAATGTTTCGTCACTGTAAACACCAGATAATATTCTTCCCTATAAACAAATACATTATGAACTTTTAAGTACAAGGTAGGCTTTTGAAAAATCTAGGAGGCGACTAGCTAGGTGCATGTCTCGCTAATTTCTCCTAAGCAACACATTTTGTGTTGTTGTTGAGAGTTTGTTGCTTAAGAGAGAGGTTAAATGAATAGTTAAATCGTACAGTGGAGGAAAATCATGTTGTTGTTGAAGGGAGGTTGTTGCTTAATAGAGGGCCGCTCTGAAGAGGTTGTACTGTACTAATTATGAGCTACATTTAGTTTGGTCAGACATTTACTGAAGTTATTTTACAGTCATTGTCCATGTGTCTTGTGAGACATCACTAGACATGTGATTACAATGAAAGCTCTTTTAACAACCTCTTGAATACTTCGACAACAAGTCTTAGGGTCGCTGGAAATAATAGAATCGTTCTAGTCAATGGAAACCAGGACCTTTTTATTTAAAGCCTCATTATTGTTTCTTGGTCAAGCTGGAGTTCAGGCCCCGAGGTTATAAAACTGAAGAACAGTCTCAGAGCTAAACTATCCATTCCATTCTTAAAGCATTATTGTTGATGGGTAAGAGCTAATTAATGTTTATATACATGATCAAAAACAGACTAATGTATCAATAATGATTATCAGGGCCTCTAATATATTGTAAGGTGAATTCACTCGCGCACTCTAATTCTAAATTTCTTAATTGCACCATTTTTTCTTTGGTTGGATTTCACGTCCTACCAACACCCGTTGTCGTATTGTGATTTCTTTCAACTTTTCCAGTGTATGAAGACTTCAGACGTACACCGACTCATAAACACCGTGAGCTTCCTCGCATGAGCTTTTTATCTGATGAGTGGGATTCGAACACACAACGGTGAGGTGCTATGACTGGTCATAGGCTTTAATTATATCACAAGAATTGCAACAATTTGTCAAACAAGTTCATGTTCTAATTTCTCGGATTTAGTTGAAATTTGCCAAATAGTTAACATTAACATAAAAAGCAATGCTTTTAACATTTTTCCCTGTCTACGAATGTCTTGTTCAACCGTATGATAAAATGATAATGTTTTTCCCCATAATAAGAGCCAACCGCTGCAAATGACCACCAGTTATTGTAGTTATATATACGAACATTTCTCTTTTATTTTTACCTCCGGATACAGACCACCTTTCACTAAGACCAGTATCTATGTTCCCAATAGGTGGCCATAAGCGACTAGTTTGGCTATATATGCGTAAGATTGGTTTATGATAAGTTTGGTTTTGTATATGGCATAACGGAAGACGTTTTGTGTAAGATAATTACCGCCTGATGAATCAGCGAGCGAAACAAGGCATGCAATTTGTTTGAACTCATTTAAATACTTTATGCATACTGTTTATATGTATTCGCGTTTGATCTATATTAGCCACAAAGTTGACATACAACTAATGAATTTGAAATACTGCCATTTCTCTATATATAGATCATTATAGAGGATAGAAAAGGAATTTGTTCTTTATAGGACTTCTTCTTAACAGGACTTGTTCTTTATCAGATTTGTTCTTTATAGTAATGGTTCTTTATAGGACATGTCCCTAATAACACTTGATCTTTAAAAGTCTTGTTCTTTATAATGTTTGTTCTTTATAGGACTTGTTATAGAACACAGACAAAAAACTAATGCACACATCACAATTAGTATTGAACTGTGTCAATAATCTTTACATTAAGTGTAATATTTATCAATATATCATGGTATCATGGTGTTACTTTCAATATATTCAGGTTTACTTCGAATGTCGCCCAGTTCAGGTGCGTAGGAGGCAATTTCAGTTTGGAGGGGGTATTTTTGTCAGATTTTGTCCGAAAATGATGGCGGGGCGGTGCGGTGCGGGGGAGATTCAGTTTAGCCCCTTATAATTACCAATAAAAGTCAAATTTATTTGCGGGGCTTATTCTCCCTAGACTTCTGGTTCATGGAGATGCAGGCCTGCAGTAACTTGTCACAAAAATCATACAGGAAAACTAACAACAGCATATTATACTGTCAATTATGTATGAGTGAACGTTTATATTATTTTTTACACAGCCATACATTTTTAAAATGCTTCAAATGTGACATATTCATATTGTGACATGGTTTAATTAGATCTTTGATATATAATACTGATGCGTTCATATTTGATGAAATTCCGTTCAACAATAAAATAGGTACATTGTATATCATTATGTAAATACGTTTTATTGTTAATTTGAAGATCTTGTGAACATTTATAGCTGCTTCATTTGTTATAATGTGCATGATTTGCATTTATTATCTTATTATTCAGATAGTATGTATAACTATGTTTTCATTCCATTTTGCCATATTGTTTGGATAAAATAACATGCGACAATTCTAGCAGCGAGCTAATTGGCGATAAGTAGGTAACCAGAAAGAAGCTATATAAAATTATGCAGTGTAAGTCCGGGGTCGAGCGACACACATAGGACTTATTCAGTTTACGGGTAATCATTTTAACGAGAAAACTGTACACATGAATACCAATTAACAATATGTAGTGGCGACTCTCCAGCGAATTAAGATTTAAAGTCACAAGTTTCTTCTAAACAAAGAAAAAACATATATTGTACATAAACCAAGATTCTGTCTGGATTTCTGAGTTTGAACTTACCGGTAGAACATGGCGGTCCGACTATTACATCCGGGTCGTATTCCCTTACAGCATTGACAAGTGCTTCCAGTGAGGTCTTAGAATCACAATCTGAATCATACCACTTAACTCTGAAAATGAAACAATCACAATAATTGAATTCAGTTATGCGGAAAAGTACACTAATAATCGAATAACTACGAAAGTCCGGTAGTGACATTTCAACTTCAAGATTTCGTAATTTCAAAACACGAAATAATGAAGTTGAAATGTGAAATCATGAAATCGTGAAATCGTGTGTCACGATATATCTTCAAAATTTCACGATTTCATGATTTCACGAATTTTCTTCGATTTCAACTTTATTATTTCATGTTTTGAATTTGTGAAATCTTGAAGTTGAAATGTCACCATCGGTCTTTCGTAAATAACGGTAAATATTTCAACTTTCAAGTACAATGTACATGTATATTATTTGACCCTACATGTATATTACATAATGATAATTTTTAATGCGATTTTTTGTCTTTGCATCATTTTAATGTACAGTACAATCTCTCCAGGGCGGCCCTTTGTTGAGCAACAACCTCCCTTCAACAACAGCATAATTTGTCCCACTGTACGATTCAACTATGAATTTAACCTCTCTAGAGCAACATCCTCTCAACAATGGGTCTTGCATTGGAGAAATTGGACTGTACAGTCACAACAAAACGGGAACACATTAAGTGGAATTTAAGAAATCGGTTTCATGCTTTGGCTGTTTGGCATTCTTTTCGTCATCAAATCATTCAAGTCAAACATAATGTATAGATGGAGCATATGATATCCGAAAATCGAACAAAATTATTGAAAACCAAGATTCTCTCCAACTACAATGTACATGAGTACATAAAAATGTATTTCCATTTTTATGGAAATTTTGGTTATCAAAAAACAGATATAATTCATTACAATGTAAAGCATAGATAAAGAAATAAAATATATACATAAGAGTGTATTTTACTGATCCAATTAATCATTTTATTATTTGGGTACCGATTAAGACAATCACATGAAAGAGAAAGTAAAATTCGTCTTCAATGGTGTTACATAATTCACAACATTTTCTTTCTTATCGTGAAAAGCATCTATTCAAAATAAACGCCCAGTTCTCTTGTAGCTTATCTCACTCCCTCTGATATGACCATAGCCGTCGAAAGGCTCGTTAAAATGATAAACACCAACTAGTTCTAGTCCTTATATCATATGGCGTAGAAGATGTTGATCATTTAGTACAACAAATAGCTCTAACATCTACTTAGCCTCCACGCACTCGTGTTAATTGTTTTGCTAATGTGCTCCAGTGGTTTTCAGGAGGTAACATTGTGATCACTGTAATTCTTCCGAATATAACGCTTCAATTACACACACACATCCACAGGACATGATTCATGTAATATTTGCCTCAAGGTTATACATCTTTATAACAGAACATAAACTCAACAGAACAGAACAGAACATGCAAACATACGCATGTATACAAAAACTTTGTCCTGAGATTTATTTAACATGGACAAATACAAACATTGTGATAAATGTCTTTAACGTTATGTAAATTTCAAGTAAAATCATTTTCTTTGAATCTCAATTTCAATCTCAAAATAATTTCAACATTGAAAAGACATTGCTGTTTGATATTTAAATACATACTCAGACAAAGTCTGCTAAAAGAACACTATAATAATATCATAATTAATTTATTTAGAAACAAAAAAAAAACAAGACAAAATACAAGATTTGGACTTGGAGATCGATGTCAAATTTATAAGCTCGGACCCAGGGCAAAATGTAACTTGTTTTTGTACATGTACTACTTGAACAAAGTCTCACAAGGACCTTAGGGAACTGATATCTTGAGAGAAGAATCAATTGTCCAGTGGATAAAACAACGTCCTGTAAATGTGTAAGTATCTAATCTCAGTCTTGTTACATAACAACCATTTACCATTTATTCAAAGTTAATCGGCATATACATGTACTCTATACATTTGGCCACTTACAGAGCAAAGAAATATGGTAAAGGCTAACACCGAACGTGTTTCAATATAAACTGGACCAACACAGTATTTGACTAAAAAGTTGCATAAAGAACATTATTACGAAACAGCAATCTAGATGATCTTTTCATGTCTTGTTTTCATAGCATAGTAAATAAAATTGATTGTATTCAAGATCATCAATTACTTTTATACATACATGTACTACTTTTATAACCGTGATTGAAACCAATCATTCGTGCGTAGGCTTTAGACAACTAATTACTTATGCAACACGTATTTTTCTTTTTCGCGAAATCACCTAAAATCACGTTTGTCATCAATAGCCGAAAAACCATCTTTAACATTGTCAAGTTGTCAATTATGAATAACTAAACGTCATCTTCGAATGATCGAAAATTAAAATATCATGGAAGACATTGGATTGATGTTTTGACAAAATGACAAAAATGTGGAGCCATCTTGTTTATAAATTAATAAGTTTACAATAAACATCGCGTGATTTATGGTGTTAGTTTTCAATTGATTAATTTTAGATTTTTATCTTTAAACATGGACAGTTTAGGTGACACATTTAGCCAAGCGCCACAACGCCCTCATTACGTGGTCGTTTATTTCTGCCCACGGGGATAATTATCAGCTAAACAGGGTCGTTTAATTATTTGTGAGCATTTTACGATGTGCAAATGACTAACTAACTCACAATTTCAAGCAGCGCAAATAATGCTGATATAGTTATTATTGTTTTCCAGGAAGAAAATAAAATTCATGTGTATCGCTGGAATTTACGTAGGTTGACTGATTGTTATTTGCACTGACAAGGACCCGTCATACATTTGAAAAATGCATGCTAGTTCGTAATAGCTTTTTTGTTTGGCCGTAAACATTTCATCAGTTGTGACATACTGTGTTTTTAGTACGCACAACAGTTGCGTCAAATTTGTTACGGTTGAGTCAAACGTAATAATTTTAGATCAATTGAAAACAGACAAAATATATTGACAGTAGGTGAAATATCGCCAACAAACCAATGCATGTTTACTTATTTACGCATTCAATTAGATTTAAAATTACCACATCAGTTAAATAGCACAATGTTTAATAGTTTTAAGTAAAATATAATCCCGAGTTAGATAATTGAAAACTACTGTCGGCTAATTGTATTTCATGTTTAAACAATTACTGATGCATTCAATGATTCAGCTTAAAAAATAATTGTGAAAATTCATACTTTTATTTATAAGCGCAAAATTACGAAATTAGAAAAAAAACATTATGAACAGTGTTCGATTAAAATAGCGAGCTCGTGTCAATCAGCAACACCAACACCACCGCCGCCAGCAGCAACAGCAACCGGACTGACATCAAGTTCATTAAACCTTTCTATAATAAATTCAGCACTTAAGTGGCTTATGCGAAAACGGTAAAATATTTGGGAAAGTACCATGATATACCGTATCCAAAAATCTCGGGAGGCATAACTGTCATGTGTGACTTTGTCAACATGCATTAAAATACATTATAATTTTAATTACACCACCGAAAACTTGGCTGCATGAATGTCTTACATAAACTGGTTACTTGATGTTATATACACTTGTCTGATGCCCTGTTAAGTGGTGTCTTCTTGGTTTTCATGTCACGTATGTCAGTTTTGACGTGAGACGACAACGATAACATCATTGTGTCATTCGATATTATATTATTATAACTTAGTGAAAATTTAAATTCAGAAGCCGTCGTGTGCGACAGTTTTATGCTTTGAAAAAGGTTCTACTTTATTTATAATGAAGATAGGTAGATGTATATCCGCTTTATTATCGCCTAGAGAGAGTTAATGATCGGAACGATTTGTGGTCCGAAGATCAAATTTGTTCATCACCATCGCGTGTTTTAACCACTTCCGGTTGCCTTTAAGAAACCCAGTTCGCCTTGTGTATACGGCAAACCTTAGCATGATACGGCTTTATGGGAAAGCAACATCAAATTTAATGCAGCGTCCTCTAATAGCAAGGAAGGGTGGGACAAAGGTATAAAAACCAAATCAAGTAATAACGACGTTGCTGTGTTTCATATAACAAATAACTATTAATCATATTGATTACCACCGATTTAATACGGTCAATGGCTCGCAATTATTATAATTCGCAAAGATGAACATGGCGTAACAATATTCATATGATATAATTTATGGCCAATATGATCAATCGGACCTTTACCTTTTATGTACCAAGATTGGCCTTCAAGCTACCGATAATTCTGTTCCATTAATTGTCATCGTTTGTAAAAGTCCGGTATATGAGAACATAACAAATGTATTGTATTGACGATATCTTTAAATAAAGAAATTAGTTAAATATTAAGAACAGAGTGACGTAGAAATAACATTACAGAAATGACATTTAATTTGATAGAAAATTTACGACACCGTATCATTGTCAAAACTGATTCTTTTCAATGAGTTCATGCTGTCTGAAGAATATCTTTGAAGAGTGCATTCATATTTATGTATACGTGTTTCGCCAGCTGATCATGAGTTTACAAATTAACAGGTATAGTTGTTGACTAAGGAATCAATTAGTTGTAAAGGTAATGTTTGTCAAATACAACATAGCCGAAGTTTAGTTTAGTTGATTCTTGCAAATATGCCTAACCAAATCGTCCGTAGAGTTCATTAATAAACAACTAGGACAGATGGCGAAGAAAGAAAGTATTCATGATTGGTCTTACTCGAAGCTTGGTGTATTATATGTATAGTGCAAGCTCTCCAAAGCAACACCCTTTGGGAGTAACAAAATTATGTTGTTGTTGAGAGTTGATGCTCTAGAGAGGTTAAATTAATAGTTAAATCATGCAGTGGGAAAATTCTGTTGTTGCTCAAGTGGGGGCCACTCTGTAGAGGTTGTATTGATCACGTGGTAACAGTGGTTTCCTACTATTTCAAATCATATTTGATTTTTTCAAGATTTAAATCCCTTGGAAAACAATACAACATCACAGGAAGCCCGGAACAAAAGGTGATATCAAAATGGATTGACTTGAACCTCCAACCTCCAATATTTATCTGGGTTTAACGTCGTTTTTCAACAATATATCAGTTATATACAGCGACCGATTCACCTAACAATGTTTCCTGGACAGTATTCTAACCAGTACTAACTTATCCTTCCACAAGGAACCAGTGTTCCTGGACAGTATTCTAACCAGTACTAACTTACCCTTCCACAAGGAACCAGCAACTTCTCTACATGTAGAGGAAAATCAACATTCTTGGCAAAAATTCCATAGAATGATATGACTTGCCGTGACCGGGACTCGAACTAGGATCTCCGAGATACAAATCCAGTGGACCATGGGCGCGGCCTATCAATGAATGTACCATTAAACAGTTACATTATTTTTTTTATATATCATATATAGAGATATGTCACATAACCGCCATATGGTGTTTGACAGTAGTGTAAAATATGGCGATGACAGCAATGAATGACCAGTATATTATTTATAACCTTTGCAGAACCACAATGACGTGTGAATGGATATACATGTACATATAAGTACACCGACATAAACACAGCTATGATACATATTTAACTTCTCGTGTTAGGTCGTTTTGTAGACATTATCCAAACGGGCGTATGATGAATCGTATTCTGGTGTTGTAAGAAAAGTCTAGATAATAAGGTTATTTATGTCGAATGTCTTTGTTGTAAAAAAGAAACAACACATAGATGAGAATCTATCTTGTTGATATTGAATCATTTGGTTTAATGGGTTGTCGACATTTTTGTTTAAGCATTATCTAGTTATCAAGACAAATGCTTGCATTATCGTTGATCGAAAGCAGAATGTAATGATAACACATAAAATGATGCTGTACATCATCATCATCATCATCAACAACAACAACATCAACTAAACATCATCATCAACAACATCAACTTAACAACAAATCATCATCGTCATCAACAACAAGTAAACAATAAAACAACATCAACAATAACACCGACGACGACTACACCAACACCACCAACAAAACAATAACACTATCATTAACAACCATACAGCAGGATCAAGAATAAAAACCAACACTCTACATACATGTACAAAACAAGATATATGACAGGTAACACTAACCTAGATTTGAAACAATATTTCACAACATCAAACACAGACAGAAACAAACTTGTATTTCATTATCCGATTGTCAACTACCAAATTAACGTAATATATCTAAACAGCTTTTGTTTTGATTTTTTTTCCGAAATTACTTAGAGTAAAAAAATGGCGACAATCTTTACTACTACAACAACAACAACAACGAAGACAATGCTTTGCGGTTTCATACATGTATCTAAAAATAGAACGGTCTAACTTGAGCGGATGTCCAAGATCCGAGAATAATCAATTTGAGATCGGTCTCCGAGCTCAAATCTGGTATCTTATTTTTCTAGACGAATTATACTTAGTATCAGTTTATCATAGCTGTTTGCGAGTATATAGTGTAGTGTCTATTACTAGTTTGGCTAATCCTGGCCATTTAATTGGCTAATGGTGATGACTGAATCTATTAATAGTTGACAGGTAAGTAAATCATGAAGGCATTGCCTAGATAAGTTGTTGTGTGGCTATTTGAAGTTCAATGTGGTTGTATGATAGTGCTCAGATTTATGGTGACTTCGTTAACATTTAGGGTTGATTCTATTTGATTGATGTAGGGTATGATATTACCATATGCTTGTGAACTATATACATGACTTTATTAATTTGTCAAATACTCATGATTGTCATTGTAATGTGTATTACACATATCATATAAATATCCTATACTCTCCTTAATGGAGGATTGAATAAAATATACAGTCAATATCCTTTATGAAAAAAGCGACTTCATACAAAAAAAACATAAACCAATATGCTTCTTGTAATTCGTCTAACGTTTTTTATAATTGTTCTTGTTAATTTTCCTAAGTAAATTTTGATCAAACAATACTGATATTATTGATACTTAAATCTGTCGGCGCGATTTGATTTTGACTTGACTTGACTTTTTTACAATAATACTTTGATAACGGGATGGAGATTTGTACTCAGAGACTATTTCAAAGTTTTAAAGCTTTTGTAGAATAAACTCATTTTCATTTTTGTCCTTTCTGAGTACATGTGTACGGAATAACTAGTTGAGCCATGCAAAAACTCGGAGGGGATTTTGTCACCCTAGGAAAAAACAAGAAGAGGATTTATCCACCTAGAAAAAAACAGATGGTTTGTCATCCTGGAAAAAATAGGGGAATTGTCATCCTAGAAAAAACAGGGGGTTTTGTCACCCTAGAAAAAACGGGGTTTGTCACCTTAGAAAAAACAGGGGGTTTTGTCACCCTAGAAAAACAGGTTTTTTTCACCTTAGAAAAAAACAGGGGGTTTGCCACCCTACAAAAAAACAAGAAGAGGATTTTATCCACCTAGAAAAAAACGGGATTTTGTCACCCTAGAAAAAACAGGGGGTTTTGTCATCCTAAAAAACGGGGTTTTGTCACCCTAGAAAATAAGCAAGAAGAGGATTTTATCCACCTAGAAAAAAACAGGGTGTTTTGTCACCCTAGAAAAAACATCCTAGAAAAAAACAGGGGGTTTTGTCACCCTACAAAAAACAAGAAGAGGACTTTATCCACCTAGAAAAAAACAGCGGGTTTGTCATCCTAGAAAAGAACAGGGAGGTTTGTCACCCTGGAACGGGATTTGTCACCATAGAAAAAAGGGGATTTTGTCAATCAGTCCGTATCTAATAGAGACATGGTCTCTAAATCATGATTTAGCTGTTGTAACTGCCATGCTTTGAAATATTCAGAATTACGACCACAAATGACAGTAAAAGTGTTCATTATACAAACATAGTTTGCATTAAAATCTCTATTTACGTGATTTGGGGAAATAAGTTAGGGATACTTGGTGAAATATGCTATAAGTATGATATAACCATGTTCATGTGAACTATACATGTATATATATTGACATGAATGTATTACATATGTCATGCAGTCATGTTATTCGTTATAACTTGTAAATATGTTATATTCACCATAATGGAAGATAGAATAAAACACATACTCGTATTGTATAGTATTATCTAGAGTAAATGAAAGGGACATATTTTGAGGTGTTACTGTAATTGTGGTTGTGTTTTTAATTGCACACAGCTCAGGTAAGTTTTAAATGTTTTATGTTCATTGTATCATTTCATGATTGGCGAATACGGTGCACGTGAATCATTTGATTGATTGTGTTTGAAAATAAACTTTCACAAACCGTAATAAATAAGAAATATCAACCAGGAGTCATCACCTGATTTTATTAGGCCTAGCCAAAAAAAAACCATCTGATAACTAAAGAACTGAATAAATGAATGACTAAAAGATTAATAAATAAGATATTCATGTATACGCAAAATTAGATGCATTTCACACGATGTCAGAGTGCTAGCAAAACAAATCTATAATGTAATTACATGTAATTCAAAATTCAACCTAAATAAAAACACTACATCCGTGCTATGTTTATACCTATAAGAAGCTTTTGACATTTTTAGTAATTGTATGTATATATAATAAGTACGCGAATTTTAATTTAAATTTGTCGGGCGATTACTCAATTAATTTTGATTTCAAATTTTAATTGCAATGAACTGATCAGAAACAATGATAATTATGTGGTGTTCGTGGTTTTAAATCGGTGAAATAAATACTTCTAAGAAGAAAAAAATACATGATGAATAGGACCACGTGATCAGAACGTTATCATAGAATGACGAATTTGGGGCTTTTTGTAAAATTGGGGTTTCTTTTATGGTAAAACTTCAATCGATGAATGTGTATTGTATTACAAATAAATTATACGTTTACGTAATTATAGCTATTATGTCAATATTTGTTATTGCAGGCGACGGTTAATTCCAGTGCACACTATGATAGGCATATGGCCAAGCACTCTGATATGATATTTACGATAGTTTCAGCGATTTGCTTCCTGCTTGGTTTGGTACCCATAAAAGGTATACATTTTCCAAATTTCAAAGAAAAACAATTCCCAATCTGGTGCAGAAATTTCCTTTTTTATATAAAAAATGGTTGTTTTTTATTAAACCTATTGCATCATTCAGAACTGAAATAAAAGCCAACGAGTATAAATGTCTTTTTTTTTTAAATTCCCAATTTATTAAAAAAATCCCAATTTTGGTAAAAACTCATTTTTTCCCAATTTGTCTGGTACCAGTACAGTTCCCAATTAAACAAATAAATCGCTGTTTTAATCATAAATTGTCTGAGCTAAAGTTAAAATAAAACAATTAACGATTACTTACAAACTTATCAATATAATTACTGCAGGTTTTGATAAGGAATTCATTCATTTCAGGTTAAAATGCTCAAATATTATGCGAGTTTAGAAAATGAATGATAAAAAGTCTATTGTTAAGTTGTATAACTAAAGGTACACAAGATGGACTATTTAGGTGCACTGATGACATTCTTCAAGTACTTAACTACTTCCGTTTCATTCTTAAAACAAACCAATCGTACAACTATTCAAAAGGATTATACTTGTGTCATAAGTATTGTAGAATTAAAAGTATCAGCGATGAAGTTCCTGTTTGACATTAAGATACGCCCACTGTAACTTACATGATATTTTCACAATAGTCTATACTGCATTACACAATGTATACGTATATGTCGACCCCATAGAATGAATAAAACTAAGTCATAAACTCCCCAAACCATCAATTAGGGGAGGACTGATCGGTGGTCTAGTGTTAACGCGCTGGACTACTAAATGAAAGGTCTTAGGTTCGATTCTTGGCTGCCCCGCATTTCAGCTGTAGAATAGGCCGTTAAAGAACATATGAATAAATAACAATTAAGGAGCGAAAGGAACGATAACTGACATGTAATTCCTGAACAATCATTCAAAGAGTGCCAGGCACCCTCAGGCAAACATTTTAATTTGCCACACGATCACGCGGTGTTTGATAATCAATCAACCTTAAGCAATCATCACGTGACATTGTTGAATGTTATCATTGGGTCATTTTTGTCTCATTGCCTAATAAAAAGTGTTGCTTCACGCAAGCAAAAAATATCGCAATAAAATTCGACATGAAAAGTTTGTATAATTTTGTAATATTGATGTTTTGTCAGAAAGTTTTTATCAGACATGTTAGAAGATATTGATGAATGATATAGTCAGTCGTTCAGATTTCATTTCCGCGGTATGACCAAAGCATTTCTGGAATATCATACCGACATACGTTATACACAGTACAACCGCTCTAGAGCGGCCCTCTCTTGTACAACAACCTCCCTTCAACAACAGCATATTTTTCCCAACGGTACGATTTAACTATACAGTTAACCTCCCTAGAGCAACAACCTCTCAACAACAACACTTCTCTGCTTCTCTCAAAGTATGTTGCTTTGGAGAGTTTGCAATACATATCAATGTCATTTTACAGTCAAGGTTAATTCATAACAACGTTAGTCAAATTGCTACAAACTCGGGAGTCCGTACATATTGTTAATTTAGTGTTTTTGTTTGAAGAACGAATACGAAAAAAAACAGATAATACATGTCCAAGTTTATACTGAAGGAAAACTAAAAGTCAAGATATTGCATACGACAGATCATGTATGGTTATAGCAAGGACTTATTTACACGTATATATACGTCCTTGATTATGGTAAGCTACTCTTTACTAAATATTATCATAAGTTATGTCCATTTATGTCCTGTGGTATATACATGTTGTTTATACATGTAGATTATACATGTTGCGTACATTATTGCAGCCTGACACCCATGTAACGTAAGCAACGCGTCAACCCATCAATTAAAAGAGCTCCTATCATCACGTTTTTGATGTGTAATTCTCTCGCTTTTGTTAAATGAAGTAAATACTTGTCAGTGTTGTCACTGCTATCATACTTAGAATGTGACTTAGTCAGATAACACAGGGCATGAAACAAGTATGATATATTAACGGATTTTACCTGTCAAAAGTTTTAGTTTGAACATTCAGCGTACTGTACGATACAATGTTGTGTTCTGTGTTAAAGGCTCATCAGTCTTTTGAATTTAGTAATACAGAACAATAGATAAAATTATAGTAAAATATAAGAAATATTTTATTTGCTCTAAAGCAATATTTACATAATGCCTTATTTTTGGCCAGATCTCTTAAAAATATTGTCTGATGCCTTTTCTTATTTTTTGCACTGAATATCCTTGAAAAAAAAATACAGTGTTATATCTCTATACATGTATATACTTCGTGATTAATAAAGAAAATTTCGGAAAGACAGTTCCACTAAAAAGACATGAAATGAAAGTAGGTCTTATTACTTCCACAAAGCTAATGGGACTTTAAGTTCATGTTTTTTGTATTGAGACGGTTCAAATCCAATTTCTCATTTGTTTCACCTTTCTCACACTCTTTCAAGAGCAAAAAGGAGAATATGAAATGTTCTATGTCACATATATTTAATACGTCATGTAGACTTAATATACATAAGTACCATTCACATTATTTGCCCACGAAGACAATAGAACAGACGAAAAAAGATCGACCAGAAATAGAAACTTTCGGTTTTGCCATCAATTATTTGAACATATGGTCATCATTCTAATAGTCAGTAACTGGAAACACGCGGTGTTATAGATGACATAATTATTCATTATAAATCACGTAAAATAATACATCCCATCCCATACAGATAAATTAACAATAACTGAAGAACATACAAGACAAGAGATTCATCACGGCGATATATACCTTACAGTGTAGCCTTTTAATAAGTCCCTCTGGAAGATATAAGCGATCGCCAACTTAACCGAGCCACTGCTTGTAGCGGCACTGAGATTATGGTACTCTGTTTTAGGGGCAAGCCACACTATTCGAAATTCCTTATCATTAGGAGACTTCGTTTGGCGCCTACAGTTACATTCCGTGGGCTTTTCTTCCTCCCCTATTGATACCTCCTCGGTATGGTGTGGGTCCAAGGTAAAACTCTGAGGTAAATATATGATAAGAAGAACCGTAAGTCTAAAGATCGTCTTCATCATCTTATCTTTGAAAATAATTCTTGTGAAAACAGATTATGAAATACACAACGTCACAGTTTTAAAACACAGCATATTCAGAGAATTTCCATTTAAATCCGCTTGAATGAATACAACAAAGAAAAAATCACACGTGCTAACGTAAAAAACACGATATTTAATCCACACACTTGAACCAAAAGTCCTCTGAACTACACAGAAATGAATTTGAACACAATTCAAATCTTGATAAAACTGCTACACCAGTGAATGAGGACACTTTATTTGATTTAGAAATGATTTCGGCGTATACTCGGCATGATAGCTGTGTCTCTCTGTTCGTTCCGTTCTATTGTTTTAACGCTTTGACGTAAATGAAAACAGCCAATCATTTTGACATGTTACCGTAATTAAGGCCTAGCTTACGGTATACAACGTTGACAGTAGACAATAAGTTTTGACGGCCGGTGTGAAGACAATAAGTTTTGACGGTCGGTGTGAAGTAACTGTCGCCTGTAAAATGGACAGTTGGACTTCGTTGATCGTTTATTGTTGCACTTTGTCAGTTTTTCAGCTCCATGTTATAAGTTAATTCATTCGATAAATTCACGTTTTTACTTTTAAAGCACCTGTCTGTAACCTAGTTTAACGTGATTACATTTCCATTTGAGGCTCTCTTGGGGAATGGTAGAGAAGTTGTGAATTATGTACGTGTCAAGAACACTATAAAAACCTCATCGGTGGTCCTAGAAAATTTGTGGCTTACATATTACTTGTTGCACCACTCTGTCAGTGCAACAACTCGTCCTACATCTCCCTATACCCCGTCTCTCTGTCTCACTCCCTCCCTCTGGTTAGTCCTACACCATCAGACCAGCCTCAGGAATGAATGCTATGGTCCTTCTCAGGTCGTCAACTTCTCCACACATCAAGTGCTGTTTCAGTGGACCAAACTGCTGTGCGCTTTTACATGTTTAGAGGACATGTTACGAAGCCTGGATCACCCACATGAAACAGTGTAAAAGCAAAACTGACCTTACAAAACTAACCATTGATGAGGGTTGTCTAGAAGTATTTGAAATCAAACTCTTACCGGAAATTGGCGAATACATCCTGTAACGGTATTATATTTAATATACATTATTTTAACGCATTGAATGCATACTTAAGACACACTCGTTTTTAAACATTTAGAGGCGGAATTGGATGCATTTTAAAAGAAGTTATGAGTGAGTAGCTAATGTATCAATTGAACTATGCTCTTAAGGTATTAGACCCCTATTACGGTACTTTTCTGACGTGTCTGCTCAATCTTCACAAAAATGTTAATATCACAAAAATAATATTGCCCAAATATCATGATTTCTTTGATAGTTACCTAGGATACTTCTATTTATTTTACAAAATATTTTAAAACTTTTGTGAAGGTTGTCCTTGTTGAAAAACAGGAGAAAAATTCTGTAGATTGCACGGTGATCAATATTTTCATTTATCAAATTCGATTGATATTTGGAGATTGCATTTTTTTTCATTGAAATGGATGTCCCTTTTTCTTTAATCTTTGAACAATTGGTTTACTCCCATAGACTTCAATGCCAATTTGAAGGGAACATAACTCATAGGAATGCCATTGTTTTGGAAAAAAAATCTCGTCCAATGTATCATTCCGTGATCCCTAATTTACTAATGGCGCTGTCATTGTCGTTTGTTTTAGAGAGAAAATTGCCGCCAACTTCACAAACATGAGAAAATTAATGTTTCAGTCGTTTGTAATACAGGAATGTCAATCCAGTGAACCGACTTTCGGAATTAATGAGACGACGTTGATACAAAGAAAAAGCTTCTTACACATATACAGAATGCAATGTCGCGATTTTGGAAGATCCGTTACAACAATGTTTTCTTACATTCTGCCTAAAACAATGACGGTAATATACGACTACACATACACTACATAATGAGCATATGATGTCGTTAGTTGACAAAGCTCGTATTAATCAGCGTATATTTAGTTATTTTAAATCTGACTAATATGATTAATAGGTTTTCGGCGGTCGAGTGGTAATGCGCTGTACCACTAAACGAATGGTTTGATACTCGGTTCTCCATTCGAATTTCTCAGGGAAGCTTTTTCAGTGCCCCTATCACTTTTACCGAGCCAAGTACATGTGTACTAAGTTTAGAAAATAACATGAAAAAGGCTGTGACAAGGCGTTTATCGGTGCTTTACATCGGGCATGACAAAGAACCAGGAAAGACTATTCGGAAAAGTAGGCATGCATATAAATGTCCGGTTATCCTCCCCTCTCTCTGGGACGGCTCTGAAATGACCATTGCTGTCTAATGGACCTTTAAACAACAAAATAAACGATAAATAAATACTAGCAATTCTAAATCTGACTTATATGATTTAGTTAAATATTCAAAGATAAACAAGCTAACGAGTTCGAAAGTAAATCGAACTTTTCGTCGAAAGTTTTAATGTTTCGAGTTTTTCGTGTAGCCCACGTTCCAGCCAACCAATAAAAAAATTAATGAAAAAGTCTGTCCTATTCAAATTTCTCTGCAGGTTCTATGGAACGTGAAGCTATGACAATAACAACGTTAATTTCGGTACCGATGGATTCGGAAAATTTTTGACTGGAACATGGGCTATCCGAAAAACTTGAAACATTTTAAGTTTCGACGAAAATACGACTTACCTTCGACCTCGTTGGCGCGGCCATTTTCTAGACCCTGTGATATCAATCATTATTAAAATAATATATCACGTGATTATAGGCCGTGATAAAACAATGCAGAGATGGCTTCTGAATTTATTGTTTGTGTTTTATGAGCAAAATGTACCGGATAACTTCGTTTATTATACACCTATATAACACTAATATCATTAATTATATCTGTTTATTGTCAACAGTATAATGTGTGATGTAATTTATATCCTGTCTTGAAACTAACGGAATATTACAGTCAACTAGAATATCACGTTTTCTTATCGGTCAATTTTCTATAAATACGATATAGTTCGACGTAAAATATTCGTTGAAGATGGATAACAAAAAAGGCGGAGCCGAGATTCGTCCATGATATATCGGTAAGCGGAGCCGAGATTCGTCCATGATATATCGGTAGGCGGAGCCGAGATTCGTCCATGATATATCGGTAGGCGGAGCCGAGATTCGTCCATGATATATCAGTAGTCGGAGCCGAGATTCGTCCATGATATCTCGGTAGGCGGAGCCGAGTTTCATCCATGATATATCGGTAGGCGGAGCCGAGATTCGTCCATGATATATCGGTAGTCGGAGCCGAGATTCGTCCATGATATATCAGTAGTCGGAGCCGAGATTCGTCCATGATATATCGGTAGGCGGAGCCGAGATTCGTCCATGATATATCGGTAGGCGGAGCCGAGATTCGTCCATGATTTGTCGGTAGGCGGAGCCGAGATTCGTCCATGATATATCGGTAGTCGGAGCCGAGATTCGAACCCACTAGCTTTCTTTCAGTAGCCTATCGCGTTACCACCAGAACACCGATCCACATTGGATAACAATGTGATTTTGATCTAAAGGAATCAAATTTCAAATCGGAAACATGAATTGAATTAAAGCATTTTATTCCGATCTACATTTTGACATAATGTTTTTTTTAAAGAGCACATTGAAAAAAATGAACCGATAAACATTATATATTTAAATGCTTAAATATTGGCAGACTGAACAAAATATAATCACATACTCAACTTTCAGCCCTTCATTCGTGACAATCACGTGACAACTAGGTCAGCTGACGGTGTCCGAGGGAACAGGTTGGTTTATCCGGAAAACCCGGATGTCAGTCTGGTAAGCTATCCACTTTATATGACTAATTTTTGTTCTAACAACGGAATTAAAGCAACAGTGCGTATTTTATTGCCGTCTAATTAAACGTACATTGACCTAATATACACAAGTCTGTCATAACTGACGTCTCGGCCTACACTATTGATGTATGGATTTTGTGTTGTTTACATGTCATAGAATAAAAAAATAGACCTGCTTACATGGGCCATCCTTAGAAAATACATAATGTGGTCGTTAATTGGTGACATGACATCTTCATTCAGAGGAGACCGCTAACACAGGTTTGACTGCACCACAAATGATAGATTGTAACGTATTATCATTCATATATTTGCATAAACTGTTCCTTTAAAGATTTTCACCTTTTTACTACACAGTGTGGAAGGTAGTCATGAAGTTTGTCACGTGCGAGTGTACGATATGTTGATTCAGTATACTAATTATGTAGGCATCGTTTAGGAAAACTATAAGATTAATAAAACAACATCAGTACTAGCGAGTAGAATATTACGACAAATCGAAATTTGTTTATTGGAATCAGTCGTCAAAACAGTTCGCAAAATAATGTTACAACCTAGTAATGACCTATAAAAGATGTAATCAAAGGGTCCCCAATTGATAGTCCTCGGCATTTGTCGAAAGAAAGTGCCTCGGACGTAATAGGCGGGTCGCAATTTTGTTGTAGTTGTTCGTGGGCTACTTTCCATTATGGCTGACCCTGGGAATCCATCGATCTTTCAATGGGAATTTGATGCACATTTTATCAATCGTGAATGATAAACACGCTTAAAAGTCTGAAATTCTATGAAAACGAAACACTTATGTACGAGGCGTATTTCTCAGTTTCTGAAATGCCCAAGTTGTTACGATTGAAAAGTCGCCTGATACTTCGCACCGGTGTAACTTTTCCAAGTTCCCCCTTTTTCAGGTTACCCCCGGTAACTTAAAAACGTTTTCAAAATACCGGCCCCGGTAACATTAAAACGTTTTCAAACTCCCTCCCCCTCCCTATGTTGATTCTTTGCGACGAAAACGTTTATATTCCAGGTTATAATTCATACTTAATGATTCACAGACAACATTGTTTATTGACATATAATTCCTGTATTTCTAAACTGACTATACGCAATAATTATATGAAGCTACGGAATCCTATTAGGGTCATGGAGAGTACGCGCCTTTATTCAAATATATTAACAAAAAATGCAAGACATGACCTGTGCAATCCCACACTTACTTGTGTTCAGAAAACCAACAATAGTTAATTGTTTTTATCCATTTTTTGTCAAAATGATTCAATATTGCATTGGTATTTGCGCAATAACGCTCATAGGATTCCATAATGAAGGAATGGACTTGTCAGTATATGACATCATTTAATTTCGTCGTATGATTTCATCATTAGGACCGCGTGTATAGTCTCATATAACTGTAATACATGTATGCATTTATGTGTTTGAAATTGTAATATCCTTATTCGTGTGCAAGCTCTCTTTTATTATGAATTTTCACATTATTACCCGGGGGGAATCTGAAAACGTTTTCAAAGCGCCCTGGGGTAACCTGAAAACGTTTTCAGATTACCGGGTAGGGCATTTGAAAACGGAGGGGGTAATCTCAAAACGTTTTAATTGTACCCCTCCCGGTAACTTAAAAACGTTTTTAAATTACCGGGGGTAATCTGAAAACGTTTTTAAGTTACCGGGGGTAACCTGAAAAAGGGGGAGCTTGAAAACGTTACACCGGTCCAGTCTACCTCGTCTCGTCTACAAGTCACGTGATATCGCAATCTCTATCCAGAGTTGTCGTTCGTCATCCACACAACCAAACTGGTTCCCGTTGACTCATTATGTATAAAGCCTTTGGTGCACTGAGACCAGTTTACCCTCTCATACATCCAACTTTTGCAAGATACTCGAAAAACAAGAAATAAAGCTACAAATGGTATACTAGTACTTTTTACAACTTAATGAAATAATCTATTCTTTAAAATTCTTGGAGACAAAAGATGTTATAATTTACAAGAAATTCATAAACAAAAAATATTTATTATATCAATTTTAACAAACGCACTATTCCTTGACAGGACACGATTCACGGCTTAAACTCGGAAATTTGTCAAATCGCTAAAATGGAAACAAAACGCAGAAACACAATCGTGAAAAGTTTTGCCAACAAATGCCAATTAGGAGAAAAACAACTGTATGCATTTGGTGATCAGATCTGTTGAACAACTTTTCAGACGTTGACAGAAATGTATGTGCATATGGTATATGTGTATGCGCCAAGTGTAGGCTGCAACATTTGTGCTCTCTTATTTTTGGATTATAATCAACAGAATTACTGCAGTGATTACTGTGGAATTTGCTGTGAATGTTTATGGAAGTATTCTTTTTGTATACATGTACTTTTTGTGTTGAAATTGTTTGTAGATTTTGTGAAATTTTGGGTTTTGTGTAAATATTTTACTTTTTAGTACAATATTTAACTGAAAATATTAATGTGTATTTGCCTCAGGCAAAAATGGTCCATTGTATATCAGGGATTATACAATACATTATGGGTAGCCTGTATGGGATTGGGAAATTATCACCTATAAAACCTGATCCCCATACATTGACAATATTACAGTTAGAAATACTGAAGTTTAGGGGTGCAAGAGGGGGTCGGTATAAACGCACATGGGACCTGAACGATGGTGTAAATTTACAAAACATTCAAGCACTTCCCCAAGAAATATCTACTATAGTGCCAAATTTATGTTCTAGAACCAATCCTAAAAATGAAAATAATTCCCAACATCATGATCTGAAGAGGATCAAATGTGAATATGTCACTGTTTGCGAAGGCCAAACTTATACAAAAGTGTGTTGTATAAATCGGGGGACCCTCCGACAAATCTTGCATTGCTGAACTTGTTCCCAGTGGTTACAAAATCAAGCATGTCCCTCGCTATGGACGTGGAGGGGGAGTTGCAGTTGTATATAAAACTGCTCTAGATATTCAGCTTCTTACTTTCACCAATGATAAAGTTTTCACCACTTTTGAACACATGGAATGCATTGTAGACATCAGGAACTATTCTCTGCGTCTGGCTGTTGTGTATAGACCACCACCAACCACTAAAACGGTCTAAAAACTAGTTCTTTCCTGGAAAATGAGTAGCTGTCGTTTCTGGCCAAACTTGTAACAACAGAAAGTAACATCATAGTTGTTGGGGATCTGAACACCCACATTGACAATTTTTGAACTCAGACTCTGTAAAGTTTACTAGTATACTTGAATCTTGCGGCAAGCGACAGCACGTTACTGGGGCAACTCACGTGGCTGGCCACACACTGGATGTGGTAATTACAAGAGACACCCACACGTCTGTCTCACATGTAGAAATATCCGATCCTGGCAACAGTGGAAAGACGTTACGTGATCATTTTACAGTATTGTTTAAAGCATGCGCTGCTAAACCTGCACCTATCAGAAAAACTGTGAATTTAAGAAATTTAAAATCGATTGACATCCATAAATTCAAAAATGACATTGAATCCTCAGATATTTTGAAAGTGGACTGCACACATCAGACGTGGATGAACTTGTTGAGGTTTATACCCATGGACTTTCATTACTTATTGACAAGCATGCTCCCCTCAAATCCAAAACCATAGTTTAAAGACCCTCCTGTCATTGGTACACTGAAGATCTACATGACGCCAAACATCTGAGACGAAAATTGAAGCGAAAATGGCGAATGACTAAATTGACAATAGATCATGAAATATATAGGAATCAATGTTAGGCAGTCAACAAATTGTTAAAACAGTCCAAAGTAAGCTATTACACGGAGAAGGTAGAGTCCTGTGGTCGTGATCAGAAAGGGTGATTCAAGATAACTAAACATCTGATGGGTGAAGAAAAGGAAGTTGTGCTGCCATCTGGTAAACAGTGACTTCTTCATCAACAAAATTGAAGGAATACGTACTGAAATAGCCTCCAGTACTCAGTCTAACAAACATGACGACAGTGCTGAATTCGAAACACCCTTCTGAGAAGAGCAACTATCAGAATTTTCTCCAACATCTGAGGATGAAATCCGGAAACTGATAAGTAGATCACCAAGTAAATCATGTGAACTTGATCCAATACCAACATGGCTGTTGAAGGATTGCTTAAATGAACTATTACCAATATTAACAAGAATATTTAATGCATCACTCAAAAGTGCTTATGTACCCACGGCGTTTAAAAGCTCCAGAATAGGACCACTAATAAAGAAGCCAGGCCTTGATCAAAATGTACTGAAAAATTACAGACCTGTGTCAAACTTACCTTTCATTTCCAAAGTTCTTGAGAAGGTAGTCGATGCTCAACTAGAAGAGCATTTAACACTGCATAATCTCCACGAAGAACGTAAGTCAGCATACAGAAAATTCCCCTCTACTGAAACTGCGCTACTTCGTGTGCAAAATGACATCATTTGTTCTCTAGATCAGAATAAAGCTACGGTCCTGGTAATGCTTGATTTATCAGCAGCATTTGACACCATTGATCACACCACTCTCCTACGCAGACTTGAAAATCATTTCGGTATAACGGGCAAGCCATTAGAGTGGATGAAATCCAATCTGTGTGACCCTTACCAGACTGTGTGTATAGATGGTGAACTTTCAAAACCAGTACTGATGAACTACAGTGTACCACAGGGTTCTGTGCTTGGTCCGAAGAACTACATCATGTACACAAAACCAGTGGATGCAATCTGCAGAAAGCACCGACTGCAACATCATTTCTACGCTGATGACTCACAATTGTATATGGAATTCAAACCAAAAGATTGCGTCTCGCGTGATGAAACTTGTGATATCTTGCACTGGATGAAAGCAAATTTGCGGAAATTAAATGCTGACAAAACAGAGGTAATCATGTTTGTACCGAAACGGAATGCCAGTACAGCCGAGAATCTAACTGTGAAAGTTGGCGACGCTGTGATCAGATCATCATCGATGGTGAGAAAACCTCGGTGCCATGCTGGATTCACACTTGGACATGGATAAACATATTAATCCTGTTTCGAGGTTTCAAGGTCGTGTTTCATGCAGATCAGACAAATAGGCCTCATCACACGGACACCGCGTTACAATCACATCACCCCTGTGCTGAAGGATCTTCACTGGCTACCGGTACAATACCGAGTGGAGTACAAGGTGTTGACCCATGTTTTCAAAGCACTAAATGGAAAGTCCCCTGGCTACATCAGAAGTATGTTGGAAGTATATACTCCACAAAGACAGCTTAGGTCTCAATATGACTCTGTTCTTCTAGTTGTGCCGAGGATGAGGACTGTCACGTTCGGTGATCGATGTTTCACGGCTGCGGCACCGTAAGCTCTGGAATGCACTGCCAACAGCACTCAGAGACATTAAAACACTACCGTCATTCAAGAAAGCGCTGAAAACGCACTATTTTACAAAAGCTTACTCAGGCTATTAAGGTTTTACTTCTTAGATAGTATTTAATTTCTTTGGAGTATAGGGGTCTCTTTAAAGGTAGTATCTTTATAACTTTGGAGACGGTTTCTCGTAGCAGTGGTATCTTGACGCTGTTTTTGAAACACTTATTTAAATGTACCTTTAGTAAACATTCAGTTAGGTTGCATTGTGAACAGTGAACACCGGCTGGTGGAGTAATGCGTGTGTGGACTGGCCAAACAGCTTGCGAAGCCAACCGGACTTGAAACATTTTAGAATTATTGTGTACCTTACTTGTCTGCATAAATTAATGGTGAATTTGTTGACTTATAAATTTGTCCATAGTTATACTTACATGTAGTATATATTTTACCCATATCATTTTTGACTAACATGTTTGAATTCATTACGTATTGTTTTAACCATGTCTTAATCGTGATTGTACAGAACTTTTGAATGTCTAATTACATGACAATAGGGCTATATAAATGTGGTATGATAATAAATAATGTACATCAGTTTGAAAATTTGATAAATAACGACTCTAGATAGGTGTGCATTTCATTTTGTTTTACCATCATTATATATATAGATGCGACATTTCTTGGAAACGAAAGAGTGACCTACATTTATATACAATCATGTGACAATTATTTATTTATGAAAACATAACATGTTTTATAGCAAGGACAAATATTATTAAAAGAGAAGGGATGGATTTTCTGAAGAGCATATGGTGTTTACCTCAATATAATGTCAACAATGGTACGCCATCATTAGTAAAACACCCGTTACACGTTACTAAATGAAGTACACAGCGAATTATTGACAACAAATTACTCTGAAATTGTTGTTCGAACCAGAGGTAGCATATTGAACACGGAACCTGAATATGGGTTCGAGTGGATGTGATTCATGTCAGGCGGAGTCGAACTATGATTATAACAAAAGTATTTTGGACCGGATAAAAAGTTTTAGTTTTCCAGGGAGTTCGAATGTTTCGAGTTCTAGCGAGTTCACTGTAATGGCAAGTCATTCAGTTTTCTAGTATATCGTGATTAAGCTCACCCGCAAATCTGGGGTAAAATTCAGTAACCTATGATATTACCTTTCAGGTGTTTGATAAAAAGGACAAACTTTTCTTTGATTTAAATTTATACCTACGACACAGCTGATCTTCGACTGCCGTTCCAATAACTGAATACAACACATTATTTAAATGGAAAACCGTTGACTCTTCAGGTGCGTAGCAGGCGTACTGCCAAACTCGCGTAAATACGTTTTGAAAAAATAAAAAAGCGTCATTTGGCCCTATAAATCGAAGCTTCGCCTCCCCTGGCCTCTAATAGTATATATAAATGTAGGAGTACTTGAGATTTGGACAAAACTACACCCCTGCTGCTGGGTAAGATTGGGTGATAACCAAGAGAAATGTTTGGTAACACTGGGGAGACTGGTTACCGACTAAGAAGGACTGGTGTAAAATATCTCAGAACGCAACTCTCGCGAGATGACGACTTATTATAGAAGTTGATTTCACCATAACGCATGACGCCTACAGTATACATGTACAATACATATAAACTATACTTTCAATACTTATTTAGAAATAGCAAATATTTCACTAGAGTGTCCGAAGTGGTTGTGACATACATTTGTAGTAAGTTATATAAAACTCGAATATAGGAACCGTTCGAGAATAGGGATATTAAATAAACAGACTTTTAGGAGATCGCGCATCCATAAAAATGGTTTATTTTAAATTTGTAATTTAGGCCGCTCGCTTCTTACACATGATGTGAGTGGGTTCTTAGATGTATTCTACCCACGGAAAATATCTTCTGGGGAGCCATCTACCAAAATGTTTCACAGCGGTGGAACACAGGCATTTGGCGCACACGGCCTTGAGCGTTGTTTTTGGCTTGGAACTACGGCCTTACTATTGTTTTCGGTTACAGTTGTACCCTAGATGCTGGTAGCTGTAATGCGAAAGCTGGGTACAAGTGTGCAAAAATGTTAGGAGTCCGGCGATTGGTTGCCAGCTATATGTTAACAGTCCGGTGATTGGTTTATACTAACTGTGTGAATCGGTAAATCATGTGACTTCAGTGTATACAAAATGGCGGTACCAATAATACAAATCGCGGTAGACATTATGAAAATCGTAAACTTGGAAGAAATAAACTATCAATCTTTGTGAAATTGATCGCAATTATTATGTCAAATCAGTGTGTGTGGCGTATTTTTATGTTAACTCGAAGTGTGACGTGATTACGTCATAACATTAAATAAACCGTGTCGGTGGCAAGCTTCTCGGACGACTGTGTCAAAGGATTATTGAACTCAGTGCTTTGTTGAATCAGTTGACAGAGTGATCACCCTGTCCACTTGATCCCATCCACCTCACCTGTTACAACTATGAACATTAATACGGAGACTTGGTGGATTATGTACGTACGATGTGTGGAACGGTGAACTATACGGAAAGACTTGCAATAAAGATGTCAAGAGTGCCGAGAGTTTCGGTTAATACGAGTACATTACTTGAAACTGGCAGTGGTAAGTAATTGATATATAATTTACATACATACTTCCTTATATTTTACCCTCTTACACTACAGGATACAGCCATAACATATTGACGCATTGAATGAAAGGTTTTTGAATTGCTACGTGTTCTTATGTATTACATAGTTCCCACATCTACAATATTTACCTCCCTTGGCGGTCATCTTTATTGGCAAATTCAACAAGCATTGATAGAAGATATATATGATTTGTTATTGATAATTCTAAATACATGATATTTATATGTGACAACTACATTTTCTTAAACCTGATGTGCTTATTGCCTTAACAACGTCATTATTAAGTTATCTTTTATAAACTGAGTTGTTTAATAACCAATTTTCTTATTTTTCTATTAAGCATATAAGAAATTTGCCAACTAAGATGGCTGCCAAGGGAGGTAAATATTGTAGATATGGGAACATAAAGTAAACTAATCAATTTATTCTGATCATCAAATTTAGTCAAGAATGATACTTACAAACCAACTTTGTAAGACACAGTAAAACAGCAAACCCCAAATATACATTAAATATTAATATGACACTGGTTGACAAAAGTCAAGCTAGGTTATCAATATTTCATTAGTTCTCAATTACTCTTTGAATGATGTTATATATTTTTTGACAGTGTATGGGTTTATGAAGTGTCATTTCTATACATTTTTCACAGATAATGCAGAAATCGATGGATGGGTTGATGAGAGAATTTGGTGTAGCATCAATGCCAGATGCATCTTCACATACTAGGTGAGAGATATATTCTGTATTTTTAATACCCATTTTGTATGACTCATGATTCTTACACATCATGAATTAAACTGACATTGCAATAAGTACTACTGCAAATATTGTTATCTGTTTTACTGTAAAATTTTTATCCTCTGACATTTTAATAAACAGAAGATACATATTGAATTGTTTTCAGTATTTACTGTCAAGACATACTGTCATAATCATAATGTATCAGTTACTACTTAGTTAAGTTAGTATGATACTACAGTCTGTGTTTCAGTGTAAATGAAGCTTATTGAATTATTGGTACATAATAATAATTTGTATGTGTTACTGTATCTGCTTTTTACTTTATTAGACAGATTCTACAAAAATGAGATTGCCCTAATGATGATAGTGATGATGATTCAGTCCATTTAAACTTGATTCCTGAGTCCCACTCAAGGTAGACACATTTTGTTGACATATATTTTGATAATACAGTAAAACCTCTGCAGACCATCACCCTGTGGGAGCTGCAAATATTGACTGTTGTTTAGAGATTGGTGCTCTACCAATGTTAAATTTAGAGTAAATATATCAGTTTAGGGAAATGTTGAAGGTATTGTTATAGAGAGATTGTTGCTTTACAGAGGGCCACTCTGGAGAGGTTTTACTGTATAACTTGATGAAATCCTCGAAACATCTGTATCATACCTTTTTCAAGAGCATCATCAGTTCAAAACAATACTTTGATTTATTTCTTCATCAGCAATACTTCTGAGTTCAATTATGATAATTGTGATTATCATCTAAATAAATGTGTTGTAACAAATGTATTGTGGAATTCTTGTCAGCTCTCTAAAGAAAACAGTAAACAAACATTTCAGAGTCATGACTCTCAAACTAATCTTAGTGATCAAGGAATCTTCACTAAACTTTGAAGGATATTATTTTCTTTAACACATATAGCATGTGCATGATTTTCAGTGAAAATATCCTGTCACTCTGGAGTTCTGCTCTTCGATATATGTATCATATTTGTAAGAGAGGTATTTTGAGACACTAGACCTACTATTACTGTGATTTTTGTGATTGAAATATTATTGTGCAAAAATTGAAATCTAGAACACCTTTGTTTATAATTTCAGTTTGCGGGGCATAAGCTACATATTACACAGATTTCAGCATGTGACAATTCTGGAAAAACAGATTTTATGAAGAAACAAGATGTGAAATGTTTGGTTTAGACACCTGTTTTTTTCTGGGTACACTGACTTTTTGAAACAATATTTCTGTAAATGTTCTTAAAATTTAAGATACAAATTCCTTTTGGTGTTTGTCAATATAAACCAATGACTTGTGAATGCCCAAAATATGTGTTAAAGACATTATTTATCTCAGATACTTGCAAGGTTGATATCTATTTTTGTGTGATTTCTTTTTATTCTTTTGCTATCATAAACTGTCAATTATAAAAAATCTTCGGACATTTTGCTATGACACATTGAAATTGTATTTGTTCTTCTACTATAATCTTTAGGAAAAATTGTAACTATTTTATATATTGTTTAAAACCACATAGTCTGGGTTGTAAAATGTTCTATATTATATGATACTAATATAATACTTGCATTCCATATTATTATTGTTGAACATACTATGGGGTCCATGGACTAAATTACTTGTTTGACGTGTTTCAATAAACATCTGTTTCACATTTTTCTCAAAGGCATTTTACGATTAATTTAAATTTTATTGTTTTCATTGTTTAGAATGTTTTCCTTTCAACGTAAGTATTGTTATACTTACGATAAAGAATGGTCATTTGTAAAGTAAAAATGTAAACGTAGTTGTGATCATGATGTTTTAGTAATAAAAGTTTTTATTTCTGTTATGTTGTGTTAATCTTCATATTTCTCAAATTCAGAAAAGTAAATCTTCTCAAATTCCATGTATTTAGTAGCATAATTGTTGAAGTTAGATAATATGTTAATGGATTTTGTGTACCTATGATACCTTTTAAGAAATCAAGATTTGAAATCTGTTATAGACATAAAAAAATTGGCATTTTTAGCTCAAATGTCACAAAGTGACAGGGTGAGCTTTTGTGATCAGTCTTCCTCTGGTGTCGTGCGTAGTCAAACTTTTACCTTGTGAACACACTAGGGGTCACATTTTTAACTCAATTTTTACAAAACTGGGTCAGAAAGTTAATATCAACAAAATCTCGAACGAGTTTGATATTGGGCATTTGGGGTCAAAAACTAGGTTACCAGGACCAAATGAGGGAAAACCTTGTGAACACTTTGGAAATCATTGTTTAGATTGGATCTTCATGAAACTTTGTCGGTATGTTTATTTCAATAAAATGTACGTCAAGTTCGATAATAGTTCATTTCCGGTCAAAAACTAGGTCACTAGGGCAAAATGCTGAAAACCCTTGTGAACACTCTAGAAGTCACTGTTTTGATTGGATCATAATGAAACCTTATCAGAATGTTTGTCTTTATAATATCTTGAACATTTTCGAACATGGGTTATCTGGGGGTAAAAACTAGGTTGCTGGGTCAAATCTTATGAAATACCATGTTAACACTGTAAATTTCACAGTTGGACTTTTCATAATTCGATTTTCATTAAACTTCGTCAAATTGTTTTTTAATGATATAATGGTCAAGTACAAATATGGGCCATGTCGGGTCAATAACTAGGTCACCAGGTTAAATCTTAGGAAAACTTAGTTAACACTATAAATGTTACAGTTTTGATTGGACCTTCACCAAACCTTGTCAGAATGTTTGCCTCAGTGATATGTGGGTCAAGGTTGAACAAGGGTCATCCAGGGTCAAAAACTAGGTTACTAGGTCAAATCTGAGGTAAAAATTTGTTAAAAGCTCTAAATATCATGGTTTTAATTAGATCTTGGCCAAACCTTGTCAGATTGTTTGTCTTAATGATATTAAGGACAACTTGAAATATGGGTCACCTAGGGTCAACAACTAGGTCATGAGGTCAAATTTTAGGAAAACCTTATTAACATTGTAGATGTAAAATTTTGATAGTATGTTCACCAAACCTAGTCAGAATGTTCGTCTTAATGATGTTAGACAAATTCGAACACGGGTCATCTGGGGTCAAAAACTAGGTCACAAGGTCAAATCTTAGGAAAACCTCCATGCTGTAGCTCTCGTGGTTTTGATTAGATCTTCACCAAACCTTGTCAGAACGTTTGTCTTATTTATATGTAGGACAGGTTCTAACATGGGCCATCTTGGGTAAAAAAACTAGGTCACAGATTCAAAACAATGTTTAAATGAGTTAACAGTGATTGTCATGTGAGCGATATAGGGCCATCTTGGCCCTCTTATTTTATTATGCATAGATCTCATGGTTTCCCCTATCACAACCAAAGAAAAAGTTCTTCATCAAACGCCAAAAAATAGTTCCAAGGAGAAGACGGTAATGGGTCATATCTGGTTCACACTATCCGTATAAACATGTAAATAAATTACTGTTATTTTCAGTGATAAATAACAAACCAATTGACCACGGTCGTGGCTGTGTGTGTGGCACTCTGTTGCTGTTGTCTAACCTCAGGATCAAACCAAATAGTCAAAGGTTTTTGACGATGACACGTATGCATTTCATTGCAGTTCCCCGATAAAGCCACTTGTTTTTTAAAAGCTAATTGAGTCTATCGCGTTCGTTTTCCTATTTAACGCACATATTTCCACAATTGTAGTAAAATCTGTCAACATGACCAAAAAAAAAAAATACATTCAACGGGCGAAAGGTATAGAATATTTGGCCGATGTATCAGAATGACTGATGAAACCGAAAGAGGACAATTCCATAACTAAAATGGTCAACAGGACGAAATAAACAAGACCGATTTATTTATGGTATCGGCAACAAACATCCAAGCCTTTCCTTTTTAAAAGGAAACTTTATTTAAACTCAAATATACGCTAGACCAACAATAGAACACCACCACAACAAAGTTGGGAAAGGATGTCAATCTTTAGTTGTGGTTTGAAATGCTATTCTCACAAATTTCTATGAAGGTAAAGAATTTTATAATGTGCCGGTCTAAATATAAGCATTTATGTTGCCATGTGAACCTGACACTGCAGACTCAGTTATTTTGATACTGTTTTTCTAATTACTGCATAAACAAAAGTTAGTTCTGATTTGTCCATGTGTTTATGAACAAGAGGGCCAAGATGGTCATTGATCGCTCACCTGAGAACAAAGGCACTATAATTAATGACAAGGTAACATAGTTTCCATCTCGTATAACCCATTTGTAAGTAGATTTTGAGATCAAAACCAAAAATGAAGGTATAATACTGTTAAACAAGCTAAAACGTAGCCAATTTTCTAATCCAAGGGCCCATAACTCTTGAAGTTGTGGGCCGATTCCATCCATAACTAACCCTATCCAAGACCGCAAGGTCATACATATTAATTGTAAATATGATTAAGATCGGTGAATAAATGAAAGCACTAGAATGTAAACAAGTTAAAATATAGCAAATTTTCTAAGTCAAGGGCCCATAACTCTTAAAGTTCTGGTCTGATTCCACCCATAATTTAAGTTGTGCAAGATCTTTTGGTAATACATATTTACTAAAAACATTATTAGGATTGGTGAATAGATGAAGGTGCTAGAGTGTAAACAAGCTAAATATAGCAAATTGTCTAAATCAAGGGCCCATAACTCTAGAAGTTATTGTCTGATTTTGCTCATAATCCAACTTAGCCGAGACATTGTGGCCATATACATTGTGAGCAAGTTTAATCCCGATTAGTTAAGAGCTGCGGATGCTAGAGTGTAAACAAACTAATTGTGGACGGACGACGGACATTCATCGATGCTAAAAGCTAACCTGATGAATCAAGTGAGCTAAAAATTGGTATTTTATCACCTTTATGTGGAAAAAATCTGGTACTATGACCGTTCCCGAATGTCATCTAATGGCACCAAATAAAGTTAAACAAAAATCAACAAACTAAATGTAAAAGCAAACAAAATCCCTAAGAAATTCTTTATTGCATTTGGTTCCAAGGACTACTGCATATGGTGCAACTGTTGCATTTGGTTCCAAGGACTACTGCATATGGTGCAACTGTTGCATTTGGGACTGCCCGAGTTGCATTTGGTTCCGGCGTAAAAATCAAAGTTGTTGCATTTGATTCCACATTGTTGCATTTGATTCCTTGTTGCATTTGGTTCCGTTACAATCGTCAAAGACCTTCGACTAGCCAATCTCAATCAACCATTCACACTTATCATGTAAAACAAAACTTTGGAAAAGTTTAGCTCTGAGTTATTTAGTGCGTGTACAATTTAAAATAACAATGGAGATAACTAATCACATTTGTCAAGATGGTAACAAACTCGATTAAGTCCCCTTTCTTTATTTGGATTGCGCGAAACACGAATGGAGTGATTCTATATTTTTATTTATACGTCGACCGGGTCACCTAACCAGTATTCCTGGACTGTATTTTAATCAGTACTAACTTCCTCTTCCACAAAGAGCCGGCAACTTCTCAATATGTGTAGGAAAACTGACATTGTCTTGGTCAAATTTTCATTAAAAAAGATGATAAGACTTGTCGAACCCGAGAATCGAACGGTTACAAGTACAGTAAACCAACCGTGAGACCACAAGTAATATATATAATACTGTATATGAGCCCATTAGTCGTTCTTTAAAGAAAGGGACAAAAAGGTTTTAAAGACGAATTTCCGATGATTTATTTTAGTACAATGAACCAAGGGAGTTAACAACACTATCATTACACATATACACCATCTCAATTACTTCCCTTTGATGCGAAAAAAATAAAATTTAATCTTCGTCCATAAAATAAGATAAATCATGTGTCCATTAAGTGGACGTTGGAGATGGAATCAAATTTAAAAAAAAACATTATGATGTATGTAGAGATTCAGGCTTCACTTGTTGATTAATGGAGCACAAGTTCTAATGTATCTTTTATAGCATCTACGGATATCTTTTATCAGTTCATTATGTGATAATCTCATACTGTTGATATACCAGTAAACGGCGATTAGAAAAACACTTTTATAACTTATAATATCTTTCGTTAGCCGCATAAAAATTTAATCAAAGGTATATATAATTTCGAGGAATGTGTCTTTGTCGGTAGGTCCTATATGAAGATCTGTAAACAAGAAGAAAACTGTTCATAAACTGTTACATAACGATTTATTTCACCAAAGACTCATTTTTGTAAATGCGCATAATAAAACGTGCTTATCAGCTTGTTTGAATAATCCACCATAGACTATTTAGCCTTCACTTTTCTTGGCATTCGCCCCAACTCTTTCCTGGAAATAAAATCTAGGCACTCTTAATATTTGACCAAATTATATAAAAGTGCATATCAATTATTCTAAGAACTCTGTGCTGTATTTTAAACCAGCATTTCCTCTTTACTCTTAACGATGTCGCATACATTACGCAATACACATGTATTTTTAAAATTCTCACGATGTTCGACTTTGTAACATTACCTTAATTCACGGTGTATATCGCGCAACATTCCCACATTTTACTCTATATATCGTGTAAATTTCTCATATTTTACACTACGTCGCGTAAATTTTCACATATTTTACTCTATGTCGCGAATCTTTCCAGTATTTTACTCTATATCGCGAATCTTTCCAGTATTTTACTCTATATCGCGTAAATTTCCCTTACTATACTCCATATCAGGAAACTTTACATATTTTACTCTACATCGTGTTATTTTCCCACTTTTTACCGTGTAAATTTCCCATTTTTAACTCTATATCGTGTATTTCTCCCATTTTTTTTCTATATGATGTAAATATCCCATGTTATACTAGTAACTCATACCGGGAAAGTTTCCCATATTTTACAACCAATTAGGTTCTCCCATTATGTCTTTTATCGACCACTATTTTATGTATTTTTCTTCTCTACCTGTGAATCAAGCATTTCACGATTTATATTTTAACTTTTCTTCTTTTAATTTCTCTTTAAGTTCAACTACTTTTTTCTGTGAACCTTTTTAGCACTTTATTTAATTTCACTCCTTAGCGAACTAGTAATGTAATGGTTTTTTGTTTTGTTTTTGTTTTTAAATTAAAATCATTTTAATATTAAACGTGTTGCTTTATATCATAGTGGCTCACAGGGAAGATTGGGCATTGTCTTACTGTGTTATAAATAAAGTATTTATTATCATTATTATTATTATATAAATGTAGTAATGCGATTTCTCTTCAGGTTAAAAACACATAATTTCGTAGATCAAGTTGAACAACGTAAAAATACCGGCTCATTCTTCCTCTTACGTATTACAAACATAACATATGAAGCATGCTCCAAGGAGGAGAGAACATGGGAAGGAAAGCCCTGACAAAGTTCCTATTCCACTGAAACAGAAAGGGAGAAATCGATGGGAGACAAAAATTCAACATTACCATTGATGATGATGACGATAATGATAATGATGACACTATTAATGAAATTGATGATGATGGTGATATTGATGTTGCTGACGACATTGATGATGATGTTGTTGTTGTTGATGATGATGATGATGATGATGATCCTTATGAAATAGATGAAAGTAATGACATTGACAACTCTAAAGAAATTGATGAGGGTGATGAGGATTTGATATTACTGATGATACTGATAATTAGGGTGAAAGTAATGTCCTTGATAAAACTAATAAAATTAATGAAGATGGCGATGATTTTGATGATATTGATAACAATGATACTGATAAGGTGATGACCTTGATAAAACTAATGAAACTGATGTAGACGGTGATGATGATGACCTTAAAAACTGACACCGATGGTGGTGTTGATGACTTTGACAGAATTGACGATATACATGACCAGGGTGATGGTGGTCACGTCTTAAAGGAAATACCCAAAAGAAAAGAAAACCCAGACAATACTTAATTACATACATAAAATATGTAAAAAAGGATCTACTCCATCAAACAGAAGGAACAATACATCCAATTAACTGTGCAATGCAAGGAAATGAGGACAAAGAAATTATAGAAATCCCCTTTCATTTTGTAGACATGTAGATGTTCATCAAACGTGAAAATACTCCGTTAATTACACAACAATTATTTATAAAGTTTAATTCGCTTATATCTACCACTGTATACAGGGAAATGACCTACATGTATGTGTATTTGGCGACGTTACGGCCTGGCTCGACTTTACGCTGAATACATGGAAATTCTTAACCGCAAAAATAGTAAGACTGTTAATCGTTAAACGTTAAAAGTTAAACGTGAGAGATAGACTCATAGCTAGGTACGTACAATGATGTACAGTTGTCGAATATTGAGTTTAACAATTTTACAAATTGTATTTATTAAAGCAGAACGAATGGAAAAAATAAGGACTAAAACGTGACAATCTATGAATGGATATGAACAAATTGAACTTCTTCATTTATCTTCTTCCTGATCTTCATTCTCGTCATCTTCCTGATCTGTCTCATGAAGGGAAATGTGTATTAGCTCATTTATATTCAAATTTCAGTTATATCATACAAGCACACGCTTGACAGTACGACTTAACATAAATAATTAGTATGAAAATAAAAAAAGCTACCATTCTATCATTTTATATTTTAATACAATTCAAGAACAAATCCGTGTTTTTATTTTGTATATTTTATTTTTTTTTAATTTTAGCGAATCAAATCTCATTGAGATTCGTCCATTACTTATATTGCGATAAAGCGTGAAAATACAAGCTAATATTAAAGCATGGCTTAATGGGATATTAATAGTTTACACTGGTTTAACGCCGTACCAGTAGCAAGGGTAATTTTTGAGACTTTTCTGGCTTGAAATATGGAGGAAGACACTAGAAGTAGGCACACACCTGATCCAGAGGGTATAAAACTTGAGATCAGTCTACAAGCTCAAATATCATTTTCCTTCTCAAAGTTGTATGGATGAAAAGATAGCGCTGATTAATGTTTAAAAAGTTTATAAAAACATATTAAGATCAATTATGCCTGTCAGACTAATGTTTGGCAAATATTTTGCTCTCTTCTTAGAATTTTGCTTTCAGCATCCACTTGCTGTTGATCTTTAAACCAGGAAGTATTGTACATGAAGAACCGATAGAATCAAGCCACTATATATAATGTTGTTTTAAATATCCACCAAAGTACCACCTACACAGTGTTTTTAAGCGGAGGTTGGGATGCACACATGACTTTTGTAAACATGTGCTGTATAACACCACTTAGCAATACTTCAAACACTGGTTTCCAAGTTTTTATCCGTATCTCAATTTGACACACATTAAAGCAACAACAATTGTGAATAGGTTTAAAGAATGGCCTAATATCGTGGAATAATTGTGACAACCCTCAAACAAAAATCTGTCTGTATTATATTGTTCTCGTAGGACCTCAATTAGCGACGAACACTGCAGTAAACACTTCGTAAAAGGAAAACAAATGGATTGACACTGTCTTTGTACGATGTTAACTTAAAGTTCAAAAATCAGGTCTACTGTATGATGTAATGTCTGGAAAATGAGTACAAGGTACAGATATGGTAAACTTTGCATTCATTCTAACGAACATCATTAGAATAACTCGTTATACTTATTTTCAACGTACTAATGTCACTATTTCTCGAGTTTGATTCTTGATTCTATCCCCTCCCAATTTCTATAACAACATACGTCTACTGATGCGGGGCATTATAGTGATTTACTTGTCAGTCCGTCTGTGAATCCGTTCCGTTCGTCTGTCCGAAGATGACTAGACCTTTCTGTTTCGCCCATCGCTTGTTACTGGTGCACTTGTTACCTTGGACAATTCCAAATACACCCATATCACCAAACATCGATTTGATATTGACCTTAACCGGATTATAACGCATATACAAAACTAGACTAGACATTTACTATCTGTAGACTCGCCTCCGTGGTCGAGTGGTTAAGATCGCTAGCTTCAAAGTACTATGACCTCTTTCTGATAGCAGGTTATGGGTTCGAGTCAAGCCACCGATCATGTCTCTTAATGTTAGAAAGTAGACAGTCGCCTACGGAGGATGGGAGCCTAGTACTGGTTCTTCCCAGGAACGATTGTTAAATATTCTGTTCACCTCATATGACTCTGAATGTTGAAAAGAAAGAAAGAAAGAAAGAAAGAAAGAAAGAAAGAAAGAAAGAAAGAAAGAAAGAAACAAACAAACAAACAAACAAACAAACAAACAAACACAGTCAAGTGACAAAACCAAATATTATAGCTGCGGTATTCATAATAGAAAATTAATATTCTATAAATGACAATTACCAGAATGGTTCAAATATATAAGGTGAGTAGGAATTTTTATCTGCAGACAACTGAACCATTTACTATCTGTCAAATAAGTTTAAAAGTTGTAAGAATTAATTGTACGAGTAAGTACAAAATATTATCTTTACCGGTCAGTTTTTGAGGCTGAGCCTCGAACAATACCTCCACGTTAATTGTTTATACCGGGTAAGTACGGCAAAGCGATAGGATCTTTTATCATCAAGCCGAATTGAGACCCACGCATTTCCCTCTTCCCGATCTGAATCTTCTGAAGACAATTGACACAATTGATTGATTAGCATCTAACTTCTTAACAACCCCAAACGGCGAGCATCATATGGTGGAAATGATATCCCACTTACACAAAACTATAAACCCTTATCTACTTCTCCAATATCAATAATGACAGTATCGATAGAGTCTAGTATATCTCTTGATATCTTATATACACGCTTGAAAAAATCATCAAGATACATGTACATTTGTAGCGGAACATGTATTAAAATCTCCTCTTGCGCGGATTTGTACCTATACTACAATGAAGTTATCACGGTAATTCAGCTTACAATAGCTGTCACTCACTCGGCGCGCAACATACACCCGACATGCAATTGTTAAACTAGTTTCCATTCCATGTTGCAGTGCAAGTCTATGTAAGTTCAGTTTCCATGAGTAGGCCTACTTCCAGTACTTTGATTTTTTTATTTGTCTTTTTTTAAAGTTTTTACCGATATTCTATTTTCATGTGTATATGATGCGGTGAGTTCCATAATATTATACAGTACAACCTCTCAAGAGCGGCCCTCTCTTGAACAGCAAACTCCCTTCAATAACAGCATGACTTTTTTCTCAACTGTAACATTTAGAAATTTATTTAAACTCTCTAGAGCAAGAACCTCTCAACAGAAATATAATTGTGCTTCTCCCAAAAGGTGTTGCTTTGGAGAGGTTGCACTTTATCTATCTATAACGTACTGATGCATTGGCGCGAATGATTTGATATTAATAAAAGCAGAACTCCGGAATTCTAAATGTCTGCCCATTGGACTTTACAGTCACAAGACTAATGTTCATATATACATGAGATAGCGTCTTTTTAATAATGCAGTAACCCGGAAGTAAAAATAGTAAAAAGGTATCATACATTGGTCTGGCGGTCCTTGTTCGATAATTAATTGAATGGGGTTGTCTACTAAAGTTCACTGAAAAGAACCTTGTTTTGACAATAGAACTGCAATTTTCGATGAAAAGGATGGGTGCGCCTGTGTCATTTAGCAAAAAAGGGACAGGAACTTAATTTAAGTCTCGAGCACGGTACGTTAACCAGTGACTTCGTGTATTTAAGGGGCAGGGGAACTTATTTCAGTCTCGCGCACGATACTAAGTTCTTCGCGTGCTCAGATGAATTCGAGTCAACTGTTCCCACGTTTGAGAGTTAACAGAAATAAATTATTGTTTGTTAAAACCACGAAATCATATAAAGAACAAAAATGTAAGACATAGTTTAATCAAGCATTGTGCAACCAGATAATAATAAAGTTAGATTTAGAAATGACTATTTTGTGGTATATTATTAATGCGAACTTTCTGAAATAAGGCGTGGAAAGCCACACTGTCTCTAATCGTTCCATTCAGGCCGTACTTAAAAAATGTTGGTCTGCAGCTATACACGACCGATCGAAATTTTAGCGATTTTTGTCAATTCGTTTTTCGTACAAACTTATACTGATAAAATCATTGGTAGAGTAACCACAAACCAAAATGTTTTTAGATGGCCTTATCGTCATCGCATTGTACACATTGTAAAAATGGCAAAATGAATTACACATCTGGGCTGCATTTTCTTAAGCCCACAAATTGTCAGACCGACTGAGTCGTCACAATGACGGTTCATTTTACTTGTGTCCGTGCTTGTATGATTGTTTTCTTTCAAAGGAGTTTTACAACGTTTGTAGTTCAGGTAAAAACCCGCCCCCCGTGGTCGAGTGCTTAAGGTCGCTGACTTCAAATCACTGTAACCTCTCACTGATAGAGGGTTGTGGGTTCGAGCCCAGCTACCGACCACGTCTCTTTATGTGAGAAAGAAGGCAGTTGTTTACGGAGGATGGGAGTCTAGTACTGGTTCTTCCCAGGGTGTCAACGGACTGATTTTGTTGTATATTCATGTATGTGTTGACCTGTGATGTATGTGTTAAATAGCCATGTATGTGTTATACAGTAATGTATGTGTTATATAGCCATGAATGTGTTATATAGCCATGTATGTGTTATATAGTCATGTATGTGTTATATAGTCATGTATGTGTTATATAGTCATGTGTTATATTTATATAGTCATGTATATGTTATATAGTCATGTATGTGTTATATAGTCATTTATGTGATATATAGTCTTGTATGTGTTATATAGTCATGTATGTGTTATATAGCCATGTATGTGTTATATAGCCATGTATGTGTTATATAGTCATGTATATGTTATATAGTCATGTATGTGTTATATAGTCATGTATATGTTATATAGCCATGTATGTGTTATATAGTCATTTATGTGTTATATAGTCATGTATGTGTTATATAGTCATGTATGTGTTATATAGTCATGTATGTGTTATATAGCCATGTATGTGTTATATAGACATGTATGTGTTATATAGTCATGTATGTGTTATATAGTCATGTGTTATATTTATATAGTCATGTATATGTTATATAGTCATGTATGTGTTATATAGTCATTTATGTGTTATATAGTCATGTATATGTTATATAGTCATGTATGTGTTATATAGCCATGAATGTGTTATATAGTCATGTATGTGTTATATAGTCATTTATGTGTTATATAGTCATGTATGTGTTATATAGCCATGTATGTGTTATATAGTCATGTATGTGTTTTATAGTCATGTATGTGTTCTATAGTCATGTATGTGTTTTATAGTCATGTATGTGTTCTATAGTCATGTATGTGTTATATAGTCATGTATGTGTTATATAGTCATGTATGTGTTATATAGCCATGTATATGTTATATAGTCATGTATGTGTTCTATAGTCATGTATGTGTTATATAGTCATGTATGTGTTCTATAGTCATGTATGTGTTATATAGTCATGTATGTGTTTTATAGTCATGTATGTGTTCTATAGTCATGTATGTGTTATATAGTCATGTATGTGTTATATAGTCATGTATGTGTTATATGGTCATGTATGTGTTATATAGCCATGTATGTGTTATATAGTCATGTATGTGTTATATAGTCATGTATGTGTTATATAGTCATGTATGTGTTATATAGTCATGTATGTGTTATATAGTCATGTATGTGTTATATAGTCATGTATGTATTATATAGTCATGTATGTGTTATATAGTCATGTATGTGTTATATAGTCATGTATGTGTTATATAGTCATGTATATGCTATATAGTCATGTATGTGTTATATAGTCATGTATATGTTATATAGTCATGTATGTGTTATATAGTCATGTATATGTTATATAGTAATGTATGTGTTATATAATCATATATATGTTATATAGCCATGTATGTGCTATATAGTCATGTATGTGTTATATAGTCATGTATGTGTTATATAGTCATGTATGTGTTATATAGTCATGTATATGTTGTATAGACATGCTTGGATTTAGATTTTTTTCCATCGTTTATATTTTGTTTTGTTTATTTTTCATTTCGTATTTTGCTGGTGCCTATGTTTATAAGTGTCGACCAGTATTAAACTGTGAGTTTAGAAATTCTTTGAAAACATCATTAGTTTTTATCATTTCGTAAGATTTGTATCTCTTACTGAAATCTTGCAGGTTTTCATCTGCGGTTAAGTTTGGATTATGAAGGGGAATTCCCTCCTCAACATCGCCTCACATTGATTGAAACGGTAATGTCGAAATGAAACATACTGTGAAATATTATGCAAAAAACACGTCGATTAAAACAATGAATGTAATGATGAAGCACGTACATTAATAAAATATCTGTCCGACTTAACACTGCCATCAAGGTTAAACATTTATCTTTTATCTTTCTTATTCACTAAGGACGGCCCCTTTTTGTATTCTGATTTATTTATACCGGGCCATATCATAGAGCCAAATACTACGAGGGAAAAAGTGACGGAAAATAAGCGCAATATTATGAAAGCGGACTCATAAGATAAAAACTCTAAATATAAGTATTTCACATCTTAATCTGACTGACGGCGAGTAAAGATAACGGAACACGGTTTTAACTACATGTGCATGTTTACATTTGTATATGTATATATATGTACAAGTTCGTGAACTGGCCTCCGTGGCCGAATGTGTTACGGTGTCAGACTAGTAATCACTCACCGCTGTGAGTTCGTATCCAATCCGAAACCGGACAAAATTCACGTGTGAATGAACTCAGTCCAGCTAGCTAACGGAAGGCCGGTGGCTGTACCCATGTGTGAGCCTGGGGTCTTCCTTGGAAAACTCAGAGTCGCCAAATTACCTGGCTCTTGTAGCAACGTTAAAGTCCGGTCAACACGTTCGTGACCGCATGTATAGGCCTACCCACAGCTGGACGTAACTGCACCATTTAAAATCCCATTTCATTAGTACTTAACGTTATATACATATAGAACTATTTTACCATTGATAATGTTCTATATCTTTTTAAATAATAAAATGTTCAAACTTTCATCGCGTTGAGAATTTTACTTTATTACTATTATCTTATTAATTATACAAAAGTAAAATAGAAAAGCTGATCAGAATTAATAGACGTTTCTTGACAACCGTTTTTCATGACTCATCTTTTCATGATGGAATGAGTAAAGGAATATGTCTGTTACAGACTGTGAATAATGGAACAAAAATTCGTTTTGTTCGATCGTAAAACTGTATTACTTTTATAAGGTGAACATACTGTCTCACGATTATTCCGAACCGTCCAAAAATCTGGTATTCATGTAAATGTATATACAGTTAAACCTGTGAAAAAAGGCTATCCTTGAGAAAGACAAACTTTGACCTTAACTGACAGGTGGCCTGTATTCGGAGATCATTTTGTTCAGAATAATCAATGATGTTTTTTTTTAAAGAATGACCTCTATTCACAGGATCATGGGCATTTATTCGAAGGTGGCCGCTAACTACAGGTTCTGAAACAGACAAGAACGAATATATACATACGTGTACGTACAATTATCTATACAGTCAAACATGTGTTAGCGGCCACCACCGAATAAGAGCCACCCTGTGAATAAAAACAATTCTTTTAAAAAATGTTAATGGTTGTATTTGGAATAAATGACCTCCGAATAACGGCCATCTGTCACTATAGGTCACATTATGTTTTTTCCTTAGGATGACCTTGGTTCACTTGTTTTATTGTACATACATACTTAATTTCTCCTACTTTTTCTCTTATGTACTGCCATAATGATTACAACTTTATATATTGTATTGTTTGATTTGTTTCATAAAATAAAGTTATATGGTTAGTAATTAATATCGCTATTGTAAATCTCATAATTAGGCATCAAACTTGTAGAGCTCTAATTTTGTCGGGGGTCATGCCTCATGTTAAATGAATATATTCATGTATATATCTGATAATTTGTGTACTAAATGTAGTTAGATATATTTAGTATAATAAAATATTGAAATATCAACAATTAAAAATCATGAGAAAAGTAACTGAATTTTATGTTCAGCGGTTTAAAGTGTTTGTTTTTTACCGTAGAACATAAAATACAAATGTTAGTGGTTTGTGGTTAGCGCAGACTGTGTCAGACGTAGTCAATACATTGATGTGATGCCCACGCTTGTCAGATATCATTCCAAGAATATGACCTTAAGCCGATTGTCATTGACTGGTTTCCGATTTAATCTTAATGTAAAAGTACATACAAACACGTTCTGATTAAAACTCTCTAAAACCATGTACAGGTGGTTGATCTCTAGGGGTGATACTACACCGGCCTCTCCTTGAAGACATCAAGGGTGATCGCCGTCTGTGCTGCAGTGTGTGTCAACCAAGGTATGAGATCACGTGGAAGGTGCTGCTTGTGGTTCTGAATATAGGTCCAAGGCTGGGGAGGCATACTCGAGTACTGGTCTCAATAGAATTTCTGTAAGCAAGGTATTTGGTTTCTCTTGGGCAGCTGGTAAGCTTTCTTCTTAGGAAGGCGAGCCTGTTATAGGCCTTCTTGGTGGTAGCTTCGACGTTGGGTTTTCAGGAAAGATCGTCCGAAAGCTTGATCCCCAGGTACCTTCCTGTCTTGGCTACTAGTATATTTAGCTCGTGGCCGTGGATGGAGTAGTGCGCCGGAATTGGTGATCTTTTCCTACTGATGCAGACGACTTTACACAATTCGATGGGTTAAATGACAACATCCAATACTTCTCCCATTGTCGTAGGGTATCTAGGTCCTCTTGTAGTATTGCTGTGTCTGTTAGCGACTTCCGGTAGAGGTCGTCGTCGGCAAAGAGCTTAGATGTTGAAGTCACTCACTCTACTGGGCATGTCGTTGGTGTACAACAGGAACAGCAAATGCCCAAGGACCGTACCTGGAGGGACACCGGAAGTGGCTGATGTTCTGGATGATGTGTGGCCTTCAACTAGGATCTGCTGACTACGATTGGACAGGAAGTTCCTGGTCCAGTGTAAGATGTTGCCATGGAGACCATAACGCTTGAGCTTTGCTAGCAGACGCTCATGTAGCTCTTTATCGAATGCCTTACTGAAGTCAAGCAAGATAGCATCTAGTCGTTCAGCGAGATCTTGGAGTGTGACGCATCGGTGAGGATATTGTGCTGCCCTAAATGTGTCATGACCTGGTTGTGGATGATGTGTTCAAGCGTCTTGCAACAGACTGAAGTAAAAGATATTCTGTCTCCTTTTCTTGAAGAATGGTGTAACCAGGACCTGCTACCAATCATCCGGGTTCTTGCCTTAATAGATTGAGGCTTGAAATACAAGTATGATAGCTGGAGTGATTTCCTGGGCAACCTCTTTAAGGAAACGAGTTGGGATGGAGTCTGGCCCAGCAGCTTTGTGGGGATCCAGGGCCTGAAGCAGTTCTTGGACTCCTTCGGCGCCCGTCAAAAGCGTGGATGTGAGGGTATGGATTACCAGGAAGGATGGTGGTAGTGTTCTCTTTGTTGAAAACGCTACTAAACTGGTTGTTAAGTAGTGTTGCCTTGACTTTCGGGTCGCCGTGGACGATATCGAACGTACAGACATGTACATAGTACTACATACAATGTAGGTTCAATAAAATGGTAACTCAAGCTTAAATTTATGTCCTATAGAATGAATAGCATTTGATGCACGAGCTTGTTATTTTCTTGACGTTCAAAAACAACGATGCTTGCCTGACAAAGAGAAAATAAAGTACATTTTATCACCTTCGTCTACATTCAATTCTCAGCAACTTAACCATATTTACCCGGATTTAATTATTTAAACATTAACGTTACTTTTGTTAAGATTGCAACACATACACCTTTCTTTTGTCAGTTTGTTTTGTTGATTTCTAATGACGTCAATGTACTAAGAATTGGACAAAAGTGTTTGTCTTTATGTCAAAATAATTATCTCTTAACTTTAGTTTTTTTTAGAGATCTGGCTATGTTTGTTAAAGTGTTGTGTTTTTCTGACTGGAAATGTTATATCAGGGTGTCTTGAAGGACCAACTATAATCAAATTCAATAAAACAAGCGTCTTGAGTAAATACTTTGATAAAAATGTGATCTTGGTGGAAATTTGGGGAGACAAATACATAACAGTTTAACTGTCTGAACAATAAACACGGACAAATACAAGTTAATAAACAGTCCATGATTACAACAAAACACTGATATATATATATATATACTATTCAACCTCTCCAAATCAACACCCTTTGGGAGAAAGAAAATTATATTGCTATTGAAAGGTTGTTGCTCAAGAGAGGTTAAATTAATAGTCAAATGGTAGAGTTGGGAAAAATCATGCTGTTGTCTAACTAAATAGATACTAACTAACACCCCAAAAATAAAGGGTATTGGTTTAGGGTCGGTTGTAAAAATAGGGTCGGTCGGGTTAGCGGAAATCAGTAACTTTTGACACTCTACTTGAGCTTTCAAACACTACACGATTTATTCAATTTAGAAATGCATGTTGCTAATACGCCCACGAGTACACAGTGACAATTTGTCGTTACTACAATATACATCAACAAGGTCAAGGTTAGTGTGCCCAAAGTATACATGCATACATAATACAGGAATGGTCATTATACAATACAACTAAGTGTGCTTAATAATTCTATAAATATCATAATTATTTAATCTTCTCCAAAAATATTTATGAACTGCATAAGAACATAACTGAACAGAACAGAACAGAACTGAATAGAACAGAACAGAACATAACTGAATAGAACAGAGTAGAACAGAACTGAATAGAACAGAACAGAACTGAATAGAACAGTATTGAACATAACTGAATAGAACAGAGTAGAACAGAACTGAATAGAACAGAATAGAACATAACTGAACAGAACAGAATAGAACATAACTGAATAGAACATAATAGAACATAACTGAATAGAACAGAACTGAACAGAACTGAAGAGAACAGGAGAGAACATTACTGAACAGAATAGACCTGAACTGAATAGAACTGAACAGAACTGAACAGAACAGAATAGAACTGAACAGTACAGTATAGAACAGAATATTTATTATTGGATTTGAATCATGTCAATCATTAAGATAAGATAAATACATACATTTCAAATATGTAGGCCTCTATAGCGTAAGAATTGATATATGAACAAATTCAATAAATAATTTACTGATTAGTGACTATAATAAATTGTATACTAGTATTTGTGTATACACGTTTTATGGGTAAATAACGGTTATTCGGTCTATTCGATAATACTGACATCAGGGGCCAAACTTCTCTATTATTTGTTAAATATCTTCTTTTTTAATACCATACGCTTGAAGAGATGAGTTAGAATGGTATCCGACTCAATTTTTCGTTGAGAATATTTTTTTCCATTACAATTTGAAGTTAAAAAATTAGATAGGATGGTCACAATTATGTTTGAGATTCGGTTTGGTCAAAGTTAAATGTTGATACTATGTTTCGAAGAGACATCATCGCGTTTTATTCATAATATTCAAGAAAGTAATATTATACAAAAATAAAAAAAAACATATTTTTTGGTGAAAGTTTACAAACATAGTCATATTTCCCCTAGTATATGAAATCAGCTTTGTCGTTTATAAGCGCAAGAAAAAAAAATTGCGAAACTATGCATCGCTGTTCGTACATATCTAGCTGAATATGACGGAAAGTTTTTGGATTAGATTTCAAAATGTTTCAAAATCAAATAATCAGTCTCTAAAGTTCAGGTAAGTACGTTTTAGAGATAAGTAGACATTGTTGATACCGTGGAATGTACCGGTGTACTTTAATCATTTCTCACGATAACTACCGAGGTGTTCCGAAATTTGATAAATAGCCAGCACAGTTATAATCAAGTTTAGTATATATTCTGTACTCATTCGGACTGTTTCGGGGATTCCCCTCCAGCAGCATACACTCAGAGAATGAGTATTTTGAAATGTAACATTTAATATGATGTTATATTATCTACTGAAAGTGAAAGAACGGGACTAATGACACGTGTTAGTCGTGTTAACAAAATATTATTATGAATTGAAACTATTTTAATTCGGCGCATTTTACCTCAATACTAGATCCCGAAACAAATATTCAGGACCCGCCTCCATGGTCGAGGGGTTAAGGTCGCTGATTTCAAATCACTGTAACCTCTCACTGATAGAGGCTCGTAGGTTCGAGCCTAGCTACCGACCGTGTAGACAATAACTGTTGCTTACGGAGGATGGGAGTCTAGTACTGGTTCTTCCCAGGAATGATAATTAGGTGAACTGTCCGCCTCATATGACTCTGAATGTTGAAAAGGGGCGTAAAACTCGATATATACAAACTTGATATTGAGTTGGTAGCTATGTGAAGTTTTACTGTACTGTGTTTGTTTTGTTATTCCATGTAATAACTGATGGCATGCTGACACGCAGTCAAACGTTATTTTCTAATTAGCCCTGTGATTTTGATTATACGAAAATTTTCAATATTCATAGCTTATGCTGCGGTATAAAAACCGACGTTTTCATTTCATCTTTGTTTCCGTCTCTCATCTGTGTCCGCTGTGTATTACACAGAGCATAGATAATTTCTGTATAAATGAGTAAAAACAAGAAACGTTTATTTATATTTTCACTTTTATTTATTCTAGAAAAATCGTATTAAAAATAATACAAAAGCACTTTTAAGCTGTTCAATATTTACAAACATATACGCACATACATATATACATGTATAAAATATGTAACGGGCAGTTTTTGAGCGTGAATTGATACATTAATATAAATATAAAAACACATAACATAACGATTGTAATTGAAATGACACGTGATAGACTTGAACACTCCTAATGTCGAAGAATTTTAACCAAACATGTTATTTATTTAAACAAAATATAAAAACTTGAATATTAAATCGACGATCTTCGGTTTATATATATACAAAATAATGGTCTTTTTTATTTTATATCTTGAATGAAAAATCTAAGAAAAGGTACAAGACCACGTGGTTATTGTTTGTGTCATGATTCAAATACCTAATACTGAATAACCTCGCTTAGAAACCACTTGGTAACTATAGACCACCTTTTTATACAGATGACAATATTTACGGACCGGCTTCTTCTAATTTCAAATTGACAGTAAAAGAATCGTTTTTGTTTTTATTCAAAGCGTTTTCTTTGCGCCAACTGGAGGCTTAAATGTCAAGTTTTAATGAAAATACCACAGATGCCATTATTTAACTTGTTTCAGTTTATATTAACGCAACGTAATAATAAATCAACAACAATTTCTCAAAAAATAAGAATTCAATTTCTGATTAATAATATAACTCGTTAAATATGTTGATTAACGATTAGATACAAGTTTAATTAGTAAGTAATAAATAACAGTATTTTGATAAAACTTTTCGGTTAAGTAGATTAAGTATTTAGCATTATTTGAATAAATCTCGGCAGGAAAAGGTCGCATCACCAGTCACGTGATATCAACAACTGCATGTAAAGTCACGTGCTTACCATACATAACATTCCATTTACACAAAAAAGTTTTTTATGACTATATGAAAAATCTCTTTTGATTTTAGTAACAAACACATTCCTAGTTTTGGTATCAGAAATAGAAAATCTCGTTACTATTAACCCCTTCTTGTACATAGAAATGTGAATGTATAGCACATCAGCAGTCTATATTCGAAAAATAAACGTTTTATCATTCGATGTAAAACCACCCTTCAATTAACAAAAAAATAAACATCTTACTTTACTACAGTACATCTCATAGCAAAGCCTCTGTCGAACAGAACAGGCCTTAATTATAAGACACGTGTAAATATCTGTCAGTGGCCATGACACACAAATATTTGTGTCGCGTTCTTTCTACAGGCCTCATAATTTGCCCAACGCCCGACAGCCAGAGAACTATGTTCACCAGATATTGCCAGACCTGATTCTAACCAAACAATCGAGCTTATAGCTCCAAATATATGTTAGAGAACATAACGGATTTCGAAAACCAAAATATCGTTCATAATAAACCCTTTCACATGTGACAAAACTGATACACTAGACGTTTGGAATGTTCCGTTTTTTTTATTATGTTCTTTTTATAGTATTGTCGGATTGAACGGCTTAACTTATCATAGTTCATTGCTGGACGATTTTTACGCCTTCCCCACAATTTGGCGACTCTGGAAGAATTTTCGATTTTGAAAATACCACGTGACCTGTCCACCCATCGGATGCAATCTGTGTACCCACCGTCAAGTAAAAGAAGTTTGAGAAATTGCCATAATTGTATAGTCTGTCTGTGGTGATTAACTGGTTCGTTTGGTAACCTTTCATTGTCGTCTGCTGAAAAAAAGAATAAAATCGTTTATAATAACATGATAAATCGTTCAAAATTACACTATTCGTGTTAAGCATTACATAATTCCATATTTTGTTCTAAATCAGTTGACCCAAAAAGTTCTAAATTATCTAAAACGAAAATAAAATTGTTATTCATTTAACCGAACACGTAACACCACAGTGTTAATAGAAATCAAATAGCATATTCTCTACAGTGATTACGCGATCAGTGGTTCGGAGCGTTTGATTTACACTTACGTGTTGAACAAGGTGGTGATGAAGGTTGACTTTCGGTATCGCTCAAAATGGCGGGGTTTGAGCTAACACTATCCGGGGATGACGGTAAACATGGAGATCTTGGCACTGGGATGAAAGTGACGGGAGGCGGAGTCACAGGTTGATAAGTTTTAGATGTCATCTGCTCCACAACTGAAAAGTTGAAAGTTGAAATTATAGGCTTACAAATTTAACAGGTTTTTCTTGATCAACTTGGGACAAAAAATGATTTGTTATCATGATTCATAAATGTTTACATTTTGGCATTTACACAAACGCATGCAGACGAAATTATAACAAAATACACATACTATAGCTATGTAAGCTAAGAATTCATTTATGCCTTAATGACCGCCAAGTCTAGAAAAAAATCATGTCTAGCAGACGATATTAATCAAATATGGCGACGTACCACTTTTCCAAATCGACAGACGGGATGACAACATTGAACTGGATTCGGGAGCGATTATTTTGAACTCATTTTCGGTCATTGAACACAATTCTGAGCCAGTCATGTAGAAATGGTCCAAGTTCGGCTGTTTCTCCCCGTACTGTCGACATTGCCAGACGATCCAGTGTTGTACGTTTTCTTGGGTCCACTGATATGGATCTAAAAACGAAAAAATGAACGAAATTTAGTTTTTAAACAAACTGTTTACGTGACATAAATCGTAATTCGTCGATTCGGCCATTTTTTGTCTTTTACTAGATTTAATCAAGTGTGTCAACAGAGAGTCATATTGTCACTTTTTGTTTACTTATTTGGTTTAATATGTGCAGAAAGTCATATAAACTTATTTTGTTTACTTCTTCGATGTAATATGTGCGGAGATCCACACTCTTTATTAAAGACATGTCGTTATACGTGACAGTACTGTCCTGTTACTCCCATCATTAAGTACAACAATATTATCACTTTGTTTATCGGTAAGCGGTGAATTGAATTACACCAATGTCTAAACAAACTAATGTTTACAAAATAAGATCATTTTCGTCACGATGGTCGAATCAAAGTCAACAAGTTTGTTTATCAAATACAAGATCAGTTTTTTAATGTGCTTATTCGTCGTTTTATGATTGTCGCTGTCGATAATTTACATCAAATTTGCTGGATAATGAAGCGAAAATCTGTGTCAGGCCAAAGTGACTTTTGTGTAAAAAGTGTCCATTTACGTTTTAATTTTACACTCTTACGAGTTCAGATATGATAGGAATAAAATAATATATTCAAATAATTTATCGAATTAATAGTAATGAATGAATGAAGCGAATATCGTTCAATTGGAAAAACGATTTAATCAGAAGCTTACCTGGGGAAATATTTAAGCACTTGCAAGTTTCCATCACATCCTGCGTACACAAATCAAAAACTTGGGATTTCATTGTTCTGTATTGTTCTTCCATGGTATCGGAATACGAATAACTGTAATTACTGATACAGTCCGGTACGGCACAGTCCGGATGCACGGAATATTCCGGATATTCTAACCGAGGTTCGGTCTTTATATAACCAGTGTCATTAGCATCGGTATAAGAACCAAAGTTAGATAGTTGAGTCGGTTCTTGTTTTATCGCAAAGTTTGTATATGTTTCTAGAGCAGGATAAAAGGTATTTTCCTCTTGGTCCAAATCACATAGGTCAGACGTTTCTTCAAAATGGCTCGTCTGCTCAACGGCGTCAAAAACCGGAATCGGTTTGTTATGCATTAACTCTTCAGTGTAAAAGTCTGTCGTCTGCTGCATGACTTCTCGGCCGTCAACTATCATCTGCGGAACCTGTAATTGACACACAATTAGTTATTTAAATCTCTACATAGAAATTGTACTTTGAAACTGCTGACGTAAAACCCATAATACATGTGGTAAAGTATATTTATCGTGTTGACGATGTAAAGCGTTTTCGTAGAATGATAACATGGGAATAAATTCATAGAAATAAAAATAACACAAAAACCAATAAAAAGTTAATTATTCAGTATTTTATGATTAATTATTAAATAAAAACATTGATTACGTTAGTTATATCACTTAAACCTGTCTACTAAATATATAACGTATGAAATAATCCGATAACCATGCTTTCATATTTGTCTTCATAAAAAATTAAATAATCATCAAATTGTGATTAAACCTACTTCCAAATCTCGTGGAAAGTGAGAAATGATCCAAGTTTGGGAGAAAGTCACTTTAACATGGACTAACCTGTTGGTCCAAGATTTTCACTTCTTTTTCTACTTCAATTAAGTATTGTTCAATAGCTTCCCAACCTGCAATAACAATTAGATTTTTTAAATGAAAAGAAAAAACAACAACATATTTTAGAAAGAAATCAGAACAACATTGAATAACAGATTCTTGGAATCCGCATAATATAATTTTGATAATCACGCATTATTTATTAAGAAATAAATAAACATTTCTAAGCTAAGCTATGATGCAAAAAGAGAAAACAATATAGTCTTCTACGAAAGACAAATAGTTAGTACTAGCTCACAATTTGTAACATTGTTAGTAAACGAGTATAACAAACATAGACACACACATTTCTACAAACGACACAACACGCAGATTGCAAAAAGCGCTCATTTACCCATGGCGTTTAGCAGGCGAAGAATATCACTTATCAATAGACAAACTTGATTCTCACCCAAAATATTCGTAAAGTAAATGTAAAACTAAATTTTGCAATAATATTCAAAGTTAATAGTCCAACTTGACTCGTTTGTGTACAATTTAATATTGTTAGATTTTGACTTGAAACGCCAAATGATATAGTGTATTTCAAAACGAGGCTTTCCGTGAAAACACTCCAAATTGGCGAGGCACCTTAAGGGGTAACAATAAATAGAGCTAATACACAGTCCCTTTGTACAAACTGTCTTTCATTTTTATGAAAATTCTTTAAAACAGCAAATGTATATGGGTTTATTTGCTAAAGTTTATTACTACTTGTAAGGTTTATAATAAAGTGTGTCTATGCGTGAAAGTAGGTCAAATTAAGCGTGAGAAAAACCCTCTAGTGTGCCTCATGACCGGGTTTATTTTGATTCCCCAGTTCAGTTGATAACAATTCTGATTGGATTAGCAACAACGTGACGTAGTTTTTGACTCACCTTTACATCTAATGTAAACTTTTTAGGTTAAACAGTGCGTTAAAGCAGACGAGATTATCCCATTTATTCAACTAAAATCAGTTCGTTATGTCGCTGATTAAATTCAAATGATCGAAACTGTATATAATATATAACTCTATGTACAGTGATACGGTTTCAGAGCGCGCTAACTTCAATGGGTTAACTCAACAATTTGTTCGCAGCGGCAGACGGACGCACACTTCAAACGTCAAATCCTACTTACTTGTCAATTGCATGTTTAAGTATCAGTTATCTCTAGGAAGCAATGACAGTATTGATCTATCTATACGTGCTGTTTAAACGTGTAATCGATACAAAACAAATAATAGTAAAATTAGTTTAAAGTGTTCAGTACTTACACGTAACAAGGGATATGAAGTGGTAGCACTTCAACAAATTGTGCCTTATTAATAATAATCATACACGTTGCGCGTTACTTCAGCAGGGGGATGGGGTGATCGGTGGTCCAGTTGTTAAGTGCTGGACAATTAATCGAAAGGTCGTTGGTTCGAATCTCGGCTTCAAGCGCTTTTCGAATTTCTCAGGGATGCATTTTCAGTGTCCCCACCCCAACTACCGAGTCAAGTACTTTTCCTAGAAAAAATGCGGGGGAAAGGGCAAGGCGTGTATCGGTGCTTCACAACGGGCTAGATAAAGAACCAGGAAAAAGTAGTATGTGTAAGGATTCAAATATGTGTAAAGATAAAGATAAAAAAACAATGCATTATAGATAGTAATATTGTTTGCATTCAACCTCGTTTTTACGTATGTATCAGATTGTATATTTCTTGGGCATTTCACAATTTTAGTATTTAGTTATGATACTTAAAACACCACAATATATAGATGCTCCCATAAGTCAACCAAATTCTCATCCATTTTGTCCAAATTGCGGTTCATTTAAACAAATGACTAAGTGAAAATCCGGCTACCCGATTGGCTTACATTTTTTGTTGAAATTAATTTGATTGGGTTGATAGGTATTTTACTTTCGTCAAAGATGTAAATCTAACCCTGACCAGGTACGTATAACATAAACAAATTATTTCACGGTGAAGAGAAAACCATGAAAATAATGTATTTGTGTGTGTTTGGTTGAGCGCTTCTATACAAATATTGTCCATTTTGACCGTTAGATTGTGTTCTTTATTGGATGACCCTTAATTAACATTTATATATTAATCCTTCTATACGTCAATATACGCACTAAGAGATTTATTTAGCCATTTTATAATGTAATCCCCTTTTAAACAAGTTGTTTATTTCCGAACTGTCACGTAAGTAAAAATATATGTTGTCTTAACTTGTCAATATTTTTTATATTTGATAAACTCATCGTTGTCCTTTTTATATTTGACGGGTGTGGGTAAAAGAGTAGTATTTCTAAATATTGAGAGCTCTTCAACCAGGGACCTTCCAGTCAAGAACTAGTAAATTAATAATTATAGGAAAAACAAGTCATGGGTACGAGTTAATTCTAGTTGTTTGCGAGTATAGTGTATGGTGTATATTACTAGTTTGCGTAATCTGAATGTGTTAGTCAGCTATTTTGTTAATAGTTGATAGGTACGAATGTCATGCAGGCATTGCTTTAGACATGTTTTTTTTGGGTATAATATCGGAAATGCTATTTGAAGTTCAATGTGGTTGTATCGTAGCAGATTATGGTGAATTTGGTAGTATTTAGGGTATATTCTATTTGATTGATGTAGGGTATGTTATTACCATGTAGTTGTGAACTATGTACATAAATTTATTCATTTGTCAAATACTCATGATTGTCAATATATGTGTATTATTTATAACTTGTAAATATATTATACTCTCCATAATGGAGGATTGACCTACTAATCTTGAACTGCACAGGTCCTGTAGAGTTTGCACCATTCTCAGGGGCGTAGCTTTCCCTAAAATTATGTGTAGGCACCTTTCTAGGGTGGGTCCGGGGCAAAATATTTTAATTTGTCAGAAAAAAAGTGTAGGCACGTGCCTACAGTGCCTAAAAGAAGCTACGCCAATGATTCTTATGGTCACTCGAACATCGATTCTGTTAATGAATTATTGCATTATTCTGTTAATTTGTTCCAGGAAAACTGGCTATAGATGAACCGGCCGCAGTATGTACTGACTGAAATATCGCTGAAAAAAATGTGTTAACTGTGACTACAGTCTTTAGTAACATTTTGGCCGACGATTTTGACCTCGTATTTCAACGGCCTGCCAAATCCTATTGTCTAATTTGACATTCTGTTTTGCTTAATTTAAAAGATATTTACGAAGCTAAGAAAAAGTAGAAAATTCCCTCGTCAAATTAAACAAAAAATATTTATAAAGATTTATTCTCGTTTAGTTTTGCGTACCTGTTTCCAATTAAAATCTTCGTTTTGTTTAATTATCATGAAAAACGAACTAATTTTCATTTGCTCTATTAGTATGTATCAGATCCAATTTACTGAATCACAAAAATAATTAAAAAAAACATTATTTCAGTGCGTCCGTGATGCACTTTTCTTTTAGCATATATCTGTGTAATACGTCATAGATATATTTATAGCGCATGATGCGATAACAGTTTCTAAGAACTGTCAATACTAAACGCTACTTGCAAACTTGTATAATGGCGGTCTTGATTTTTGCATATTTAAAATTAATGAAGATATGTGTACTTGACAATAGTTATGACGTAAAGACTGAGATTATTTTTATTCTATGGTATCTTTTATTTGCTTAATTTCTATTTTATGTTAATTCATCTAATTCATATGAACATTTAACTTTAAAGATTTAGAAATGCATAGATAAAAACAGACATGTCGTGTGATCAGTTATAGAGATGACAACAATTTAAAGTATTTCAGTCGATCAGAATCGTAAAGTAATGTTTAATGTTGTAAAAAATGAGCATTACATAACGGCCCGGAAAAATTCCCCTATTCGCACTGCCTTCGTATCATTAAAATGTAATGTTACAGAACAACCTCCACAGAGCGACCATCTCTTTAGCAACAACCTCCATGCAAAAAACAGCATGATTTATTCCCGCTGCAAGAATTGACTATTAATTTAACCTTTCTGGGCAACAACCTCTCAACAACAATACATAATTTGGCTACTCACAAATTCAAGGGTGTTCCTTTGGAGAGGTTGCACTGCACAGTGAAAACCTCTCTTTGCAATCACCTCAGTATTACGCCCACTCGTTTATAACAACCGCTCGTTCATGAAAATCACTTTCTCGGAGAAGTTCTCACTATGTCACTTTATACTTCAATTGGATAATGTGATCACTCACTTACATTGGGACCGAATTATTTATCAGAAGGATATATCGAGGGTTCAACGCAATAGTGTCGTAACTCATATTGAAATAAGAACAAGTTACGACAGTGTTGCGCTAAGCCCTCGATATATGTTCAGATGTTCGACCCAGTGTCCAGTTGTTACGTATCACAAGGATATGTGGGCTCATACTACGCCTGAACAATCCGAATCGGAAACAGTTAGTAACCAAATAATACAAGTCATGTAGTATTCGAAACAGTTTTACAAAACTGTATTAGTAACATGCTTGTCAAGCGATGTACTTTTACATGAACGAGCTGATCAGTAATTGTTGAAAAGAATTTCCAATCCGAACTCCTCGGCGTATATCTAAAGAAAAGTGCTTATTTCTCGGTTACGGAAATGACGGAGTAGTTACGATTGATCAAGTTCGAGTCGATTGTGGTATGTATTGAGGATTATTGAAGTCTTTTTCCAAAGTATCTAAGCAATATTCACTCTCATTCGGTACGAAATGTAATATCAACTAGCCTGAGTAAAGGATCGAGCCCACGGGTTGTAGATAAGAGCCTGACTCTAGATCCTAAGTTACAACTGAATTTATATTTCAAGAGTGAAACCTGTGTTGGCGGTCACCTCCGAATATAGGTCACCCTGTGGATAATTCTTACCCTATGAATGAAGACCATTCTTTTAAAAACCATCATTGATTAATTAGAACAAAATGATCCTCCGATTTAAAAACAGTTATTGATTATTTAGGACAAAATGACCTCAGAATAAAAGGCCACTTGTCAATATAGGCCACATTTTGTTTACATTTTTAACTGTATTAGCAATAACGTGATTCACAGACAAAAACAAATATTATATATATAATATCAACAGGAAGAGTGTGAAAAGTTGGTCACGTGATGTATGAAGTACCTTGACATTTGTTTAAAGTGTACCCTTCTTAATCAGTCTTCAGATTTATCATCAAAAGTATATTAAAAATAGTGACCATGTTTGTATATGTTGATAAAAATATCCCCGTCCATGATTATAATCAGTTAAACGTGATGTAAATATTATAAACATAGTTGGTTAAAAGTACATACTGTTTTATGGACACGCCTCTTTCCTGAATGATACTCTGATTTCTATTCGTCATGGGTGATACATAGTTATAAATATAGACTCGTGAAGTGGTACGAGATGGATTATCTGTTGCAATGTTATTAAAATAATGTTTCTAATTTTTGTAAGTTACCATCATACGCCGCACGCGGACCATCCCAAACAAATTTTATCAGTTTGTATACAGTGCATCGATGTATGCGAATATTCGATGTATGCGAATATATTGGAAAGTTTTTTTACGGTTGAAACGACGTTTATATTGATACCCTGAAGGTGTATCTAATGTCTGCTAAAATTGACACTCACATAAAAATGAGATTTGGGATTGTTTACTACCAAGATATTTGGTCATACATTATCACTGTATTTTGTCTTTTTGTAGGCTTCAGAAATTGTTTATATGTATAATCAATCTTGCGATTCAGAGAAGGGGGGGGGGGGGGGGGGGGGGATAAACTATTATTATCATTTAACAGACGTCAGTATATTCTATTTTAACACATTTTGTCACACACTGTTGAATATACTATCGCCGAAAATAACTATCATTAACAATCAAATAGCAAACCTACGCAAAGCTTGTGTTAACGGCTCAAACTGTTTTGAATAGTAAAATACGTACGTAATTTTGTACTCGGATAAATATCCGCAATTAGACACCGTTTTATGCCACTCGAACTTGTTGTCTGTATAATTTTCATTTAGTCGAAATGAATATCCATTAAAGTGCAAGCGGTATATATAATGGCGAGTATACACAATAAAATTATATAATATTTTGCATACTATTATACGATTGCAGTTTTCAATTACATATTATGTCGTAATTAAATGAATATGTCAGATGCCCGTAAATAAAAATAAAAGCGGTACGTTTTTATGCAATTCCTTATACCATTTAACCAAGTCCAGATCACATAATAATAGAATATAATTTGTTTGCATATTTAGACCCGAAAAGGACTTTTTTACAAAGTAACAATGATACATAGACCATAATAAATAACATGATGACATATAGCTATTAATTTTATATAGTTGTACGTTGGCGAATGCTTGTTAATCTGGTTCCATGTCCACTAATCTGCTTGTCTGTTACATGTACGTCCGATGTGTGTGCCCGACCGAGGACTTATAATAAGTCCTTGGCCCGACCAAAGGGTCAAATGGATTGCGTCGTCCGTCCAGTGTAAACTAACTACACATAATCTTTTTGTGAACATTTTTTGTACTGACCCAATGCTTCACAGCATTTTATTATGAAAATACTGAAAGTATAGTCATGGAAACTGAACTCGCAAAGATCTGCACTGCAACATGGAACGAAAACTATAGTTAACAATTTGACGGCGGAGGTAGAAAAATGTAATACTTAGGTCTGCATCAAAATTCCTGCGCGTCGATCGAGTCACAGCTATGGTAATGTGAGCTCTCGTTCAGTTTCCAAAACTTGTGTTTTTATTGTTACAGTATATATTAATTTGTATACCTTCTACCCTTACGCTGATGTAATATTCAATATACGTCAGAATGTAAGCTAAACTTGAATTTTAATTAACATAGACCATTGAACATTGAACTTTTTTTTAAACCCACTTCATGTAGCAGAAAGTGGTGACAGTAGATTATATCCTAATTATGTATCCACTTTAAAAAGGTCTTTTTGTTCATTCTTCGATGGCCAGTATCCGGATAGCATGTGTACATGTATGAATAAAGGAATGAAGTATCGGCTTTGAGACATCATTGTCAAGCATATCATGAATACACGTACATTGAGTGACTTAAAATGTTGACGTCAGTAACTTGCGATTTTAACTCCTTTAACGGATCAGGATTATCCTGAAAAATTAAGTACTTGTATTTAAAATGTATTTACATAAACATACAGGTCTCGCGCTTTGTTTGAATATTAACACTATGGCCCTTAAAATGGCATTTTGACACATCGCGTTTGTTTACTGATCCCTTTTTGTCTTGTTCCCTTTAATGAACAAGGAAGCTCAATTCAATTAATTGACAGTCAACCAATCAGAATGCAGTATACACATCTCTATATCCAATCATTTCTTTGTTTATGTAATTATACTTGTTTTAATTCAATATGCTTCCTACGTCATTGAGTAGTCCCTACAATATAGAACCATCAAAGCGTGGAACAAAAAGGGTCCAATTTCAGCCCTTTAATGTTTTTTTTATGTTTTCTCGATCTTCAGTTTACGTCATTGTCAATTAAGTCAGTAGAATTAACAAAGAACAACCAGTGTAAAGCATTATGTTCTCAATACTTAAGAATATCCGTTATCTTTCAGCTCTGATGTTTTAAAGGGACACGAACAAAGACCCTTAAATTAGATGTAGCTATTTGATTGGTCTCTGATCTGTGATTATGTTCTCGCACCACGAAGTCCTGAAGCCGGTTCGATTGTACTCTCGATAGAAGAGAATACGCCGGCTAGAAGAGCTTAGAAGAGAAACCCAATCGGACGCAATTGCAGCCGAAATGTATGCATCCGAATATTAGGTTTAACTAAAGCTTACCGTCGAACCAATATTCTTTAAACTATGTGAATAAACTAATGCACACTCTGACATTGTAAACAATGCTATTTGGTCATGTGACTAATATTTCTTCCCCCTCTTCTAACCATCGGCGGAATAGACCGAAGAGCTTCTAAAATTAGAAGACGACTAATCGACCAGTTTGACCAATCGAACCGTGGCGATAGACATATTAGAAGAACAATCGTCAACTTCTATAGGGTTGTTGTTCTTTTATCATCCGATTATTTTGAACTATATAATACCCATGTTGTAATCGATGTACTGAAAGTACTCACGGAAACTGAACTTACGAAGAATTGCACAGCAACACGGAACGGGAACTAGTTGAAAAATTGCATGGCGGATGTAGAAAATCAATCGTAGAACTTTGGCCGGCGTCAAAATTCGCTCGTCGCGCGTAGTAACAGCTACGGAAAGCTGAACTAATTCAGTTTCCAAAATGAGTCATATAAAGACAAGACGCCTCATCACTAACAAACTTTCTAAACGTCGGTGATTTAGTTTTCTTTATCTTTGTATGTACAGTAAAACCTCTCCAAAGCAACCCTCTGTAGAGCAAACACCTCTATATAACAACCCCTTCATAATTTCCCTTAGCTGATCTTTACTGTAAATTTAACCTCTGTTGAGCAACAACCTCTAAATATCGGCCAATATTGGCAGCTCCCACAGGGTGTTTCTCTACAGAGGTTGTACTGTATATGTGTTTATATAATATATATGGTAAAACGATGTCCCATCATTACAGAGTGGGTTTGGTAAGAGAAGGGTCATGATAGATGTCCGACCTCACGACTTTGGTTTCCCCGACCTGTCTGTCACTCGATATGATAACTTGGATACATAATTATACAAGACTCCTCCTTCTACATTGCCCGTGTCATCTCTTGATTGTTTTCTGCTATATTCTCATCCTGGTTTTCGCTCTTTTCTCCGAATTTCAATTATCACGCTAACCTGTGTTAGCGGCCACATCCGAATAAAGGTCACCCTGTGAATAAAGGGCATACTTTAAAAACAGTCATTGATTATTAAGAACAAAATTGCCTCCGAATAAAGGCTACCTGTCAGTAAAGGTCACATTTTGTCTTTCTCAAGGATGGCTTTTATTCTCAGGTATGACTGTGCATGTTTTGTCCACAGCATCTGACATTTTGCACTTATAACAAAAGCGGATTACACCAGTATGAGTACGATAAACGCCGGACAGTGTCTGTTCCTTTGTGACTCGAGCTTGTTATACTTTCCACGAAGGTCAGTTTGTACAAAGAATGGTGACTGTATGTGATATATTTGGTTTATGCCTGATATTATTAATCATACTGTCTTAAGTAGTATCGTCAAAGTGGACAATCATATTGTCATACGTACTTTAAAGATGTGAAGTGTTTTGTTAATGTACTTAACTATAATTAGTGTACAAGTGACCAGATCCATTCATATGTCCGAATCAATACAGTAAACCAAGTCCTACTAATTACGAAAACTTTATAAATCAGCGATGTTGATCGTTGGGTCATATCAATGAATAAGCACATTGATAATAATTATAATTTACGTAAATTACAAGGATCGAAGGCGACGTTGAACTATCTGCAACTATCAGAAATAGTAGATAGATTTTTCTCGCTATCACCATTTACAACTATCTTCAATTGCCTTGTATACAAAGGTTTTACTTAAACCCACTTTGGACAATTTTTATATAAATCTAAATGGGTAATAAACTAACAGCGTAACCTCTCCAAAGCAATACCCTCTGGGAGTAACAAAATATGTTGTATGCTGTTATTCATCGGTTGTTGCTCTAGAAAGGTTGAATTAGTAATTGAATTGTACAGTTGTACAGGTCGGTGATTCTCCGCAGGTATACGTGTACCCCTTGGATCCCCCGTCGTTAATGCTGGAAAAGTTGCCGAATGACATTGTTTGTGTGACGTTAATACACAGAAAATAAAAACAAAAAAATACCCCATAAGTAACTATATATATATATGTTGTTTGAAATAAAATCGAAGGTCATACAGATGTTCGGGCGGACATTGTGCTATGTGAATTTGATATGCTTCATGCACGGTTGAGATGTGAAATCCAGTATACTCGTTGTTACAATAATACGTATGCAACATTGTTTAGGCGACATCTATCATCCTTCTCATGTTGCAAACATTATTAATCTTGGAATACTTCACGAACGATTAAATTCCAAAAAATAAGCTTATAACCGATGTTTTTCTCAGATGATATACTTCTATGTACAACCGTTTCTACACATTTATTAGAACAAGTCGCATTATGTATCATAAAACAAATGTATGAGATTCAGTTGCTTCAAACACATTTATTATGGAAAGTTTACAATAACCACACCGAAGTGACGTTATTTGAGAGTCCAGAAAAAAAACTTTTACCAGTTTTGTGGTTAACGAATTTATACGTTTTTCAATGACAAATTTTACCGCAAAATTTCATATTCAAGGTCATTCATCAATATCAAACAAATTACAAATCACGTAGACATAAATGACCGACTGGAGATTTGCCTAGAATACTAAGGCTTCAACTTCCAACGTGGCAGACATTTAGTTTTATCCACTGAAGTTTTGATTCCATGAGTGTATATATTTAAGTTGTGTGTTTTTAAGTCCTTGGTAATTGTAAAGAAGCGTTCTATATTATATTATATTATCACGACCCATTATACAGCTATGGTCATTTCAGGTCAGCACCAGAGAGGGGAGAGATAAGGGACAGGAGAACCGGACATTTTTATAGTTTTTATATACAGTACAACCTCTCCAGAGCGGCCCTCTGTAGAGCAACAACCTCTCCATAGAAACACCTTTAAATTTCCCTAAGCTGATATTTACTATACATTTAACCTCTGTAGAGCAACAACCTCTAAACAACGGTCAATATTTGCAGCTCCCATAGGGTGTTGCTCTACAGAGGTTGTACTGTACTTTTTTAATATTTGTTCCTGGTTCTGTATCGTGTTCGGTGTAAAGCACCGACACATGCCTTGTCCTTTTCTTGTGATTTTCTAGACACAGCACTTGGCTGGATAGATGGGAAGGGGACCTCAGTATATATATATACGCAGTACAACCTCGCCAGAGCGGCCCTCTCTTGAGAAACAACGTCTGTTCAACAACAGCATGGTTTTTCCCATTGTACTATTTTACTATTAATCTAACCTCTTTAGAACAACAACCTCTCAACAACAACATAAATTTTGCTTCTCCCAAAGGGTGTTGCTTTAAAGAGGTTGCACTGTATGGTCCAGCTTGATACGAAGACCAAGTCTATTAAAGGACCACTGGTACCTAGAGAATACAGCTTGTGCTTATTGAGAACTGAATAGTGTACTTGTATTAAGGTGTTAGGATCTCAAAATTATTATCCCAAAATGGGGCAGATAGATTTTGAAAATATTTACTGTATTTTCATTTATTTTCGTTGAGCTCAATTTTCGTGGTTTTTACTAAAATGGCTATTTCGTGGGGACATAAATTCGTGGATTTTGATTTTTAACAGACAGACAGACAGACAGATATTTTTATTTAGACTTGTACATGGTACATCATCTACATACATATATACAAACATAAACTGTCAACGTAATTTACAATTAAACGATAAAATGAACAAAATTGGACATAACTTTTTAAACAAAGAATCATACACAAGTTGCGCAAATATATATAGGTAATGGAGATGAACAGAATTTATCTTTCAACATAAGTAATATTAGAACGGATTTTTAATGCAAATTTAACATACAATGATATATTAATTAACTCTGATTTATCACCATTGCTTAACAATTGTAAGTATTTCTGTACAGAAGGTTTAACATAGTATATTTTTTGGATATATTTATGCCTGCTTTCAGAATAACAAGGACATATACACATAAAATGATACTCGTCTTCAATATCATTAGAACTACAATAAATACAGTGTCTTTCATTTCGAGGTTTGTTATCATTTGCAAATCTACCTGTTTGTATCCGTAACGGATGAACAGACATGCGTAGTCTACAAAAGTATATTCTAAAAGATTTTGGTAAAATATCAAGATACATTTCATAACCAAAAGCTGGTTTAAAAAAATTATAAAGATCCATCATAGTACTTTTATTAACAATTAACAAGAAATGCCTTATCTCTGCATATAAATTCGGGGGAATTTGATTTCGTGGATGAGCCGATCCACGAAATCCACGAAATTAAATCCCCAACGAAAATTAATGATTCCACAGTATTCTTTTTGAAAATGGCACGCTCACAGCTGTGATGTACGTAAATGAGATCTTGGAGTTCATGTTCGCCCTTACGCTGGTGCTATTGGTCTGGGGTTCATTTTCATGGACGATAATGCCCGTGCTTATAGGGCCACTGACACCGATCGGTATTTTGAAAGAGAAACTGTTGCTTGAATGGACTGGCCCTGAAAGATGGGCTCGAATCCAACAATTTCAGATTCGATGGCTCAGTAGAAGCATAAGGAGTCGATATCATACTGTTATTGATGCACGAGGACATCAGTTTCGATACTAAACACAAAAGTTAGCAACTTTGTTCATTTCGCTCCCCATACATACCCATAAAATGTCTAATTTTGACCCTGTCCTCATTTCGACGCTCACTACGCTCGAATGATTTAATATTGTGAATTACATGTGCAGGTATCTTTGAAAATAACCAAAATTCTTTTTAAGAATTTAATTCAAAATCGACGACGATAATGCCCTATAGAATAAAAAAGTGGTCTTTTTTTAGTAGTATATTTTACCAGACCGGCTTGACCCGCCTCGTGATCGAGTGGTTATGGTCGTTGACTTCAAATTACTGCAACCTCTAATTGATATAGGGTCGTGGGTTCAAGCCAAGTTACCGACCATGTCTCTTTAAATGAGAAAGTCAGCAGTTGCTTACAGAGGATGGGAGACTAGTACTGGTTCTTCCCAGGAGCTATGGTTAGTAGCACTGTCCGCCTCATATGACTAATGTTTCTAAAACTGTTGAAGCGGAAGTCATGAAATACCCTTGTATAATATATATATGTTTTGTTTTATCATGTACTTGTGAATGTTGGATGACTTGGAATAAATATGTTTAAACTAAACTAAATACCCTTGTTAAATTAATCATGCAAAATACGCCTAAAATTATCATAGTTCATAAAAGGAAGTGCAAACAATGGTATCAGTGAAAAAAAACTGAGGTTTTTATTAAATTATTATTAAATCAACTATGGCCCTGATACTGAACACGAGGAAAGGGTGTGTAGACCAAAAACAGGCCGAATGTAACATTTTGCTGGAAGAATTAATTTGGGATAATATAATAATTACGAGAATACATAAGATGGCCTTTATTGTTGTAACGATTGCAGTAAATAATGAGAAAGCATCTGTCCGTATGTTATAAGTGCTTTGAAAGGTAAACAGTTATCACAAATCACTGTATTCAATATCACGATTCTGGATAAATTATCACGCTGTTTTAGCTGCTTCTTAGCGCAAAAGTACAAACTGTATAATAATGCTGCTATTTATCTGATTGAATATTGCCATTCCATTGGTTAGAAATTAGCCAATCAGAGTTCAGTATTCTGTGTTGAAGGTCAGAATTAATTCTTGGTAAATTCTTTGATAGTAAGTACACATACCTTCAAAAATAGGTTAAATTTGCAAATGATCATTTACCTAGTCTAGACAAAACATGTATACGAGGATAATGGTATGGAACTATAGAGTCTGATATTTCGTACACTCTACTTATGAACGTGGAAGTCACAGACACGTGTAATTTTACCATTATCATAAATCCTGCACTCTGGAATACGAAAAAACATGCAAGAGAATGTTTCGTAAATGGTACTAGTATCATTTTCAGTTTATCTACTAATTATGTTGTCGCTTATTACAGACACACATTTGCATTAAATCGTGATTGTAAAGTATATAGACTGATAAAGGGCATTGCATAATTATTGTCTGAGTCTGAAAACACCTACGCGTCTATGTCTGGCAATCATAATTTAATTAATTGAATTATGTGCCTCCGCAACTGGCTAATGAAAATCACTGACATGTATAATTTCGCTGATAAATGTATTTGTGAATAAGGGAACCTGAGTTGTAAATAATGTTTGTTTCTGGTAACCCGAGAGATCCTAATTTTCCCCCGCGACCCATGACCTTTCATTAGGCCAGAGGAACGGAAATCCAATATCTCATTTGTTTCACCTTTCTCACACTCTTTCAAGAGCAAAAGGAGAAAAAAGCCACGAGCTACTGACTCTATTTTTATGAGCATGTACCCAGAAAGCAAACAATTATTTTGAACGCTTGATACTAGAAACCTTGACCCGCAAAAAGTTATATACATGTACATGTATTTAGATTAATAAGGATTTCGCGGAAATTGACAGTTTACACTGAATTTCAGGTAAAAAATATAATGATGACTGGTCGAAATGCGTGATTAAATTCGGAATTCAGGGCGCGTTTTGTGAAAAATCCCCCAAACACCTGATTAACTCTCTAGTAATTTGTTGTATTCTTAGAATTTGACATGCATACACAGTATACCTAATCGTGCTTCAAAGTTAACCGGTTCGCGTTTTGTACTCTGTAGATAAAGCTCGCTTACAATTCATGTTTTTTTCTGTTTGTAGTTGGCAATATATGTTTGAGCACATACTTTTTGTTATATTGTTTTTTTCGCGATGTGCACAATTCTATTGTGTTAAGTCTTTCCTTATTTATAAATTACAAAAGCGGTAAAGGTCGACCGGGTTGTTATACATGTACATGTACGTTATTTTTAGCACAATTGTTGATTAAATTAAATGCTTAGAAGATTTTTTCTGAAATACCCAGAAAGAATCCGTGGAAGTAATTTGACATTTGCTATATCTCAGGCCTTTATACGTACTTGGGTAACTTTGGTATTATGACGTGTTAATGTACCCCTTGGGGTCTTAAGGTGGCATTTGAGTGCAAGTTTTAACTGAAATAGATTTTGGGGTATTTTCAGGTAATGCTGATTTTTGAATGACACTTCGAAGGTAATTCTTCAACAGGGGAAACAACACCAAAAGACAAATCTATTCTCAAGGGAACAACTGTCCATCTGAACAGACATACTTTGACTCTTCAGCCCTTAAGAAGAACATTTCTAGAGAATGAAGAGGATGTCATTGATTTCGGACATGAACAAAATATAAACAAAGTTTGGAGGGATTGCACTTTGCCAATCACAATCAGTCACCAGTAACGAATTTAAGCCGAGGTACCCTTGGGAGGTCCAGGGTCAGTCGATCAAGGGAGACCGGGGGGAGGGAGGCATGCCCCTCCCCGGAATTTATTTTTACCTAGAACGTCTCGGGTGCGTTTTGGAGGCAACATAAACCATGTTCAAACCCCAAATTATAGGAAATTATAAAAATGATATTAAATGGTGTTTTTAATCACTGAAAAAAAATATCCTGTATGAAGCAAAATGATTATTTTATCAGTCCAGATAAGATTCTTATATTTTCAAAACAATTTATAACTGAAATTCAAATTTGAATAAGAGGGAGGAGTTTGTATGGTCTGCCTCAGCTATTTATAGATTTAGTACAATAAGTCAGCATTCACTGTATGTCTATCACTGATAAAACGATGTAGAGAGAGAGAGAGAGAGAGAGAGAGAGAGAGAGAGAGAGAGAGAGTTCATTTGATAAAACAATGTAGAGAGCGAGGGCATCCGATAGTCTAATTTTAAATATGGCAGTTTTGTAATTTCTACCATTCATCATGATGTAATATTCTTTGCTGAATTTAACAACAAGCGATATTTTATATTCTATTGCTGTGCAGATTTTAGCAGAGGCAACAGTTACTGCCTCGGTGTGCCTCAGCGTAACTATGACGCTGCCAATTCTGAAGTCGACAAATATGTAAGCGCTTGACGATTTGGAAAATATATTCGAGCAGATATTCGAGTATACTTTTCGCAGTGAACAACAATTGAACCAACATAATGTTCCCTTCTTCCGCATCACCTTCATCATCTTCATCTACCTCACCGTTGGCTTTGTTTTTTGTTCTAGATGACGATGATGCCGAAAGTATTTGAAACAACATTTTTATTTTGAAGTGAGCACGGAATCTTCAAATTCGCAAAGCATGCAAGTAAAACAAGAGAATGGGATTGCAGAATTAGACAGATGTTTGTATTAAATTTCAGACTAGGTCAGATTTACCTATCCTTTTGTTCTGTTTTCGGATCAGCGCCCCCGCATCTATGTAAAGACAGGAAGCCATACACAACAATGCGACTTTCAGCTGGCATGATTCACATGGAAAGAAACTAAGGATAGTCAGCTATTTATCTACAAGACGATGCTTGTTATGTGGCCACTAGCGGAAATATGTCACCTGTATTTTAAATTACTAGTGTAGTCGTCCATGTTGGCTTATTTTTTTCGGTAGCCCATCCGCTTAATAACGGACATTGTGTTTGTGAGTTCAAAACTTCGGCACGATACATGTTCTCAATGGCCAAAATAAGGTCGCCCCTCCACAGAATGTACAAATAGTTCGTTTGGATATTAAAGTTGACAGTGGCTTGTGAGGAACATAGTACTGGGTTGACTGTGGACTGAAACATACAGTATAATCTCTCCAGAGCGAACCTGCCATTAACAACAGCATGATTTTCCTCACTGCATGATTTAAGAATTATTTTAACCTCTCTTTAGCAACAACCTCTCAACAACGACATAATTTTGCTTCTCCCAAAGTATGTTGCTTTGGAGAGGTTGCACTGTATTTTAAATGCATTTATTTTGAAAGCTGGTGTAAGTCCCAAACCATCAATTCATTCCTGAGCAATTGAAAACAACACTTCGGCGTCCAGTGTAATGGGACCAGTGACCAACATCAATGACTTCCCAGCTCAGCGGTCTGAACGTATGAGGGTTTTACTCAATCAAAGGTTAACAATGTGAATGTAAATTTGTGTCAAATGAGTTCGAATTGTAACGTTCCGAAGGAAAAAAGCACATCATAATTTATTTTTAGCTAAAAAGGACGTTAAACCCACGGAATTATTGCTTAATTTTGTACACACCCCTCACTCACATATCAGTTTGTACTTGATAGTACGAGGTATAGGGTCAATCTGTACATTAAGCTTGTTAATTTGAATCTCGCACAAATGTGGTTGTACATTTGCCAAGTTTAAGATTAATACAGTACATTGTTCGGTGGATACGTACTGGTGTATGTATATTTGAAGTCCTGTCTTTTATGCGTAATAGCCTTTTTTGTGCTCCCGTATCGATAGATCAGGGGCATTTTGTTTTGACCTGTCTGGCTATCTGTCTGTCTGTCTATACCAAACCTATAAAATACCTTGCCTATAAAATCAAAACACTTTCACCTACAGTCATGAAAATTCATATGTTGGTTCCTCATGACAACCTCTACAGGACATATACATTTAAAGGCAAAAGGTCAAGGCCACCAAAAGAGAGCATAGTGTTTTAAAAACACATCTTGTTTTTTTAGAATGATAGTTAAATGATATACTCTATGGATTTCTACTTTATCTTTACTTTATTTGGCTGTTCTTGCTTTTTTGACGGTTATATTGATTGCTATATCAGAATCAAACAAAAGCAAAAATCATTAAGTTATCTACCACCATAGTGCCATCATACAAACATTACGCATTGCGAAAATCGAACGATATTTTGATAATAAGTTTGTGACTCACATAAAGTATCAATTTCGAAGCAGGTGGTATCTAATTTTCTCATCCAGGATACCAGTCTCATAGACCATGATTTTGATTGGTCAGTTTTGAATTGAGTCCCGAAATTGACCAATCGTATGGCTAGAAATCTGCGACTGGTCTACATACAAAATTCAACACAAAGAGAACTGTCCTTCTATTTTGATCGTCTGTGTCAACCGCGTTCAGACATAAATAAACGTATTATTTAACGTGTTCATTAATTTTAATAATGCAATTTGATATTGCTTTTTACTCTATAATTAATGGTGCGCTTTCAAGGTAAACTTACCGCCGCCCATTTAGTGGAAATGTCGATATGCATTTCAACGAAAACATATTAATGCGTTCTTGGTAAATCTAAATAAATTTGGCAATAAAGTAAAAGCTTAAACGCAAATAAACAAATGAATCAAGAAGGTTCGATTCTCATGTGGAGTCAATAATCGTCAATAAGTCATTTTGCAATCGTAACTCATCGGGCATTTCCGGACATTCTCGTCACTGATAAGACGCCTCTAACGTAAGTGTAGGGTTACAAATTTTGGTTATGCGGTTTCCGGTAACTGACAGTTACTTCTTTTTCAACACTAGACCCTCGTTTCCAAGAATTATTCTCAGAATGGCTGACTTTCAAACGTGTTTATCGTTCGCGATTGATAAAATGGGCATCAAGTTTCAATTGAAAGAAACATAGGTTGTTTCCGTCGTTGGATTCAACAGCAATATGGTTCATGATTATGTCCGAGGAATTTACTTTGGACAAACTTCGAGGAGTTTCGATTGGTCATTTTGTTGACATCATTGTTACCAGGACCAGAGCCTATAATATTACAGCAGATTATATCACAGAACGCCATGTGGGCATAATAACATTCAGGACCTTCTTTGTATTCAATATAGTAACAATTTTCACCATCAAGTCTATCATAACCGTATGTCATTGCAAGAGGTTTTTGATTTGTAATAAACTATCCACCATCTTGTTCTCATATCATTCACCAAGACAATTAATTCCTTAGGTGTGGTATGTTTCTTTTGTTTTCAATATTTTAAGAAACGGATGTACCATGTTTCATGATGCTTGCATTTTATTATTCCACGTGTGCCTGCTGTGATAGCCCACTTAGAACGTGAGATTTTCTTAGTATCATTTCATACAGTATTAAACCAATCTTTACCAGGAACCCGTACAACATTTTTTTGTAACCCTTTGAATACTAGTGTTGTCATGGCAACAAACGTAAGGGACGTGCTTTAAAAATATATGTGGGCAAGTTGCTCTTTAATCTCATTACATACTAGTCTTAATTATATTTGCCTTTTCTAGCTGGTGAAAACCACGTGACTATGACGTCAGAGAATGATAGAATAGTCAAACATGTGAAGTCACAATGTGGCCTTTATTTACAGGTGACCTTTTTCCGAATGTCATTTTTATGTAAAAAAAGACCGTACGCACTGACTTTAAATCCAGAATGAATATGAATGAGAATGTTTTGTTTTGTTTGTGCTTTATTCGACGAGATAAGTATGTAATGTCACTGTTTTTACACCGCACCTGATGACATTTAAACCCCTTTATCGAAACCTTAACGGGGTCATATTTCTTAAAAAAATGTTTAAGTAAATATTATGTAAACAAACTGATACTATATAATTAACTAACTATATACTGAACGTGTATGTACAGTATACAAGGGTTAGACGCACCCATTGACTTCATTATCAACCTAACACGATGTAGTCATTTAAACAAGCAGAAAATGATAAAGATGGATAGGGGACTTTTTAAATGTCGGACTTAAGTATAATCAGCGCCTAATATAGGCCGATGCTTCTGTGGTACAGAGGTTAAAATGTTTGATTCTAGGTACCAGACCAACCAGAATTTTCCCCGGCGATCCTTATTTTTTTTATTTAGCCCGAGGAACGGTCAAATTTCTCATTTGTTACCTTTCCACACGCTTTTCAAGAGCAAAAATAAATTCTAAGAAATAAAAAGACCTGACCACGACCTGACTACCCCTTTTTTAACGAGTATGTAACCAGAAACAAACAAACCATTTTTAAGGCCTAACTATTTCATCACTGTTTATATGTTCTTATCAATAAACTGCTCGGCCTACTTTCTCCCCTGTATTATTTGTTATCATTTCTCGTTGAACTAATTTAGAGCATGTTTGTCAACTTAATTTTGCACTAGGCAAGGACATTCAGTTGATTTATTTTAGATTTTAAATGATTTAAAGGACCATATCGAGGATTCAACGCAATAGTGTCGTAACTCATATTGAAATAAGAATAAGTTACGACAGTGTTGCGCTGAGCCCTCGATATATTCTACTTGACTATTTGATAACTTGTTCCCGGTAATTACTTTTTACATCTCATTGGTGCATGTACATGTTTTGAATTCTGGGTAAATTGATATGTTTTGTGGTTAATACAATTTCGGGGTAATTTGGATATTGAGGTAACTTAAGATGTTCCTCGGCAATTCCACTCGTATGATGCCCTATTCACATCAATATACATTCATAGCAAATTAAATAGGCACATGTATTATACATACTGCCGCTGGTACTTTATTTTACAGTACGCTGGGAACCAGTCTAGAGCTCCAATCAGTTCAGGCATGCATAAGTAGAACCCTTCCAAACTGTATTTAGCCAACAATAACAACTGAACTACAATAAAAAGTACGTTATATAAATAATTTCAAATATTCGAAAAAAAAACACCTATAAATTTATCGCTATCATGATTTTATATGATGAGCCTTTCACAGAGATAATACGGGCATTGTTATGACGCATGCTATCTGTTAAAATATGCGCTCTTATTCGAGTACATTTTTCTTTAGGGTGCTACTCTTCATAAATTTATTTTCTCCACATTCCAAACATGCTTCAAATTTAGGATTTAAAAATCGTGACCGATTGACGTCATGGGTATGACCTTTCACCCGTATACCCACGTCATTCGAACCACTGCAGTCATATCTGAATGTAGCAAGGGTTACTTTGTTTAAACAAGAATTATATGTACACGTATTTCAAAGCGTATTTCTGTGATATATGATGCACTAAAATATGCATTTATAAATATTTTGATATACATGTATTATTTATGGTAGCCACTATAATGATCCGCAATATATATTGACAATTCTAAATGGTGAATCACATGTGTAAAACAACATTATAAAACTAGAATCGACATATTCATATGTTCCAACATAGACCATTGGCTGATTCACAACTAATTTATCCAAACTGTGAATATATGACCAGTCGCACGTTAATGACGCTGGGTAGAAAAAATCTCACATCGGCCTATCTTTAAAGCTACATAACTTTGGAAAAATATTAAATAACTTATTAAAAAGTACACCAAATTAATTCTCTTACATTTTCATTTCTTTTGATCACTAATATAACATGACAGAGTATGCGCATTTCTTTCGAATCACACTAAAATATTCTCAAACGTCATTTATTTCGCCGTCCCGCGTAACATTTGACTTCTATTTGGAACGAAATATCGCCCGTATTTTCATGACGGCAAAAGGTAAACTTCGGTTTCTTTAGTGATATGACCGTGATGACATTTCCGTTTTCAGCTGTAAAGTTCAAATATTTCTAGTAAAATATATATATATGAAGACTGGGTGAACAAAAAAAAACAACTTCCAAAACAACCAGTACATCAGCAGTAGTAACAACAACAACAACAGAAGCAACAACAAAAATGACTGCAGCAACAGCAACAATAGACATCAATAGCAGCAGCTACAACAGCCACGCCAGAACGACACCACCATTAGTAACAAAGCAGTAACTCTATTATCAGCAAAAAGAAAATATGTCATTCGTTTTTTCTGATATGTTACAATATCGTATATTAGCGACCGATATGGAGATACTTTTGAAGAATATGAATAAATTAGTATTGATGCACCGAAATTACGTATACTATCAGGTTGTTCGTGGTGTACATTGCACTGTTGGTATAATATTATATGTGATCACCATTAACAGATTATAATTATACATTTTAACATACCATGTCTGGCTCTTCTTTCAGTACGAGAAGAGCAATGTTTAGTTGAATGCATAAAACACACACATATTTTACACCAGACATGACGTTTCATAGCGTATCATGTTACATAATACTGACTGTCATTGACGTAATCAACGTAGATTTTTTCCCAGTTTTCTTGTGTGTTTTTTTAAATTTACGACAAAAATACACATTTTGCAAAAAGCAATATTCAACGAATTTTGAAGTAACCTACTAGTAATTAGATAAATGAATTCAATTTAATTGTATTGTCAAATTTGGATAAACAGTTTGTTATATAACCATCCACAGGAGTACCCAGACTGCTATCAAGAAAATACAACAGTACAAGTACAAACATATACATGTACATTATTTGTATGCACAACTACAACTCATTTCTGTATCCCGAGTCAGCCATTTGAAGTTGGCCAACTTATTATTTATATTGTATACTTTAACATATATTGTGAAACAGATTTTTCTATTTATTACCTCAAAAACATATTTCATAACATGGAAACATCTGCACCAACTTGTTCTGTTCACTATGTCTGTACATAGACTTGTATTGCAACATAGATCGGGAGCCAGTTAAAATTTGCATGGCGGATGTAGAAAAACTTAGCATCAAAAGTCATGCGCACCGAGCGAGTGATGGCATTGGAAATAAATTCTTTCACACACTATTGACAGCCGGTTATATACATTTGACATTTCATATAGAACTACATGTATATGGAAACCTCCTGTAATAATACACTCATCATCAACAATGCATTTCGTATCAAGATACTGTCGAATATACACAAACAAAATGTACCTCTGTTGTCTCCCTTATCGATTTACGAGTCAAGCCATCCACTGACTCAAACATACCGCCACATTAGGCGGTAACCCTGGTACAACACCACCTTTCGTTTGCCTGTTATAAATGTCCAGTAAAAGCCCTATTTAGTGACCCATGTCGACATTTGGTTTGCTGGAAACTTCTTTCACAGGTACGACAAAGAATTAACAAAATTCTGCCATTGCATTACTGACAAGACGGTTAAAACTATCTTGTGGGTTACAAGGTCCTTTAATCCGATTAATATCCTTAATTATTTCTTTGATGATTATTGGGTAGTGTCCTAACGGAACCTTGCCTGTTTTGTTTATAAACGGATGTGACGTCATAGTACCTGATCTGTACACCCGAAGATGTTTTGTTAAGTTTGAACCTCGGTACGACATCCATAGAAAGAATTAAACTGGTTCCCGTAGAAATCTGGCTGTACAGAGACCTTTGGTGCACTGCAACACTGAACGGGAACCAGTTTCAGAAAGCATCTCATGGTTCCAAAACCCATCTGTTTACTAGTAACTTCTCATGGTATATTTTGTTTGCAGCTAGTTTTTGTACCTATACTCCCGATAGCCATGTATTGTCCTACAGATTCTAGGCATAATTATTTTATACAAGTATTGCATGATACCCAACTTTCAATTACTTTGTGTATACCAACTACAGTTTTGTATACTGCGTAACATAATGACAAATCACTGTAATCCATAAGCTAAAGAATTCGGAAATTCCATTTTTTAAACATGGCGGATTTTTCAGTAGAAAATTAAGAGGGGTCAACGAATGTATTTTACCACCTTTTTAGCCTTGACTACTTCAGAAATAGTTTAAGTCCTAGGTCATTTTGATGAAAGGAAATTATTTTTATGCTATTTTTCCTCAATATCATAGATATTACTTCCGTGTAGATAATTTACCAATTTTCATAATAGCAACCGTAGATGTCTCTTTTAAAAAAAACTTCATTCAAAAAATTTAGCGCATTCCCTTTCCTCGGCCACAATGTGTTTAGCTGTAATTTTCTTCTCGTCTTACGACTCGCTGATACCTAGGTGTACATTTTATATCATTAGTATTGGGCTCGGGCTTCTAAATGCTTGAAGTTAACTGGTTGCGTTTTATATTTAAGGAAACTTTAAATAAACTAGATTGTACATGCATAACCTTTTGACCCGGCCAACTGAAAACTATATGAATTAATATCACGTTTTGTGATTGTAATGTTCAAATTGTAGAAGATCGACTTCAACGACTATTTGATTCCGTCATGTCGACTTTTTTTGCATAAGTACATGTATGTCACTAAATTTATAATCAATCTATCATTACCCATGTCGCCTATAAATTTTACAATCATATAATAGTTTTCCGCTTCATATCATTTAACTGTGTACAGTTTACATTACACGACCCCTACATGGCACTTGATTTTTCATAATTTTATTTGACCTCTCCATGACACATGACACCTATTTTTTACAATTGTATTTGACCCCTCCATGGCGCCTATTTTTTACAATTTTATTTGACCCCTCCATGGCGCCTATATTTTTACATTTGTATTAGACCCCTCCATGACACTTATTTTTTACATTTGTATTAGACCCCTCCGTGACACCTATTTTTTACATTTGTATTAGACCCCTCAATGACACCTATTTTTTACATTTGTATTTGACCCCTCCATGACACCTATTTTTTACATTTGTATTTGACCCCTCCGTGACACCTATTTTTTACATTTGTATTAGACCCCTCCATGACACCTATTTTTTACATTTGTATTAGACCCCTCCATGACACCTATTTTTTACAATTGTATTTGACCCCTCCATGACACCTATTTTTTACATTTGTATTAGACCCCTCCGTGACACCTATTTTTTACATTTGTATTAGACCCCTCAATGACACCTATTTTTTACATTTGTATTTGACCCCTCCATGACACTTATTTTTTACATTTGTATTTGACCCCTCCGTGACACCTATTTTTTACATTTGTATTAGACCCCTCCATGACACCTATTTTTTACATTTGTATTAGACCCCTCCATGACACCTATTTTTTACAATTGTATTTGACCCCTCCATGACACCTATTTTTTACATTTGTATTAGACCCCTCCGTGACACCTATTTTTTACATTTGTATTTGACCCCTCCATGACACCTATTTTTTACATTTGTATTTGACCCCTCCACGACACCTATTTTTTTACATTTGTATTAGACCCCTCCGTGACACCTATTTTTTACAATTGTATTTGACCCCTCCATGGCGCCTATATTTTTACATTTGTATGAGACCCCTCCGTGACACCTATTTTTTACAATTGTATTAGACCCCTCCATGACACCTATTTTTTACAATTGTATTTGACCCTTCCTTATATATCCAAATCATTCATAGTTTTATATGACCCCTCCATAACAGCTATTTTTTACAAATGTATTTGACCCCTCCATGGCACCAGATTTTTCATATTTCTATTTGTCCCCTCCATATGTCTAAATTGTTATTTGACCCCTTCATGTGGGCTTATTTCCCATAATTTATTTTACTCCACTAGTGACCTACATTTCCATGGTTTAATGTTATATCTATATTCGAATATATAGAGTAAGGTCACCCGATTCATGATTTTTTCATGAACATTTCATTAAATACATGAATAGTTCATGAAATAAAAATAACTAGTCGACAGGGATGGTACAGTACTTTTCTTTCTAAAAAAACTTTATCTGTAAGTATGAATTTCAAGGCTGAGTTTGTTATGACCGTTCCTTCTTTATTTTTATTTACATGAATTATTGTTCGTATCGGTGACGTCCCTTTTTGAGCGATAGTCTTTCTTAAAACCATTACATGACACTGGCATTCATTTACATAAACTCAATTGTCAGCAGTAAATATTTGTAAGATCGATGTATGAACCTATCCTATGGAATGTCACAAGTAGGTCAGTTAAATCAGGTTTATCTGTACGAGTATTCGCTATTGTGCACGATAGTTAGTATAAAAGCATACATTGTCCTTGAAATATTATAGTCATGGGTGTGCTGAGTTTGCTTTTACA